>CM035444.1:56377193-56467193 GCA_020310875.1 Ceratopteris richardii
ATGTGGAATTGTTGGAAACAATTTTGCGAGTTTATGACAAATGTAAAAAGCAATCCAAAATTAGCAAAAAGATGGAGTTTTGGGTCAGATTAGATAAATTTTTGAAGATCATGAGGCAACAAGTTAAATTTGATACCTATGTGATTGAATTCAGAAGTGCAATCATAGAGTTTATAGAAACCATCACACAGGCATGGAGTGTCAAAGACATAACTTACTACTTGGTGAGTTTCAAAGAAATTTACTCCATCAATATACTTGCTATGTTTTGAAATAAACATCTCATGATATTTAGCTTTATGTTTTAACATCATATTCTTCTTTTGCATGGTCCGTTCTTTGCAAAAAAGGAAATACTTGCCACATGGAACAGCCACTCCATGGAAAACTCTCACTAGCAAGCAAGAATAAGCTTCTTTAGATGCACAAGAAAAGGAGGAGGAGTCATAAAAAGTAATTATTTCAAAGAGATTTTTGATTGGTTCTATAGAAGAAAATTACAAAGGAGCACATGCCAGATATCATCACCAGCTAATCTATGTAGATCATGTCAATGAGGACTATCACTAGATGCCTTTTAGGACATATGGATTTAAAAAAAAGAATGAGATTCCATTCTAGTTTGAAGCTATAACATTTAGAATATCTTTTACCATTCTTCTCGCCAAAAATACATATGGATGTATATACAATTTTTGAACTCATGATTTTTTGAAATGAAATATTTATACTTCTTTCAGTCTTTTGAATGAGCTTGACTCTGGCAAATCTCCTCTGTATCTAATGAACTCCTTTCTCCTATAGCCAACAATACTTTGTACATTTGACACCTCTACAATCATTGCATAGCTTGAATAACAAACGAAATATCCAGCTCTAGAAGCATTGAGCCCTGGGGCATGGCCAAAAATCTTGAATGTTGCAGTTCTCTCAAGAAGAAAAATCCTATATGCATTAAAGGGTAGTGAGAAAAAGCCCATGTACTTTGAAAGAGTTATAAGAGATAATAATGCAAAATTAGGGTCCCCACTATAATGCTTATGTACAACACAGAATAAATCTATATTTAACTTTGGAAGATAGTGAATGATTGAATGTATATCTAGTTATTCTTTCCCTTTGCTCTCTATGGCTTTTCTTGTGCCCTTGCCCCTGCCAAGGTAATTGTCCTCATCCAATATAGATAACTCTGGAAACAATGAGAAAGCAAGATCAGACAAAGCAAAAGAAACTTTGAATGACTCGAGAAAAAATGAACTTATATGAAACGAGTAAAGAAGACAACCAATTAAAGCAACTAGGATCATCAGAAAATCTTGGATGGGCCTAATCATTTGAATCAATTGTAAACCAGAATCATTACAAAATACCATACTATTGAGAGATAAAGCCCTTTAATAAATAGCAAATGAAGATCTTCACACAACAATATGAGGAATAGCTATCGGATCAAAAAATTAAATCATGAAATAGAGAAATCTAAGAGAAGATCGATTCAAGTGAATAGACTCATCCAAAAGTGTCGGATGCACCTAATTGCTTGAATCGGTCGTCTCTTCTAAATGATAGCAAATAGATGTTATTTGGCTTGTTTACATAAGGGAAAGCTAAAAAATCCATAAAAAGGAACAAATCTAGACATGACCAATTCAAGTGAATAGGCTCATAAAAAATTGTTCAATGGGCCTAATCACTTGAATTGATCGTATCTCAGCTTTTGCTTGTCTGGACATACCTTGACCTCATCTTCCTCTTGGATCAGTTATTTCTTGTCAATCCTTATTTTTCCTTTGTCCTCAACTACCTCCACAAACGAATATCCTTGTCCAAATGAGTAAATCCCCAAACCTTTTTGCCTTTGGTCAAAATCTTCATCTGCAAGGGTCGTCTTTTGTGAGAGCACTCTTTCATAGCATGTTGAGAGAGATTTGGAGGAGTCTTTGAATTCTTTACAAGGATAAGTCAAAGTTCAAAAATTCCTCTTTAATTTCGTCCCTCTCATTTATAAACCTCCTTGCAACTTCTTCTGATTCAGCTATAGCAGCAAGGCAATAGTCCTCTCTAATGTTGAAGAGCTCTTGAATGCAATACAGAGGAATAAAATCCTTCCCCAGAGATAAAATAATATGGGAGATTTGGAAGAAGGAGTGATTTCTATGAGATTTTTCATATTTTCTTTTCGCTCTCTTATGGTAGTCTTTGCTCTGAAAGAAGTGACATCAAAGTTCCTTACCTCTTCTTCTTCTTCTTCTGCTTGGAGGTTAATCTCTTCAACAATCTCTTTGACTTGACTTTTTGAATATTTATCAAGAGAAACATCTAGGGATTCCCTTTTTTCTTCATCATGTTCCTTTTCTTCAATCTTCCCAACTAAGATGTGATCAAGCCATATCAGAAACCCTATGCTCAAGGGCACTAAACAACAATTGTTTTCATGTTCTAGGAAAATTTCTATCTTGCCTGGCAAGGGGGAAATCTTCCTACATTTTCTAGTGATTCTGGCCCTATGCAAAGGATCCTTCCCAAAAATCATTGGGTGGATATAAGTTCTTTTAGATATGATAACTTCTTGACCATGGACTATCCTAATGAAGGTCTCCCATTCATCCAAAAGAAAATCTTTTCTTTTCTCCACAAGTGCTTCAAAATCAAAGGTGGGATTGAAGATTGTGAAGAGATGGATAGGTATGTGCTTGAAGATGAAGAGGTGTTGCAAAATCCTTGATCTACATCAGCCAAATGAACTCCAGAAGTATATGGTGGGCCCTTTTATCTTGCCAATGGATTTATTAGACACCCTATGTACCTTGGAAGATCACTCTTAAAAAGATAGATCAAAACAGATAAGTTGGAGTTAGCTCAGAGGTGAAAACTTGCTATTCTTGGTTCATACACCTGTCCAGTGTTTTTCATAATTCTCTGAGCACAGCAGCAATTAGCTCAATTCCTCTTGGGGAAGTCTAGGCAACTTAAAGAGCTAACTTTCAAGAGTAATCACATCAAAAATAATGAACCACACACTGAGAATGAGTTTTAACAAGTGATGACATCATCCCGATTTTCACGGGCTGCTATAGAAATAGACCAGTGAGCAGAAAAATCAACATAACTCAAAATTTAGGAATCCAATGATTATGAACATTTTTATGGTTATACTAGACAGTAAGCTGAATCCAACAAGCTTTAAAGCACTGAATTTGGATAAGTAACCACTGAGAAATGGCTCTGACAAGATGAGTGAAAAAGTCGGGTACCTGAGAGAGAAGTGAAGATGAACAGACCCTGTTGACTTTAAATGAACATAACTGAAGATTGCAACATCCAAATGACATGCAAATTTGTGAGCATATATTAGACTTATAGAGCTAACTTTACCAAGTTAAATCACTGAAAACGATGCATCAAGCTCAGAGAAAACATCTCTGCAAGCTGACTAAGAAAACTGAGAGTAATGGCAGTGAGTAGTACACTTCACAAGAAATGGAAAGATGAACTCAAATAATCATGAAAATGAAAGTATATTGCTTGTACAATACAATGACTTACTGATACATGTGTGTGCCTTGTAATCACACCTTGATATGGCATAAAGCTCAGCTCTTGGAGGTCTTCACATAGGTCTCTCTAACCACGACTAAAACTGCCATCTATTTATAGTTGAGTTTGGGAGGCTAACTTCCCTCAATCACTCTCCAATCAATCAATGATTGATTTGATTCTCTACCTACCACAAATCACGAATTCGTGGCTCCTCTTTCCATTCTTGATCAAGTGGACTCAACCACTTAAGATTCTCTTACTTTTACATTAAGTAAACTCTTCAAAAGTTACAAGAGGTAGTTCACAAGTGAACTTTACATAGTCTTCTTTTTAAAGCTTCTTCTAAGACTTTGTGAGACTCAAGCCAATACTTAGGCTTATCATAGACTTGCTCCAACAGCTCCCCCTCAAGCCAAGTATGCTTGAGGTCTTCAAACTTCCAAGATTACCTGCAAACCAATCATAGCCTTGATTTTGCAAAGCTTTGTACCATCCAATGCTTTGGTTAGAATATCTGCACATTGTTGATGAGTGGACACATATGATATTTGAATCTCTTTGCTTAGAACCTTTTCTCGTACATAGTGATAATGAACTTCAATATGTTTAGTCCTTGCATGAAAAATAGGATTAGCAGCCAAATGAATAGAACTCATATTGTCACCAAAAATAGTTGGAGTTCCGAACTCCAATCCAAGATCTTTAAATAATGTCTTCATCCACATAGCTTCTTGTGTAGCTATGGCAAGACCTCTATATTCAGCTTCAGTAGAAGAGAGAGCAATTGTGGGTTGCTTCTTGGATGACCATGAAATAAGCTTTGAACCTGCAAAGGTAAGATAACCTGAAGTGCTCCTTCTATCTTCCTTGTACCCAGCCCAATTTGCATCAGAAAATAGCTTCAAACCTAAAAGGATAATAAAGTCCTTCATTTATGGTTCCTTTGAGATACTTGAGAATCCTTTTGGCAGCATCCATATGTGGTTTCCTTGGTGTGTGCATAAATTGGCTTAGCACACTCACACTGTAACATATATCTACTCTTGTCAATGTGGCATAGTTGAGACTACCCACTAGACTTTGATATGATGTGATGTCCTCTATGAGTTCACCTTCATGTGAGCTCAATTTGTGATTGACCTCCATTGGAGTACCTGCAATCTTACAATCTTGCATCTTGAATTTTGCCATGTCCTTAATGTACTTTCTTTGAGTGAGAAACAAACCATGATCTTTGTAGACAACTTCCAAACCTAGGAAGTAGGTAAGTGAACCCAAATCACTTATCTTGAACTCTTCTCTCATCTGATCTTTGATCTTCTTCATACCATCTTCATCATTTCCTGTCAATATAATATCATCTACATATACACATAGGTAGATGACCTCAGAATTACTCTTTTTAATAAAGAGTGAAGGATCTGCCTTGCTTGGTTGAAAGCCTTTGTCCTGCAAGAATGAAACAAGCCTGAAATTCCAAGCTCTTGGAGCTTGCTTGAGACCATACAATGCTTTGTTAAGTTTACACACATAATCAGGATAAACTTGATTCTCAAAACCAGGTGGTTGTGCCATATATACCTCTTCTGTTATCCAACCATTCAAAAATGCATTCTTTACATCTAGTTGAAGTATCTTCCAATTCTTGGAAGAGGCAATACTAAGCAAAACCCTAATAGTAGGCATCTTTGCCACAGGAGAGAAGGTCTCCTCATAATCAATTCCCTGAGTTTGTGCAAAGCCTTTTGCTACAAGCCTTGCCTTATACCTGTTAATGGAACCATTAGAATTCTTCTTGAGTTTATAGACCCATCTTGAGCCTATTACCTTCATGGATGAAGTCTTGGGCACCAAATCCCAAGTGTTGTTTTCCTCAAGTGCTTCAATCTCTTCCTTCATTGCATGCTTCCATTCTGTTTTTGCTTTGGCCTCTTCAAATGATGATGGCTCCTCTTGGTTTATGTCCTGTGCTATGTAGATAGAATGTTTAGTTACTAATGAGGTGTCAAACCCATACCTTTCTGGTTTTTTCTTTTCCCTCATAGATCTTCTTAGGCCATGATGTGATGATTCTGCCTCATGTCCAAGTTCCTGCAATTTTGCTTTACCTTTAGACTTCCATGCTTTGATCTTTTCCATGTGAGATTCTTCATCATCCTCTGAGGTGTCTTGTTCTTCAATCTTTGATTGTTCTCTACCAAGCTTTGGAAAATCTTCTTCAAGATCATATGGTAAATTGATCTTCCTGCATGAATCTTCATACCATGAATTGTTCTCATCAAAAACTACATCTCTGCTTACCAAGAATCCTTTGTTGGTAGGGTTGTATAACCTGTAGCCCTTTTGATTGTTGTCATATCCAATAAATACACACCTTTCTTCCTTTGGATCCATCTTGCCTCTAACCTGTGAAGGAACATGAGCAAAAGCAATACATCCAAAAATTTTACAATGATCTAAGCTTGGTCTTCTTCCATTCCAAGCCTCATATGGAGTCATCCCATCAAGGGATTTTGAAGGCAACCTGTTAATCAAGTAAGTGGCTGTAGATATAGCCTCAGCCCATAAGTAATAAGGTAAATGCTTTTCATTTAACATAGACCTTGCAGCTTCAACAATTGTCCTATTCCTCCTTTCTGCCACTCCATTTTGCTCAGGAGTGTACCTTGTAGTTACCTCTCTTTTGATTCCTCTTTCTTGAAGAAAAGAATCAAAATCATGGGAGAAGTATTCTCCCCCTCCATCTGACCTTAGCCTTTTTAGTGATTTACCTATTTGATTCTCCACAAGAGCCAAATATCTTTTGAAACATGAAAAAACTTCATCTTTGTGTTTCATAAAGAATAGGATAGTCCATCTACTACAATCATCAATAAAGGAAACATAATACCTTGATCCAGATATTGAAGCTTCCTTGCTAGGTCCCCATACATCTGTATGAACCAACTCCAAGAGATCTCCATGCATATAACCTCTCTTCATGAATGGTAACCTGTGAGACTTTCCAAATTGACATGCACTACACTTATAAATCATATGTTGTTTTGACAAATTAGGAAGTCCAAGTACACTTTGGTCCCTGTAGATTTGCTTTAATGACCTTTCACCAATATGTGCTAACCTTTTGTGCCATACTTCTAATTCTGTGAGTGTCTGACTATCATAATTAAAGAGAGCAATGTTTCTAGTGTCCTGTAATTCAAATGTGAACAATCTACCTGTCTTTTCACCTTTTGCAATTCTTCTGAATCCTTGACTTGGATCTTCAACAAATGCTCCTGCTTTTGTGAACCTAACTTGCAACCCTTTCTCTACTATCTGCCCAACACTTATCAAATTCTTTGTAATGGTAGGGACATAGAGTACCTTACTGAGTAGGTTGATGTTTCCATCGGGTGCTTTGACATTGCCTATTTTCTCCACAGGATGTTTTGTATCATCTCCTGTTTGTACCTCATGCTTATTCCTTGGATCTTCTAAATCTGATAGGAGTGCCACATTTCCTGCCACATGATTTGAACAACCTGAATCTATGTAGAAAACATGCTCATCAGATTTACCTTGTGGCATAGCCATGTTCATGATCAATAATGAATCCTCTTTGTTTGAGTCTTCTATGTAGTTATTGTAGTCTCTCCTTCCTTTGTAGCCTCCTTGATAGTTTGAATGATTGTAGTTGTTGTAGTTGCCATGGTAGTTGTTGAACCTTCCTCTTGAGTAGCCATAACTTCCTCTATTGTATCCTCTGCCTCTTTGATTCGTGGAATTCCTAAAGCAATTTTCAGTTGTATGATTAGTTAATCCACAAATAGAACATGAGTTGGAGTTTTGGGATCTCCCCCTGCCTTGTCTACCTCCTCTTCCTCTACCTCTGCCATGTCTTCCTCTACCTGCATAGTTAGCTTGATATGTACCTGCTTCATCATCCACTTTCTTTGCCTTTCCTTTGTTATCTTTAGACTTGCTTTTATCCGTGTATAAAGCTGAAGATTGATTACCTTTAGAGCTTTCTCCATTTTTTATAAGCTTTGCCTCTTGAGTAAGTAGTTGTCCAATGAGTGTGTTGAAATCAGGTACATGCATGTCCATGTACAAATCCATAGCTGTGGTGAATGCTTCCCACTTATCATCTGCCTTCAAGCCATTGATGACCTGCCTTACAATTTGCTCTTCATCTATTATCTCTCCAATGCTTCCCAACTGATCCGCTATGTCCTTGAGCTTTGTGACAAAATCAGTCACATTTTGTTTGGGAGCCTTCTTGAGAGTTGTGAAATCCAGCCATAGTTGATGCTTCCTAGCTTTGGTACTTGAAGAAAAGAAATTTTCAAGTGCATCCCACACTTCCTGAGATGTCTTACAACTTCTAATGTGAGGCAACAAAAAATCTGAGATAGAGTTGAGGAGATAAGACCTTGCAAGTGCATCCTTGGAGCACCATGTGCTCAATCTTTCTTGTTCTTCTTGTGTTGGTTGACTTTTGTTCCTAAAACTTGGCATAACTTCATCTCCAGCCACATAACCATATAAACTTCTACCTTGGAGATAAGCTTCCATCCTGACCAAGCTGAGTAATTACCTCTATCCAATTTGTCAATTGATGAAGGAAATCCATCTGCCATGTTGTCCAACCTTGCTCTGATACCACTGTGAAGAGATGGATAGGTATGTGCTTGAAGATGAAGAGGTGTTGCATATCCTTGATCTACATCAGCCAAATGAACTCCAGAAGTATATGGTGGGCCCTTTTAGCTTGCCAATGGATGTATTAGACACCCTATGTACCTTGGAAGATCACTCTCAAAAAGATAGATCAAAACAGATAAGTTGGAGTTAGCTCAGAGGTGAAAACTTGCTATTCTTGGTTCATACACCTGTCCAGTGTTTTACATAATTCTCTGAGCACATCAGCAATTAGCTCAATTCCTCTTGGAGAAGTCTAGGCAACTTAAAGAGCTAACTTTCAAGAGTAATCACATCAAAAATAATGAACCACACACTGAGAATGAGTTTTAACAAGTGATGACATCATCCCGATTTTCACGGGCTGCTACAGAAATAGACCAGTGAGCAGAAAAATCAACATAACTCAAAATGTAGGAATCCAATGATTATGCAAATTTGTATGGTTATACTAGACAGTACGCGGAATCGAACAAGCTTTAAATCACTGAATTTGGATAAGTAACCACTGAGAAATTTCTCTGACAAGATGAGTGAAAAAGTCGGGTACCTGACAGAGAAGTGAAGATGAACAGACCCTGTTGACTTCAAATGATCATAACTGAAGATTGCAACATCCAAATGACATGAAAACTTGTGAGCATATAGTAGACTTATAGAGCTAACTTTACCAAGTTAAATCACTGAAAATGATGCACCAAGCTCAGAGAAAACATCTCTGCAAGCTGACTAAGAAAACTGAGAGTAATGGCAGTGAGTAGTACACTTCACAAGAACATGGAAAGATGAACTCAAATAATCATGAAAATGAAAGTATATTGCTTGTACAATACAATGACTTACTGATACATGTGTGTGCCTTGTAATCACACCTTGATATGGCATAAAGCTCAGCTCTTGGAGGTCTTCACATAGGTCTCTCTAACCACGACTAAAACTGCCATCTATTCATAGTTGAGTTTGGGAGGCTAACTTCCCTCAATCACTCTCCAATCAATCAATGATTGATTTGATTCTCTACCTACCACAAATCACAAATTCGTGGCTCCTCTTTCCATTCTTGATCAAGTGGACGCAACCACTTAAGATTCTCTTACTTTTACATTAAGTAAACTCTTCAAAAGTTACAAGAGGTAGTTCACAAGTGAACTTTACATAGTCTTCTTTTTAAAGCTTCTTCTAAGACTTTGTGAGACTCAAGCCAATACTTAGGCTTGTCATAGACTTGCTCCAACAAAGATTTCATTGCATCTGGAAAATGATTCACCCTCAATCCCTCTTGAACCATAAAATCTAGAAGTTTTTCATATGGAGATTTAGTTAGAATTACATTCTTTTCTTCCATGTCAAAAGGCGACCGATGCAAGCAAATAGGCACAGTCAAAGAGAGTCAAAGAGACATGGTCGCTTGAATCGATTTTCTATAGCACTGGAGCTCGGAGTGCTTGGCTATGAAGGTAGAAATTAGATGAAGGTTGAAAATAAAAAAAGAGCAAGGCAAGTGGTATTTATAGGTGAAAAGAGAAAAAATGGTCACATGACATGGACCAATGAAAGTGTCCCATATGGCAAAGTTGAATTTGAAATTTCAATGGTCGAATGAGGTGGACCACTAAAGTGTTGACACATGGGAATGTACATTGGGATTTGCAATGGCTAGATCACGTGGACCAATGACACATTGCCATGTGACACTAATGGTCAACTTGACCTTGAGACCTATTTAAGCTCCTACTTTCATTTTTGCCATTTTTTTATGACATATGTGCTCTCCCACTTCTAGGTGTTTTCCTGCTCCAATCCTCTTCTATGAGTATCCCTTAGTCCTCTTCTCCTTGAGCTTGCTTGGTGTGAAAGGTAATATCCATGAGCTTGGTATCTTTTGGAGATGACTGATCAAGCGATTAGTGGAATCAAAGATTACTAGATTTGCCCAATCGCTTTAAGTGGTCGTGCCTAGTTCAAAGGATTCTTGAGATTATTTATTCTTTTAGGATGAGGGCAGAAGATAAGAGGAATCTTTTTTTTTTCACTTGCTATTGAGATGAGCAATTCAAGAAATTAGGGGAATCCAAGATTTTTGGATTGACCTATTCGCTTGAATTGGTCATGTCCAGTCAAAAAAACATGTTTATGATCTATTTTTCATTTTAAGGTAGGAACATCTATAAAGACTTTATGGAATACATGAAAAGAAAGTGAAGAACTTGATTTGTTTGATACGACCGATTCAAGCGATTAGGGGAATCATAGATTTTTAGATAGCCCTAATCGCTTGAATTGATCCTCTAATGAATTTTTTATTTTCTTGTTGTTCCATGTGTTTGATCCCCTTCAATTATTGTTTAGAGATCATGGCTAGGGTAAAGAAGACAATTAGGAAGTTGTACCCTCAAGAGCAACAACATGGGGGACCTATTCCAAAGGGGCAGGCACATGCTCCAAAGGGTCAAGGACCTACTCTAGAGACTACAAATAGCCAAGATAAGCTTGATCCACAAAAGGCATATGCCAAAAAGAGATTTAACTGTCATGTCAAATCAGTGAGGGAAATCAAAAGAGCTTAGAAAACTATGGGACTTCTCATCCCAAGGCTTCTTTGCATGAAAGTGTTATGGGATCTCTGCCAATCTTTGCTCTATGATGAAGACTACTTCATTTGTGAATGTCAAATCGTAGACCTAGGCTCTTCTATGCTTGCAAGAAGTAGTAGAAGATTTTACAATTGATTTTATAGATGATGCTTATCTTTGTGCAACACATTGTCATAGGGCGAAACTTATGGCCAAGGACTATGTTGTTGTGTCCAGGCAAAGATACAAGTTTGATAAAGCCATTGTCCCTCTTGACAAGCATGATAAAAAATATTTTGGTATTCTTAATATACCTCCAACAAGAAAGCCTAAGCCATCTACAGACAAAATCGAAGAGGTCCCTTCTCATGACCATTCAACAAGAAATGCAATAGAGACTCGGGAGGAGAAGAGAAGGATGAATCTTAAGAAAAATCTATTATCCTTGAGGACATTCAGAGGCTAAAGAAGGCTAATTTAGAGCTTTTAAAGAAAGGAGATGACCAGGTAATTTTCAATGCTTCAATGCCATGGGAAGAAGACTTCATGCTTGTCATTAGGACTGAAAACAAAAAAATGTTGAGAGACTTCAATGTTGAGATCTCTCACAACATTGTTAATATAGCTCTCAGGTATTTTTCAGGCCATAATATGCTCCATTTTATCAATACTTGATCTCCTTGATGCATCTACTAATGGCTTTATATTGTAAGGTCTTACTCCAGCAATGTGAGGAGTCACTCTCAAGGAAGGTCTTTATTTTGGATCCCCTGGCGACTCAATGTATATTATACAAGCATGGAGAAATTGTTCATTTTCTCATGAATTTTAGTGAGGACATACAATATATAATTTATTCATATATTGGTAAGTAAGTTTTCATTTCTCTTTTTCTTATAAATTCATTCCTTTCTTGGTGGTTTAATAATGAGTATATGTCATATTTTTAGGGTTCAATGGAGTCTTATAATTATTGATTTTGTTGAATACCAAGCCTAATTCATGAACTCTCTCCAATCATAGCATGGTAACCGTAAACTAGAAGTTCACACTTCCATTGCTCTTTGACATTTCTATTGGTATGCATTCTAATATTTATTTAGCCTTGCACTGCTGCCAAACTTTTGAAAATGCACATTGATCAAAAATATCCAAGCAAAGTGAATGAAGAAAAAAAATTGGTTATATGCAAATTCATGTGCCACTATAGAAAGACAGTACATGTGGATGGAGAGTAATTGCCAATGCAATAAGGTTCTTATAGCATAGATTTTATAGTCCTAGTTTGAATCTATCTGACTATCTAGATGCATGGATCCTTTTGGTTAGAGAAAAAGCAATTCATGCCATCTTAAAAGATGCTATATGTCCTTATGATCTAGACTCTCCTCCACCACCTCTAGGACATAAGAATACTGAAGATAAGAAGAAAGGACCTCCTATTCACTTTCCATTGAAGCATGTCCCAAAGAATAAGCAAACATGTGAAAGCTCCAAAAATAAGAAAAATAAGCAGAAATGTAAAGGCTCCAAAAATGTATAGAGTCTTGTATCTATCTTGATACTTAGCCCATTACTTCCAACATATGTTGAAAGATATCTATATGCTCTTTGTTGCAAATACAATTTTGTACACACGATAACCTTTAGAGCATTGAATGTATTATTAAATGATGCCATTCTATCTTTATCTCGAAGATAGTTATTGTAAATCATGTTTCTACAAAATGGTTTCAACTCATTACTTTTCATAGTATTTTTTCTTAAATATAAGCTATGGTTTGCCTTTTTTTCATGACATAAACTAAGATAATAAGTTTTTTATTATTAATTTCTTTAATGTTATGCTATAACATGATTTGATGATATGAAATTGAAAAATTGAGCTTGTGAAGGAAAATGGAGAAGATTGGAGGACATGACCAATTCAAGCAATTAGGGCACTCCAAAATTCTCCATTGCCCCTAGTTTCTTGAATCGTTCGTATCCTCCAATCTTCTCCATATTGTAATCCTTGATGCTCTTAACTATGTTTTTCATTCACACAAAAGGCACGACTGATTCAAGCCAGGAGAGCAATCCAAGAACTTCAATTGGCCCTTATCGCTTGAATTGGTCGTGCCCTTATTGCTTGAACGAGTCCTGTCCTCCAAGCTTTCCCCCTTTGTAATATTCCTACCTTATTGCTCTATCTTACTTAGAAGTAACATGGAGAAGTTCTTATCCTTACCTTGACCATTAGAATTTGTTTGGATAAGTAACATGGAGAGCGTCTTGTCCTTATCTTGACCAATAGAAACCTTGCACAACAAAAGTCTTTGCACAATAGAAACCTTAAAAAGATGATGATATAAACCAAAACAATGCCAATATCAATATCATGATTTACATAAAAAAGAGATTCAATTTTGCACAATAGTTGCATGTTTGAGACAATGATAAAAGTTTTTGCTCAATGGAGATATTCTTTAACCTATAAAATTCTTTACACAACCTTAAAAGAGATGACATAAACCAAAACAATGCCAATATGAATATGATGAGTTTAATAAAAAACAGATGTATTCAGTAGAAGAAAATGGGCAAGATTGGTTACATTCTTAAGGGTTGGAACTTAATCATCTTGGGTGGGAGACAAGTTATGCAAGATAGTTTTTTCTCTGATCTAATGTTTACATTGCACCATCAGTTGAGAATCTGAATTACGGGGAAACCTCATCAAGGAACTCTAGGAGCTCCCTTACATTTTTTGAGTTTCCAATTTGCAATGAAAATTATTTTCCTAGGTTGAAAATCTGGATGAATCAATAATTCTAACTCAAATTCTAGACAGCTCTCCTCTGAATCCAAGGGTATCTAGAGTCCAAGCTTCTTTTTCCTCCTTCTGTACTAAATGATTCTCAAGTATCTAATACGAAATTGAAAGAGAATTTGGGCTCACTTTACATAAAATGACGTCTCCTAGATTTTGATCTTCTTTGCTATCCCATTCCCTATCTAAAACATCATCAATCTCTGAAATTGGAACTCTCCTATTCAGCCACATTGTTTTTGTTCCCTGTAGTAACATGTTTTTAAAACATGCTTCAAAAATGTGAAGAGGAATAAACCATTAAATCTTTATCCTTTGAGAACTTCGGCTTGCTGGCATTAGCCTTTGGACATCATCTTTTATTTTGCATAAAAAACTTGAAACTATTGGATGATCAGTAGCATACCAATCTAATGAAGAGATGCAAGGAGCAAGCAGATGTAATGGATTCCAATAAGCACTCCTCCCTAATGGCACCTGATAATCTACAAAGTAGACAAATAATTGAATGGTATTAAAAAATTGAACAGATTTGTTTGCATATAATAGTTTTGCATAATCCTTATGAAGGACTTTGAATGTTTGTCTTAAACATTCAATAGGTTGCCACTCTAGAATACTGGAAGGAAAAATATCTACAATACAAAAACATATATCTTGTAAGACAAAACAAATGAAATTGATAGAAGAGCATTGTTAAACTTCACTTATAGTACGATGGCAATTGCAGATGATTGTCTAGCATGAGATCCTTAGCAATGTACACATGTTGAACTTTTGCAAACCAATTGTCTCTCTTCAATTTGAAACTAAGAATACGACCTTTCCAATGGTTTTTTGTGTTGTCTCTTTTAGTACGCTTGATTTTATGGGCACATCTACAAATAGGAAGCATAGACACCCAATCATTAAGCTTCATAGAAAGAGGTTCCCATAAAGAATCCTCTCTTCTATTGTAAACCTCAAATGAGGTTACATGGTTGGAAGGACTACAAGAAGTAGAAGCGATTTGAACACTCAAAGAAAGAGTAGAGAACGCTCAAAGTGGGAAACCAAGATTCACAAACTTTGTGAGTATTTATAGACAAAAAAACTTTGTACACATGGAAGTGAAATGCAATCTTTTGATTTGATGTATCAACTGTGACCAAAACATCATTGAACTTTGTGAACCCAAAAATATTTCGTATCTTCAAAAATAATTTCTCTATTGGAAATTTATGGGTTTGCATAGTGTGGTCTACAAAAAATACATTTTTTGTATGAAATCAAAAAATTGTACACTGAATACAAGAAAATCTATACCTTTTTTGTATGAAATCAAAAAGTTGTACACTGAATACAAGAAAATCTATCACTTAGGCGGCCCTTTTAAACATATTTTCTTAAAAAAAGCATTTTTTCATATGATTAAAAGAGACATGAATGTTATATTATTGTACATGTGGAAAGACCCTATTTGTCAATTTTCTTAATCCGTCATTCACAAACAGACCTTTTTCAGGCATATTTCATCCTAATGTGATCAATCTTCATCATTCACTTGTTGATTTCTCTATGGATTCAAGTGCATGTGGAGAAAATAAAAAAAAAGCAAGATACTAGACCAAATAGGTTGATAAGCTTTAGGAGAAGGCCTCATGAACTAAGTCGACCAAAGTTTCAATTCCCTACTTCAGATAGATGGGTTCCTTTAGATATTGTAGCATGTTGTGGCTTTAAATGATTATACAAAATAGGAATGAAAAAAACTAAAGCAACTAACAGAGAAATTCTTCAATTTAAATAGTTAGAGATAGAATATATAACTTGGTGCTCATATGCAAATGAATAACATATGTTTCATTTAAATATTAGTTTAGTCAAAACATCCAATGTTGTAGGGTTGCATTTAAAATTGCAATGAGTTTGGGAAATTTCAATATCTATAAGACTAGTAGAAGCTAGCTTATTAGTGGAGATCTCATTTTTGAAACTTGTTATAGAGCTGCAAACAAAGAATCTATTGCTCATCATGAAATGGGTTGGATGATGAATTACTTTAGTTTGCATTATGGATTTATGCCTAGCACTTGAAGCTTAGACTTTTAGCATAAGTTTACATGTCAAGAAGTATTTCACGTATATAGATAAGATATGCTTAGCAAAAATGAAAAGTATGTGCAATATCGGCATTTTACTAGACAATGGAAAGAACAATTTAACAATGTGATTGTTGCTTGAAATGTTAGGATGGATGGGTGATCAATTTATGCCACTTTTAAGAATGTTGCAAATGGGTCCACAACAATATTAGAAAAGGATAATTATACAACTTTCCTTAAGGAGCATTGTGAAAGTGAATCTTAGAAAGAAAGAAGGAAATTTAATGTAGAAGTAAAACACTCAGATATCTAGAGATATATGTGTTTGTTGATTGATGGTATGGATGAAAAGAAGACATGCCTCTCCCATTTCCTCCCCTTCTTAAGGATATTGGAGATGAATTCCTTGTGCAAATGAATTTGGGAAAAAATGGAAATGTAAGGTCTAAGGTTTTCTTCACATACCACAATATGCATAATGATCTAGACCTTACTATCACTCTGATTCATAGAGTTCTACAATCAGGGGAGCATCATCTACCACCAACTCTATACTTGTAGCTTGGTAACACTATGAGAGATAACAAGAATTATAGATTCTTTGGATACTCGAACATGTTTGTTGATAACAAGTGTTTCAAAAGGCTAAGGTGAATTTTGTTTCCGTTTGGCATACTCATGATCACATCAATAAAATGTTCAATACATTCTTTAAGAGACTAGCACATCATAGTGCTTTCACTCTTATAAAATTGACTATTTTGATTTCTCAAGCATTTGCTCCAAAGCCTAATATTCAACATCTTACATAAATTTATGAGTTCAATTACATTTGCACATGTTGATAATGGTAGTAAAGTTGTTGCTCTATTTCACAATATTAGTTTTGACCAAGTATACTTGATGAGGAAGCATGATGACAAAACTCTTCTATTTTCAAAGCAATATTCATCTTCTTATGATTTGAGCATAATGGTGGATGTAAATTCTCATGGCATGTTCTAATTTGATAGCTTACGCTGCAAAGCAATCACCATATGAAGATAATAACGATTTGGCAAAGTCTTGGAACATGGTTCAATAAAGTAAAAGGTGGATGTAGACACTTATGAAAAAGAAGAGACTCATTGAACATGTGAAAATATGCAAGAAATCAAGATGTATCTTGGTGGGATGGCTTTTTATCGATCATTAACAAATTATAAGCATTAACATTGCAAGATATTGGACTATTGGCATTCCATTCACATGGGCTTTTAGCACACAAAGATTGAATGTGGACCAACCATGTAATGAAGATACGATTTAAAACTTAATACATCCACCAAAAAGGAATTTTGATGTAGGTCCCAGGATGGTAAAGCAAGGTGATGCACAATTACCTGAAAATTTGAAAGAAATAAATGTTGGAACACTTATCACAGTCCTTGTTAAGGGTCATGAATCTACCAAACCATTTTGGATTGCAAAAGTTCTAGATGTCACTAAAGATATAGATCAAGACATATAACCTCTTTGGCAGTCCATTGGTATTATACAAAAAGTAGTGATGCATTCACAGGCAAATAAAATGGTATGCGATACAAAACAAATAGATTCAAACAAGAAAAAGAATATTTGGACTACATCTGCTTGTAAACTTGATGAGGTGAGTATTCTTGTTTATTTATTTTTTCCTAACAAAAATAGGAAATTTCAAAAAAGAAACCATTAACATGATAAAGAAAATACTTTTAGATCTATGTCAAACAAATAATCAAAGGCAAACAAGAAGATCCCTACTTGATCCTCTTGAACTTGGTATGTACTTGTTGTTATCGGAGAAGAAGAAAAAGAAGAAGAAAAAGAAGAAGAAGAAGAGAGCTCACAACAATCTGAAAGTGAAACATATGTATCATACAATTAAGATAAGGCCCTTGTTGCTATGGAAGATGAAGAAGAATAAAGCTAACAACAATCTAAAAGTGATACATTTATATCATATAAGGGGGGTTGTAGACATAGATGTACAAAATTTTGTCTTGATATGAAAATTTATGATACTTCTACTAATTTGCAAATGATGCAAAGAAAATAATGTAGATAAATCATGTTATGCAACACATTTGAATGGCAATCCAAGATCCTCCTTTTTAAGTATGTTTAAACTTTTACCTTTTATGTGCATTTTTTAATCTCTTTCATTTTCTTCATATACAATTCACAAATGTCAATATGCTAAGATAGGGACAGTTTGATATTCAAAGAATGCCAAAAAAAATACACGTTGTTAGTTGATTTTTAAAATCTATGTACAGTGATATAAAAAGGTTTCAAAAACAATCAACAAATTTCTTCATTTTTGATGGACGGTTTCTCTCTTATCGATATACTTATTGTTCGTTATGACTCGCTATTTGTAATGTCTTGGTGTATTTTATGTAGCTCTTATTCAAAAATATACAAAACCATACTAAGTAGTGTTTACCAAAATAAATGAGGCACATCTTGGGATTCTAGTGTGCAATGAGCCATTTCAACTAATATCCCATTTTGTGTCTCAACAACACCATTTAGTTGAGGTGTGTGAGGAGTAGTATATCCAAGGTTCATCCACATGATTTTGGGCAAATGTACATACCTTTTTTGTGGCAACCCATAGTCAAATTTCTATATTATTTGAGAGTTCCATATTCTACCATGTGGATTTCATAATATGTTTCTCTTATCATCTGACGTCTTCATGCAATCCTTCATGGCACAACCCTATTGTAAACCCTTCTTCTTTGCGGTCTTCTTTGAACTATCTCAAGAGCCTTTGCCCTTTGCATTTTTATAAATTTTTACATCATTTGAACATTACCAATTCTTCAAACCAATTTCTTGTTCTAGAAGTATTGTCCAAAACAATATAAAAAGTAAGAGGGGAGGGTCTAAGTTGAGAGTTAAGGGTTATGACTAGCCCATCATATTTTACAAGAACAATTTGAACACACGTATGAGCTATTTCTTTGGGTGCTACCACAACACCAATAATAGCTAGTTGATCCTGTAAATGCTTGATTTTCTTTTTGAGTCGTACGCATTCTTCAATTTGAAATTCTTCTCATTTTCTAATTGATTCTCAAGATTTCGAGTGTAATAAAGATTCTTTCTCTCATATTTACTAGCCAATATGCCCCAAAGCTTGTGTGATCTAGTGATGTGTTGTACTAAAGTAACCAAAAAATCAATGACACTCATAATGATGACACATAAAGCAATGGAATTTCTCCTCTTCCAAGCTCAAAGAAGCTTTGGATCAAGTTGCATTCTTTTACTCAAAGATTTTTTGGATCTTTTATCCAATAGCTCATAAGATTCCAAGATGGCTGAGATTTTAAACATCCATAGAGTGTGATTTATTCTCATCAAGCCTCTCTTGGATGAATGCAAGTGAATGAATACAAATTAGTGCAATAGAAGCAACAACACTAGTAGACAAGGATGATGGGAAATTCAAGTTTCAAAGCGTATAGCGCCCAAAAGATTTAAAAAAACTATCACTCATTTGGCTTATTGTCCATAAACGAATATGGACCTACGAAGGCAATAAAGTTCAAGAGAGAAAAAAGCACAGAAGAAGACGTCATTCATGAGAGTACGGAGTTTGTAGGAGACCAAAAAGCGTTGATTTCAATTAGAATACACTATTTTCTTGGAAACAAGGACTACGAGGAGAAGTCCATGAAGCTTTCAGACACAATCATTGGAGGGACACGATAGCTTGCAAGTGGATTAGAGGACCTTAGAAACAAGAATACATCTCCCTTTGCTCACACACTTTTCTTTTCAAAGTCAGGCTTAAATCATATTAAACGGAAGAGAGATACAACTTTGTTAGGAGCATTACAAAGGAGGCTTAGAAACTTGCCATCTCTTTCATAGGGTATCCACTTTCTTTTGAGTTTGTTGCCATGCAATACAAAGATCATCGTACGTTAAAACAGTACTTTGCTCTTATGGTTCCTGATTCTTCTACCTTAGGAACGCAAGGATTTTTCTATAGAAAGCTCCTTAACATGATAAATATGAAAATAAAACATTATTGAATAAAGACATTCCAAAGCATTTTAGAACTTTTTCTTTTCAGTCGGTAAGAGGTAGAACATAGTTGGACTTCCCCGCCTTCAAAGTGAGAACATTAAAAAGGACCTGTAACCCTTTGTGGAAGGCCTGCTTCATAATTGGTTCATAGTTTAGAATATAATCAGATATCGGTTGTTCAAAATAGAGAGAGAGAGAAGCTTCTAAAGAATTCGAAAGGGTAAGGGCATTCTACTACTACACAATTCTTCTGCATTATTTGACTCAAAAAATTCAATGACAAACTTACAGCCGGTGATCCAATTTTACAGAAGCCAGATAAAGCACCACAATCAAAGAGGGTTCTCCATCGTCACTTTGCCTCCTGAACTCTGACATTCCTCCAGACAATCTACCTCGGTTGTAAAGCCCACTCGATTCGAGGCTTTCAGTGCAGTGGGTTCCAATATATATTTTTTACCATAACCAAGGGCCATTCTTTTCTCAGGTGAATAATTTGCAGACTTATGTTAGACAAGAAAGAATGGCGTTGTACATGTATATAGCCTGTTTACTGCTTCCGCTTCATTATAATATTACAAGCCCGTATCAATTCCATGTCAGAATCTATATACTTGGTCCAGTACTTCTTGTACTTCTTCATTCCAAGGTCTAACCAGGGCTTCATGTTCCCATTATAATGGATGACAGCTGCAGATTTGATCTTCTCGTGACTGATGTTTGGGTTATAACCCAGACCAAGAACATGCCAACTCTTATCCAATGGTTTTGTTGTCTTGTAGAATGTCATCAGACCAGGGGGCAATGTTCCCAGCTTCCATAAGAGCCTGTTCTCATTCTGCAGATTTCAAACGTACAGAGGCCGAAATGAGCTTTTCTAAGGGTAATCAGCGAAAATCGAAAGCCTGAAAACATAGCATTGCATGAAAGCATGAAAGTTAATACCTGAGTCTGCCAGTAATGGTATTCTTCTGTACATTTCTCCTTCCTCCATGCATCCAGATCAAACAGGTTCATCCCATAGGCCCAAGCACAAGCCTTCGGATCGAACCTTTCTTTGACTAATGGATGTGAAAAGTTCATATACTGGCTATACCTGTGAAAGGAGCCAAAGCATGTTTCAACTGCTGCATTGACTTTGCCATCCATGTCGATCTCCCAGAGAGCCGTAAGGTCTTTCTGAACGACTATATCATCATCCAGAAACAGTATCCTGTGGAGATTAGGATACATCTGAGCTAGATAGAAGCGGAGATGATTAAGCATGGACAGATACTTAGGATTCCTGAACTTCATGTTACGAGCATCCTTTGTAGCGTTTTCCATTTGGTTCTCAAAGTAGAACTTCAGCAAATCGGCAGACTTAAGCTGTTTTAAGACAGGAACATATGATGAGTTAAGGAACGTGTAGTCCTCCACAGTTTTCACCTCAATGTGAGTTACGTTGTTGGGTGGCCTCAACGTGAACCACGCTTTCATCGCCCAAAAGTTCATCTTGTCTGTAACTACGTGGAAAACATGCTTTTCAGGCTCTCTAGCATTTGCAACTGCGGAGTTGACGACGACAGAGGCTGCCAGCACATTGTCCGAGAAGATAGCATAGTGGTAAAGTTCTGGATCCTCAAGCTCCGGAGGTGGATCGCCATAGTCAACGAACTTTGATGGATTTGAAATGCGTTCCTCCATTAGCCTAGTGGACAAGCAGTGAAGACTCTTTGGGATAGACTTGGCAGCCATCAAACTTGCAAACGAGCCTTGCTTCTTGGCCTTTGCCAGCTGATCCGTGACCGATGAGATAGTATCGTTAAGCTTTTGCGCCCGGAGCTGGTTGTCGAAGTACGCCCTTGCTTCGGCCATATGTTCCCGTGAAACTTTGATCAGATCGGTAAGCTCTAAGTAGAAAGAATTCAGATCATTCCGATTGATTTTTGAAGCTGTAAGAAGTGCCCTATATCTCGGTTTATTCAGGAGCTCAGTAAAAGCTCGCGCCTGTTCCGTGAAAATTCTGACTTCCTTCATCATTTCAAGCTTGCTTATGCGAGCATATGATGCATATGTATTGGCTATAGAGAGATGTTCCGTAGCTTGTTTGAAAAGCGAATCCACTTTCGATCTCAATGGATCGGAAGTCACTGAAGTTAATCTGCGCATAAGATGGGTTTCTTGACCAGAAATATCTGAAACGAGTTCTTCAGATCCCGTCTGCAGAAATAAGAGAGGTCAGGTAACTTTGATTTGAGCAGTTCCAAATAAATGTAATCGCGAATTATGAGGTTGGCGCAGAAAAATAGAAAATGGAAAATGTGTAGGAAAATGGATAGACTTCAGGTTTGACAGGGCTGGACTCGGCAACTCTAAAACTCAACCTTACGCAAGATGATCTTCGCACGCGAAGACCGAAATAAGTAGCCGATCGAATCGGGCATTCGGCTTTAGCGAGGCGATTGAATGCTAACAATGAGGTGTATCAAAAGAGAAGATACGAACGCAAAGGCACTTACATGCGAATTCGAATCGTCTCGAGATGAGGTTGCAAACACCGTGAACAGAAGGAAAATAACCGCGAAAGCGGAGAGAAAAGACCGTCTTCCAAAGAACGAAGGCGAAGGCGAAGAAGGAAGACGTCGCGTGTTTGCCATAACCAGCTTCTTCGACAGATCTTGTTCCCAGGCCGATGGTGGAGGTCAGCGAAGGCAGAGAAGGAGAAGTTTCCACAGCTTAATCGGTGAATGCAGCACGTAAATCTTGCAGCGGGGTGGGGAGGAAGACGACGTGGGAGGGGTTGACGCTGGTACTGGCCACAATAGGAGGTCTCAGTCAACGGCTATTAAAGAAAAGGCCAACAAGCACGTTTGCTCGACGACACCAAATTTTGGGGCATTTGTTTATCAAAATTACCTATACCGCCTGGGAAACCAATGTTAATGATCAAAAACCCTTTTTGTGGCTTTTGTGAGCACCTTCTCCATGCAAACGTTCTAGGTATCCCACCACCGACATATCAGGGTTTATCAGAGTTCTTTTTTTTTTTTTTTTTTTTTTAATGGAGGTTCAGCCGAAGCTTACTCCCCCGACTTTAACTTTGAAATTGTAACTGTACAAGTGAATGGGCATAGCACCCGCGGGACCTTCCGTATCTCACAAAGCAGGGGTTAGACAAGGTTACAACTGAAAGAGACATGGTTACAACTGGGTTTAACTGGTTTTCTTTACTGAATACACTAAACCTAGACATTCTCTTTCGGATACAGAGTAATTCTTTTCCGTAGGAGCAAGTCTTCTACTCGCATAGTAAACAGGCCGGAACCACTTATCGGTTTGTTGCATCAGAACACTGCCAATGGCAATATCTGATGCGTCTACGAAGACATGAAATGGGCGATCCCAATCAGGAGGCTGTAAAATTGGTACCTGTGTTAATAAACACTTTAGACGATCCAATGTTGTTTGACATTCCGGAGTCCAATCAAATTGTTTAGGACTCTTCGTGATTAATCGATTAAGTGGAATGGGTAAATGAGCGAGCCACCGTAAATGACGACCATGCCATCTCACTTAACCCATGAAGCGCATTACTTCCTTAGGTGTAGTGGGCACAGGTGCTTCTAACACAGCTGTAATTTTATCTGGATCCACCTGTATACCCTGTGCAGATATAATGTGGCCAAGTAGCTTTCCACATGAAACCGCAAACACAGATTTGTTTGGGTTCAAACAGAGTCTATATTCTCTGCACTTTTCAAAGCAGCACCGTAAATGAAACAAGTGTGCTATCATCTTACCGAAAATCGAAAAATCATCAAGATAAACTTGCATAAACAAGGTAAGGTAAGGGGAGAATATTTCCTGCATACACCTCTGAAAAGTACTTGGGGCATTTCTTAATCCAAACCACATAACAGTGCAAGCAAATACACCCCAATTGGTGATGAACGTTGTTTTTGGTATATCTTCCTCCGCCATTCTTACTTGATTGTAACCACTGTATCCATCTAAGAACGAGTACATTTCGTGTCCTGCTACTCTATCAAGCATGGTGTCCAAAAATGGCAGAGGAAACGGATCTGGCACTGTAGCTGCATTTAGCTTCCGGTAATCCACACATATTCGCAGTTGCTTATTCTTTTTAGGGACAATAACAATGGGTGATATCCACTCAACATGCTCTATTGGTACAATAAATCCAACCTTTAATAACCTATCCAGCTCTGCCTTTACCTGTGTTGCATAATTCGGATTCATCCGGTAGCTGGGTTGTTTGTTTGGTTTCGCTTCTGTCTTCAGCATGACCCTGTGTTGATAAATGGGGGGGTCCAAACCCTTCATATCTTTGTAATCCCATGCAAAAACGTCGGAGAACTCTCGGAGTAGCTGGATTAGGTTTGCTTGAAATGTTTCCGGTAAGTTTTCTTTTATCTTGACAGGACGCGGATGGTCTTCATCTTCTAAATTATAAGTGATCAATTGATCCTCTGGAACATAAAATTGTCGGGGCTTCTCTGTATCGTCAGCTGGCTTAAAAAGTTGTTGCAGTTGAGCGTCATCTATAAAAGCAGTATCTTCCTTCTTATCTTCTTCTGTTACAGGCATCACCGTACAAACTGCGGGATTCCAATTATCTACAACAGATTGTAGATCAACAGTTCCTAGGGAGATCAAGTCAATATTATTCTTTAAAAACTCTTCTTCTTCATCATCTGACAAACCATCTAACATATGAACTGGTTCTGCAAAATACGGTCTAGCATGCAATTCGCAAGGCTGTATAGCATCTAATTTTACAACATATTTACGATTATTATCTTTGAAAGTGAGTTCCTGTGTAGACCAATCTTGTATAACCTTAGCTTGCTTCAGCCAAGGACGGCCAAAAAGAAGATTATAATCAAGGGTGGATTCTGGTAATTCTATGACGACAAAAGTCATCTTAAATGTGGTACCCTGCAAAGTTATTGGTACATTTCGGACAAGTCCTACTAGATGGACTCTTGACTGGTCAGCCATTCTGACAAAGAACTGAACTGGTTGACTCCAGATCCTCCATCAATTAGTACCTGTGTAATTTTATGATTTTTATATCATACCGTAATTAAAGGAACCGAATGATCGACCGTAGAATCAGGTTCCGGTTGCACTGTCGTTGTGGCTGGAATGCAAGAAGGTATAGGATTGAACTGTTGTTGGAATTGCTGCCGAACTCCTGGTACTAGTGCAAGTAATTGGCCAAGAGGAAGAGTAATGGATGCTTTAGATAAAATTTCCCAGGCCTTATGTGATTGAATTGTGTTTTCCACAGATTTTGAAGATGATGCACCGACTGAAGATGATGTATCTGTTGAAGATGATGTGCCTACTACTGAATTAGAATCTTGTTTTTGTGTTCCTTCCTTGGTTAGCGGAGCCTGGGTCACCGGAATAGGATCTGGAAACGCTGGAGGTTCGACGGTGGTCCATTGATTGGCCTTATCATACATCCTTTGTTGTTCACGTATGCCTGGTTCAAATACTTCTGTTGCTGGTTGCAGTTGCTTACCGGATTGGGTCTAAATTACTGCAGCTTGCGTTTCTACTCGTGTGATTTGTACCATATTAGTCATTGGGTTGTGACGTTCTTTCTTCCTCTGATCATACTCAGCTACATCCTTACAAAATCTTCTAATGTGACCAAATTCACCACAAAAATGACAGCGCAGTGATGGCAAATTGGGATTTTCCTGTGCTGGTCCGGCCTGCCAGCGGTTTGCATTGTAGTCATTATTTCTCTGTCCTCTGTAATTTCGATAACCTTGTTGTTGGTTGTTTCTCATTTGCGGAGGTACATAGTGATTGGCTGGCTGTCCTGGTTCCTATATAATTGCATTCACTGTTGCGGTTCCCTGCACTTTGGCGTTGTATACATAGTTTTTGGTGGTATGTCCGGTCGTGTTGCAGATAGCGCAAAACAACTGATTAAGTGCACAAGTGGCACTAATGTGCCCTGAATTCTTGCATGTGGTGCAGAACATATGTCTGGTCGGATCTTCTGCAACATTTTTATTAGCCTTTAACCATTCCAAGTCTTCTGTAAATCCTCCAACCTTGTTTTCCAGTTGCAAAGCCATTGCAATCACTGCATCTAGCGTCATAGCTCCTACACAGTGTATGATCATAATCTGTTTAAGTTGCGGAGTCAATCCATTGATAAACCATTGAGTGATAACGTCATCCGGTAGGTTGGCATGTGCTGGTGGTAATTGCCTCAAATGGGTTCTGAATAGAGTGGCATACTCCTGCACTGTTTGATTTATCTTCTGTCTAGTATTTTGTAGGTAGTCAAAAATTTCGGCTAGATTCTTCTTTAGCCTGAATCTTTGCAAAAATGCATCCATTACTGCTTCATAGGTGCCGAAATGGTTAATATCATATTCCGTAAGCCATCTGGCTGCTTCATTAACCAATGTCGGCTGGAAGACAATAGCCTTATACGCCGGATCGGGTGGATGGTTGAGCACTGCGTAACTTATCTCAAATGTGCGTACATGAGCATCTGGGTCATCTCCTGGAAATCCATCGAATTTAGTGTATGTTACTCCTGTGGGAGTCGGCCGGGGTGGAAATAACTGTTGCTGCTGCTGTTGTTGTTGTTGTTGTTGTTGTTGTTGTCCACTCATCGTGCTGACGGTGGTATTGGGATAATCTGCTGTATCCCGAGGCTGAATATCTGAACCGTCGGAATCTGTATCTTCAGCCTGTGCACTCTCCAGCTCGATAATATTGTTCAGTATATTTCGGATCTCAGCTTCGAACACGCTACCTTCCTTCTTGATATCAAATGTAGGAAAGCTTACTCCAAATAGCGGTGACTGAACTGAAGATTCACCAAGAAATGGTAAACCGTCACCGGAACACTGTGAATTCTCAGCAACTTGTACCGAATAACACCGGAAGGTGTCGATTTTTCACCAAAACAAAGTGCTCCTTCTCCTTCACTGGTTTCTTTGGTCAAGACGTTTCTTTTTATAAACAAATTCGAATATTTACCTAATGGTGTTAAACTAACTTCATGCTGCATCCTGGTAGATTCTGGAGTTACTATATCTTCGACAGACTGTGCCGAAATCGCACCGGAATCTGCCAGAGATGTAGCACGTTCCACCGGGATATGACCAGAATCACTATTGACGTTCTTCACTTTCTTGACAACTGGGTAAGACCTTTCTGCACTTCTACCTCCTGGAGGCGTTCTTAGCAAATTAGGTACCCAGGGCTGTCGGTTCTTCGGATACGTTTCACCGGATCGAGTAATAGGCATGTATCATCTTTTGTACTACTCGCGTACTATTAGTGTCGATTTACAATCTATAGTCGCGTTACCACAATCAATTTGCAATAATCTGATCTGTTGCCACCTTCCCACAGATGGCACCAGTGTTAAACGCTTAAAACGTGAGACTAACAGTCAGAAACGCGTTTAACCACCTAATTGGGTTCTTGGGAGTGGAAGGGGTCTGTAAAGACAGAGGCCCTATGCTTGTTTCCCAAAATTACGTCACAACACACAATATACCAACACTCAAGATGTCATCAAGAATTGGTATCCCATTCTCATTCTTTACGGTTCGTCATTTTAACTCTATCAGAGTCTACCGAACACTTTGTACCAGACTATCAGTATCGTAATACCGAATTACCTCAAAAACCTTTTTCCGAATACACACTACCATAACATTCGGAACAATAACAGTAGTTCAACCTTCACCGAATAGCGCTCACAATCGAACAAGCCGAAGACACAGAAGGACTCAACAGTTCCAGACACACAGTGCTGAAGATTCAGTATGTAACTTAGGAAAACCGTTACTGTAATTTTAATCTTTGCCGTATGAAGATAGACCTCAACACTGCAGACAACACAATACAGATCTGATTACCAGAAACACTACCACAGCTACACAAACTACACCAACCAACTGGCAGAATATTCTAAGAAAGAGTAACACCACGTTACGAGTAATTAACACAACAATCACAATAGAGACTCGCAAACGACTCACTCAGACAACAGTTCGGCGATCTACTTGATGTCGAGGAAACTCATGACAGACAGGTATCGACAGATAACAAAACAGAACAAGAACAATATACTCAGGATTGCTCAACAAACAACACAGTAACGTTCACTCAATCACCCAGACAGACAGTCTGGTGAATCCAACGAACGTCCCCTGCGTCTCTTTTCCATTGCTTTATATAAAGATTACAAGGTGTCTGCGTAACAACCTTTCGCGCGTGCGAAAAAAAGATTTAGTTATAAAACTTCCAATCCGGCGGCCGATAACAATGTGGAGAGTGGCTAGAACTTGCATCTAGACATAATGCTCAAATTGTTTTGTAAAAATTCATAACCATGTAGATAGGATCTTTAATTTCAACTATATAGCTTTAATTTCACTATATATTTTTCGAGATAGAGGACCACGTAGATAGGATCTTTAATTTCAGTTATATCTACTATCACTTGCGTTTTCTCACATTTGTTCTTTCCATGCTACTTTAAAAACTCACAAGTTTTCATCTTCTAGACCCATGAAATTTTCCCCTCATTCCATCGCATGAGAGTAGAGAGAGATAGAGGACCATGTATTAGTATGATGCATCCCTCCTCATTACCATCGATTACCTCTTCTATTATATGAATAATGAGAATGTCGAAGGAAAGGGGGAACCATGTATTAGTGTGATGCATGCCGATTGCTTCCTCATTACCATCCGTGACCACTTCTGTTATATGACAGATGAGAATGTCTAAGAAAAGGGGGACAACATCATGACTATGGGAGTTGAATATGGCCCTAAATTTCTATATTGTGGAGCTCCCAACTAGATTTTTCCCTTTTGTGAAGGTCAAAAGACAATTAGCCTGCCAAGAAAGTTCAAAGGGGGCCCTTGACGTTCCTATCAGAGGGCAATGAGAGAAGATATGTCCTAAAGGCCATTCAAGTGTTCTTGACAAACAGGGAGAGAGATGACACAATGTAAATCTCCAAGATTGAAGTAAACTTCCTTAATTTGACTAGAATCTACGGTACAGTGGATGTTGGTGCCATGGAAATATGTTCATTGTGTAGAGTAGCAGCTATGATTGACCGGAAATAAGCATAAAAAAGCTGAGACAACCAAGGGTGAGACGGTCGACTACCTCAAGTTTATCGCTAACCGAGGGTTCACTCAATACTTGGAGTCCTTTTTAGCATAAAGGACTCCAAGTATGAAACAACCATGAGTTTCCCAAGATGGGTGTCCATGAGTTCCCCAAGCTGGATGCCTCTAACTTACGAGGTCGGGTGTGTGTCTTTCCAATTGATTGTACTCTCAAAAAAAAAAAAAGAGGTATGAGACAACCAAGGGTGAGACAGTCGACCACCTCAGGTTTATCCCTCGCCCAGGTTTCATTGCATATTTGGAGTCCTTTTTCAGGGACCATGTCTTCAGCAAATTTCGTTGTAACTGGAGTATGAGCGTCCTTTTGCTTTCATTTTGTCTATCGATGATGGCATTAACCTTTCATAAAATAGTGCATAAATGTTTTTTTAATGTTCACTGATAGAGACAGAGAGATGCAAAATAATGCATAGGCCCAATCAATCAAATCACGAAAAAAGTTTGTGATTGAGAAAAGGATGGCATTCGGATAAATACAGTTGCTCCTTGCTATTAAAAAAATGTTATCGTTGTTCAAGTGCCAGTTCGCTGGCGTAGTGGTTGGGCCTCTCACCTTTTGAGACGGGGGGCAAGGGTTCAATCTCTGGTAGCAACATATAAGGGACATGTAATCTGGAATAGATGTTGTATTGTGGCTGAGTGCCACCGTTTGTCTATCCCTGCAGTAGTGTTGACCGTCGTTTAACCCAGTATTGTAAACCCCTGTTTTTGTGGGATAAGGGGGGTCCCATGGGTACTATGCCCTTCCTTGTACAGTTGCAATTTCAAAGTTCAAGTCCGGAGGAGTAGGCCTCAGCCAAACCTCCATTTTTTTTTAAAATGTTCTCGTGAATCACATGAGTGCGGGATTTTCGGGCGTTCACTTTATTTCAATAGACGGTTGCATATCTATACGTGGTTTTTATAGTAAAAAATGACATATGGGAAAGGGATGCATGAACACGTTTTCATAGAAATTTTGATTTTTCATCATTTTGATAAGCTTTGGATGAAGAAATAAGTTGTTTGAGGCAACCAATGCAGGTAATGGAATAGGAAGGACGCGATTCAAAATTGAAGACCTTTTTTCTTTCTCTTTTTGTGCGTGTTTGTGTCGCATCCGGAAGAGTGTAAGGCTGCAAGCGTGTTGAATGCATTTTTTTCTTTTAACAAACATGAAAATTTAAATTGATGGAGGAGAGTTACATCTGTGCAAAGGGCAAGAGCGGACAAGAGCTACTGAGCACAAACCAATTACAATGAAAGCATCATGCCAAATCTATGTTGAAAATAAATTTGGGAGATAAGTGATCTCCACCTAGTATACTTACAATCAGAGAGCATCCTAAACAACTCATTGTAGGGCAGAGAAGGCTTGATAATATCCTTAATACAATTATTGGCAAACTTCCTCAAGGTGAGGGTAAGGGAGATTAAGTAATTCTTGTTCCCATTACAGAAAACATTATTGTTCCTACTCATCTAGATTGCCCACAGAATGTGGCCTCTCCAGGTGTTCCATAACAGCAGGTCCAGATTTCTGCAATAGCCCAACATAGCATCCAAAGCCTTCAGCTTTGGGACTTCATGCTTTGAAGGTACTTTTCCACAGGTTGCCAGAATCTCTTAGCATGAGCACATTCAAAGATAAGTGGTTAACATTTTCCACCCTGCCACAAAATGAACAAGTCCCTCCATGAACAAATATTTTCCTAACTCTGGGGCCCACCCACAGTCCTTGATGCATAATCAGCCATTTAAGAAAAGAATGCTTGCTGCTGTCAGGATAGGCCCATAGAGATTTGAACCTATAGGACCATTAGTGAGGAGTCCTCTTAACGTGCCATCTATAGTTCAGTTTGGAGGAAATTTGAGCAATAGAACCTCTGTTTCTTTTGAACTTCCTGAAAATGAATTCTGCCACTTTGTGGAGCTGCAGGTCTTTCCATGTGCAATACTTCAATTTATTCTCCAGCAAAGCTTTATGTTGTAACAATACCTGCCTACAAGACAGAGAAATGTTAGTAGAGTTGAAAAGGTCCTCATCAGACACCACTTCACCTTCCCCCATGAAGTCTTTCCAGGTCTTGAAAGTGAGCTTGTGACATTTATGTTCCTTTACAACAATGTTGCAATTATTCCAGTAAGCAAGCTAGCCTAGCCATGGAGACTCCTGCATAAAGAAATCAGAGACACTAGTCATACTCTCCGGAGGGGAGAACACACTTTTAGCTTTGAACCAGGCCTTCCAAAATGTGCACACAAGAGGACTCCCAATACGTGAAATAGGGTGAGGGAAAGAAATGATGTCCCACAAATCCATGTTAGTCCAGGCCCTGTAGTCAGACATAAAAAATTTAGAGGTATTCCTGTGAAGAAGAGTAGCCCAAATTTCATTACATCCAATACTTCTAAGAATCCATTTTGTAGCCATATTATCTACCATTTTTTTGGGCACAATATACCTAAACCTCATTGGTCCTTAGGAAGACAACACGTTCCCCAAGACACTTTAGCAATTTTTTTATAATGAGTAGAACCTCCCCACAAGAACCTTTTAGCCAAAATAAGTAACTGTTCCAATTGCTTTTTGGAGGGGAACCAGTAAGACAAAAAATAGACCAGTTTAGGAAGCAAATAATGATTGAGAAGAAAATTTCTATGGGGGAGGGAGTTGTGAGCATCATACCATAAAGAGATATTCTTTTTAAATTTCTCATAAACCCAATCCCACTTTTTAGAAAAAGAGACATTAAATCCCATATGTATACCAAGAAGCCTAAATATCTCCCCCTCCTTTATCAGATTACATCCAAGATTAATAATTCTTTCAGGAACCAGGTTATTTGAGGCTCTGAAACCAGTTTTGAAGTGATTGACTTTAAAACCACTAGCCAAACAAAAAATACCAAGGTAGTTAAGAAATTTGTTGAGAGACATTTCATCAGCATTCAAAACCAGATTAGTATCATCAGCAAACATTTGAAGACAATGAGGGGATGGGGAATTAGGGATGGAGATACCTTTTATTTTCCCACAAGAAATAGCATCCTTAACAAGCCACCCTAATGCATCACTTGCAATGGCAAACAACACGGGAGCAAGAGAACAACCTTGCCTTATAGATCTAGCTAGCTTAAAAGGATCAGAGAGGTGGCCATTGATGGAAACTCTAGAGAAATCATTTCCAAACAAGGTGCTGACATACTTAATAAACCTTCTACCCAAACCCAGGTCATGAAAAGATTGGAGAATGAAGTCCCACTCAATCCTATCATAAGCCTTGTTAAAATCTATCTTAAGAAAGTAAAAGTCTTGCCCTTTCTCACTAGCAAAGTCCATACCTTCCCAAATAGAGATGATGGCATCAAGAATGAATATGCCTTTGATGAAGCCTTTTTGTTTAGGGAGAATGAAATTTGTCATCAATGGGATAAGCCTTCTAGCAAGAGGGGAAGCAAAAATTTTGTATATAGTGTTTAAACATGTTATGGGTCTCCAATTATTGAGGTCATCTTTGTTCCCTCTCTTGTGAATCAACCTAATCACCCCAGTGTTAATGTTACAAGGGAGAAATTCTTTACTAGAAACCTCTTCCCAAACCAAAAGAATGTAAGGAGTGAGAAACTCATTCAAAATCATGAAGAACTCATTAGGTAAGCCATCAATACTTGGAGATTTACACGGTCTCAATTTATTGATGGTTTCTTTGATCTCGCCGGCAGTGAGGGGTAGGTCCAAGATGGGAACCAAGCTCTCATGAATCATTTTATTCCTTTTCATGGAAATAGTGGCTCTCGCCCTCTGGATGTCCTCCCTCCACTTGGGAGACACAGAGAAAACATCCATAAAGAAGATTTTAGCCTCCTGTAAAGTCTCCTCAATGTTGATAGTAAACCTACCATCCCTTTTTTTAATTAGAGGGGCAAAATCTCTAATTTTCCTTATTTTCATAAGAGAAAAATAGGACCGTTAATACTACCAAGTTCTTCCCAGCATTGTTTACGATCACAACTGTTGTTAGAAGCATAAACAAAAGTAATCTCGAATTAAAGGGGGCATCTAGCTTAATTGAGAACCTCTAATTAGATGCACTAACAAAGGCAGACCGAACAACATGATCAAGAGATAGAGATAAACCAATGACTGCACCACCTTTACCATTACAATGGTTAGTATAATACCAAGTATATCTTGAAGAAAGGATGTTGAGATGCAACTTGAGAGAGGTACCTCCATCTTTGACTTCCTGTAAACACATAACATCAGGCAACCTAGGAAGAGAAGATAGCCATTTGTTTATGATTTTAGGTCTAATTGGGTCAGTTAGACCTTTCACATTAATAGAGAAAGCGGAGAAGTTAGACATGAGAAACAAAGCAAGTTATTTTCTACTATTCTTAATAGGCTTAAGAGTTGATAGAGAAGACCTTACCATATCCTTCCTTTTGGGTTTAGGACCTGAAGTATTATCTTTTACAGGATCAACATCTTGAGACATAGGAACAAAATCATTTAGATCACCCTCCTCATCCATATTATCAATCGTGTCTTGATCCAAAACTTCCAGCTCCTGAATAAATGAGTCAAGCATAACACGATTGGCATTCCATACGTGTATTGTAGCACTAGGGCTACATTGCTTATGGGTTGTTGCATGTAGCACCTTGATTTTTACCAACAACCATCCAATCTTTGTTTGAGGTGTCTTTTGAGTGAGTGGCTTTATCAACTTTGGGATCTTCATTGCAAACACCTATATTCAGCCTTTTAGGATCAACATTTTCATTTTTTCATGAAGGGATGTGAGGGTCAACATAGTTAGCTTTATCTTCAAAAGGGTTAGAGATATCCTCTATAAGAATATCAGCCATATTTTCATACTTAAATCTTCTTTTTTTAATTCTTGTGGGGCTCTTTTTTACCCGAGGAGTTTTGGTTAGCATTAGGGACTTGAGTGCCTTCAGTCTTCTCTTCACTTTCAGCATCCTTTTGCTTCTAAGTAGGGGACAATCCCTTATCAGGTGTCCCTGTTTATGGCAATTATATCAAGCATTAGGCAGATTTTTGTACATAAATTTTTGAGAGTGAAGCTTAGACCCTCTAGAATATTTGATAATAATCTGAGTCTTAATTTCTTTGGAAATATCCACTTCAATTAACACCTATAGGTCCCACTTAGGGTTAATAATATTGTTTCTAGACGTTTGACCTAAAACTCTACCGACCATGTTGCCTAAGTTCTCAATCCATGGGTAAAAATCAATTGGGAGTTGAGGGAATTCAACCCACACAGGTATCTTTGTAGGTTAGGCCCTTTGGGATTGAAGCTAATATGCCATTTGAAGAAGGAAATCGGGATATTCCTAGTCAATCGTTGCCCTTTGCTTATAACATGTAAGGCACTATTAGTTTCTTCAAAAAAAAAAAGAGGAAAAAATTGTTTGCATAGTATTGTATGTGCTTAACAATCAACCCTCTAGATTCCTAGTGCGTTCTAATCCAAGCTTTCAGCACATCTTGGGGAGGTCTTGGTCCATGGCACAACCCTATGACCACTTTGTTAGTTAAATATTCCTTCCAACTATCTAAGGATGATCTATCTATGACAAAGGCTTCATTTTCATTGTCATTGTCCTCACTATCCACTGAAATTTTGTGCAGATTCTCATCAATAAATTTTTTATCCTTACCCGATAGTTGAACAGTACAGGATATACCTAGAGCACATTTAATATCAAAGAAGGAAGGGGGAGGGTTACCTGAGACCCTTATAGTTTTTGCATAAGATTTTGGGGGGAGAACCTTTACCACTGGCATGAACCATATTTTGGTTGATGACAAGAGAACCACTAGAAGAACCACCAGCAGGTCGATCATTCACCATCTATCTATCAACTAGACCACTGACATGTGCAACCCCATGGAGAAGACCAGGCAACAATGAGGTGCAACCTTCTTGACCATTTACCGGGACATCATCTATAATAGAGAGCCCATTATGCAACACGTTGAACAGAGCCATGCACCTCTCAGTCGTAGACAACCAGAACCGAGTGAGAAGAAAACCCTAGCACCCCCTCGAGTGAGGTGGAAGGGCGCGAGGAAGTTGAACATGCCGTGACATCTTCAATAGAGTTTTTCGTGTATCAACCACCTTGAGTGCATCTTTTTGTTGTGAAAGGTACAGAGAGGGATTGTGTGTGTGCGAAAAGGAGAGACAAGGATAGATAGATAGATAGAGTTAGAGAGAGAGAGGCACACAGACAGACATAGATGATCTTTCCCTTTGTGATTGTGCATGTGAAGAGGGAGGAAAGGAAAAGAGAAAGTGTGTGTGTGTGTGTTTGTGACTATGTGAGAATGTGACACAGAGAGAGAGAGGGGTAAGAGAGTGAAGAAGAGAGGACTGAAAGAGGAAGAGAAAGAGTGCAGTTGTGTTTTTTGCATGAGTGCGGTGTGCTCACATTGTGCGGTGGCATTGTCGTGGCATGTATATACACAAATGGCTTAATGGCATGTGGCAATGACCATTACACGAGTATTCACATTGTGCGGTGGAACAGGAGTGTTGAGTAAACGGCATGTTTTGCTTTATACAATTCCAACCTTCCCCTCCACCCCAAGTCGCATTCTGTGCTTGTGTTTGTGTGGCATTTTCAAGAATAAAAAATTAAAGAGTGCAATAAGCAAACTTCTGCTCATGTGTTGCAAAAACATTTTGTGATGCCGAGTCAGATTCTGAATGTAGGTTTTTTCTCAGTTTTTTCTGTGTTACACTTCCTATGTGAATACAAAGGTGGAGGAAGCATCTTGGTATACCTCTTTCTAGGCGGAAGTGTTATTTTTTCCGTTCTTGTTCCAAAGCCCGAATCTGAAGCCATCCTGAGAAAGAGTGCGAGAGCAAAGATAGAATGTGTGAAGTCTTTTTTATTTGTATGTGTGTGTGAGGAAGAGAGAGAGAGATAGGGAGGGCACGTGTAAGTTTTTTTGGTGGGACAATATTTTTTGAGGTCATGGAATGGAATCCTATGTAGAATATAGGAGAAAGTTTTTCCATTTACTTTTGTTCAATCATACATTAACTTGAACACACCAAATCCAAAATGAAAAATTGTCCAACTTAGGACATTTTTCTGAAAAGACTATAGCTAAAAATTCTTGGGAATTCTCAATCTGATGAGTGATTCCTAACTTCTCTTTTCTATGGTGTATTGAACTCTAGAAAGTCATTAGAGTTATTCTAGCTATCTTGAAGCAAACGCAAATGAATAAGTCATCTTAGACTTATCATCTTTTAAATATTGAAAGGATTCTTGTACATAACATCTATCTAAGATGTTTAACTTAGTTACTTGGTTCCAACCAGCTAGCCTTGGACTTTTGTGAAAAGAATCAAATATCATATGTGAGTCAAATTCAAAAGATTTGGAAAGCTAAAAGAAACAACTAAAAGTTTGTACAACCTATTCAAACTTTGAAGATACATAAACTTGTGATGAGTCAAACTCTAGATGACTCAAGACTTTAACTACTGAAAGATCTATTTCAATAAGGTATTGAAGCATTTTTTTCTATCCGTAAGAGAAATAAAATGGATTCTCAAAAAGATTCATAGAATAAATCCAAAACATCCGCCAACCACAAGATACTACTATGGTATCCAACATTAGTGTGTCGACCCACTACGGTTCTATTGATGAGTTTTTACTCAAATAATGCTTCACTTGAGACTAAGTTCAGGTCTATATTCAATCTTTATGGCTGATTATCGGCAATGCAATTCTTGTGCATTTCTTTGAGTCAAAGGATTGATATTTACCAAGTTACACTAAGAAATTGGTGTTTGACTTAGTCAATCTAATCCTTAGTTGAAAGGATCAGTTCGAATTCAAAGTCTAACTTCTTCATAAATTTATCAAATATTTATGAAATAACAACACTTTATCTTGAAGTGTTTCATAATTCAAATAAGAATATGTTTTGCCATATTTGAATTTCAGAAGAAGGTCTTGGAAGTTAATTACTTTGTGTCTTCTTACTTACTTGTACTTGAAGTGTCTTATAAGATCATGCTTTGATCCTCCTTGAATTTAAACTTCTCAAGTGAAGTTCTAATTCCTTTGAGGCTCAAATCATACTTCAATACTCATTCCAAGACTAAATCGTGCTAGAGAGATGAATCTCTTGCCAACCATATACTTCTATATATAGCTTTTCCAAGAGATTTCCTACTGCGCCAGGTGGATACTAACCATCCAAGAGTCAGCCATGTAACCACATGCGCACCATGTGTCCTAGTTAACTAGAGTTAACTCAAGTGGATGCTTCTAGAAGGCTCTAGAGATCTTTGGAAACAACTCTCTCCCCATGCTCCCTATGGGGGTTGAACCCACGACCTCCCCTTGATAGCCTTGAGAGTTAACCACTAGGCTAAGTGGATCGCTTGTTGACAGGAGCAAATGACCTTCTATGTAATTCTAGTCTCGAGATCTTTGGTCATACACATGAGTGTCCAATTTCAAATCTGCCTGAATTCACTAGACCCTTAGATCATAGAATTACTTTACTAGAACTTGGTACCAACGAATAAGAAGATCAAGCCATTGTTAAATGCACAAGAGAGGAAGGCATGCATTGGTAGTGAATCAAAGGTTTCATTTTTCACTTTTAGTGGAAAGGTTTGTAGGACAATCATTAGATTGCAAGGTGGAACTTCTAGCTCTATCTTTAGCAATCATAATGTGTATAACCTTCATCAGGGGGTCACTTGAAGATGAAAATTCAAGGGTCCGAAAAATAGCAAAGTGCAAATCACTCACTACTTGACTCGTAGAGCAATCGATCATGTGAAAGTCGAAGGCAAAAATGTATAATTCATGCAAGTAGTGGTAAATAACTTAAGAATTCCTCACTAAGATCAAAATTAGAAAAAATATCAAAGAATTCACTTTTGATATCAATCGATTGCTTTGGTAGATATAGAGCAATTGGGAGTTTGCATTGAGGGGCCTTTTGACCTTCTAGAGCGAGAGAATTTTTTTTTTAAATCATTGGCAGTAGATTTGCAAGCATGTAGATCATTTTTTAGCAAAACAGACATCATTGATTGCACAACTGCTTGGGCAATCATTTATTTGCAAAAGCTTCCAAAAGACATGAACCTTGAAGTTTAAGTGGGTAATCTTTTAAGGATTAAAGCCTAGTAGAGTTTCTCAAACCAAAACAACTTCAAAATTCACCTTTGCAATCATCTGTTCTCTTCTCTGACATAGCAATTGGATGTGTGCATGTGGGATTTTCAAACCTTAAGTGCAAGGAAGCTAGCTTCAAACCTGAGGAAACACATTTGGAAAGACCTTATGATCTTTTGAGTGAGAATTGAGGTTGAGACCATAGATTTGATTGCCTAATTGTTCTCGGAAATCAATGACTTCCAAAGTAACCATGTTAAAAATAACTTAGGGAATTACTTTCAAAATTGGCTAGGGAACCCAAGAGAAACTAAGGTTAGAAAAACCAATTGTAAATCTTCAATTTTGCAATCAATGCATTTCTATGTTTGAGCAATCTCAAGTTTGCAGTCTCAGGGTTTTGAGCTTCAAATATTGGCAATTTTTCATATCTTAATCACTAGTGAAATAGTTGATTACATATATGGCCACTTAACTCCCTAGATCCATTGTTGTGATGCATGCAAGGAATTAAATTCACAAAACTATGCGATATCATTACCAATATATAACACAACTTAAGAGAGAACCAAACAATCTTAAAAGCAATATCAAGGTCAACGTTTGAAATCATTTGATTGCTCTGGTGGAGCCATCACATCTTTGCATTTAAGGGTTCTTGAGGGGCTCTTGGCATTGTAACTTCAATGAGATCATCAAAGGGTGTGGAGAGAGACCATAGGATAACTGGTGTTCAAATTGAGCCAACAATTTTCTACCCAGCCATTTATAGATCCAAGGAAATCAGACTTGTGCAATTGAAGATAATTTTTGGTGATTTTGATTCAACAATTTCTTAGAGACCATCAGAGAGATTTTAATGTGACCTTGGAAAATCTTTTGTACTATTTGACCTTGAGATCACTCAGTTGAGTGTTGTGAGAGGTGGACCAATTGAAACATTGCAATTGAAGTGTATTTGGGGAAACTTTTGGAATCTAATCCTTTCTTAGAGCATCTCAAATTGTGAAAATGTTTCCAAGTATAGTGAGTGTGCACATTTTTCTCATCCTCACTTATTTGTGTGTGGGAAGATATAGGGAAATTGCATGTGTCATAATCTGTTGTTGTATGTTTATGAGACACTTTATTCACTTCACACCTTAGAAGGGATGCAAAAAGACAAAAACCTAATCATCTAGGGTTCTAGGTTTGGGCAATAATGTGACTACAATAACTAACATGTCTAGGGTGTTGAGCTAATGGAGTCTATCCAAATTTGGAACTAGGCAAGGGGACTCCATAACAACTCAAAATTCCATCTACTTACATCATCTTGATTGCCCTAGCATAATAATAAGAGGATTCAAGAGAGCCTTAGTAGGATTAGGTAGTGGAGCAATTGAGGACTTAAACACTAGGGATTTGCTAAGGAACTTGCTAGAGAGGACTTGGTAAAGTATCTAGCTTGAATCCATCATTGAGATGAAGCTTAGGCATATATATATATATATATATATATATATATATATATATATATATATATATATATATATATATATATATATATATATATATATATGTGTGTGTGTGTGTGTGTGTGTGTGTATGTGTGTGTGTATATATATATATATATATATATATATATATATATATATATATATATATATATATATATATATATATATATATATATATATATATATGTATGTGTGTGTATATATATATATATATATATATATATATATATATATATATACATACATACATACATACATACATACATACATACATATATACATTGATACTCTTCCCGACAAGATAAGAAGGGTTGGTAGAAAAGTGGCTTATGCGATTTGGGATCTAATAAAATATTTAAAAAGCGATTCCAACAAGGAAATGCCACCAAAACTATTATTGAAGAATTAGAGAGTCTAAGATTGCGTTGCGGAGACATTTCTCGAATTTCTCCTCAGGCCAAAGTGCTTATGGCCAAGTTACCAAATCCTCCACATGAAAATTTTGCCAAAAGGTCGCTTGCTAAGTCACTCCCTATATTTACATAATGCAACTTAAAGTAGTTGGTACTTCCTACTGCAACAATAGATGAATTCATTACTACAGCAACAGGGTTGGAACAAATTAGGAAACAATATGGAGCTGAGATTTTTGGTCCTCCATACTACATAGAACCTCATGAACCAATAGTCCAATTATGGAATTAACTTGAGAACCTATGGAACCGTAGGACCCAATAGTACAATTATGGAATTAACTTGAGAACCTAGGAACCAATAGACCGCAGAAGGAAGAAGAGATATAGTGGAACAATTAAAATGCAAAATTGAAGCATTAAAGCTTCAAAAAGAAGAGCAAGCCAAGGAAAAAGAGGTGTCTCAACTTCTTCATGAGCTATAATAGCTTCCTTCAAGAAGTGAATTCAAAAATGGAATTTGATGTACAATGTGCAACAAGCAAGGGCATTTTGTAAATGAGTGTCCTCTCTTAAGTATAACTTACTTGCTATGCTAGAAGTTGGCCATGAAGCCTAGGAGTGTTACTCAAGAGGGACTCCGAGACGAGCATATTGGGGACAACCAAGAACTCATTGAGGACCCTTGGTGCCACCAAATTTAATAATGGAAAATCCAACTTGAGGTAATACTAAAACACGCATCCTCAAGGCAATGTTGGAAATGGACCAAGGAGGTCAATTATTTGTTTTAAGTGCGAAGAATGCAAGCACTATGAGAGTAATTCCCTCTACGAGCAGGTTCTCCTCCTTGCAAAAACTGTCCAAAGATTGGAGATTATTACACCATGTGTTGCCCAAAAAAAGGGACATCCACATCTCAACCACATATCCAAATGATCTCTATGGACAAAGAAAATAGTACAACTCACACGACTGTTCATTTGCTAGCTTCCAAAAAAGTTCACTTGGAGGATATTGAATCTATGGTGATGCAGACAAGGAGCTACAAAAGACTCTGCCATAAATAACCTATTCAAGAGTCTAGGACACAAGAAGTGACTAAGGATAAGGAGACATTTAGAAGAGCCATGTCTATTTCCACAAAGAGTGAAGATATTCAGTAAAGAGGGTTGTAAGCAGTAGCCAGAGGCACAGAAGACGCGGAAGCATGTAAAGAGAGAGCAAGGAGACAGTCGAATCAATTTTTCAAAGATTTATGTTTTATAAATATTCTTCAAAACCTCCAACAGTGATTTTCATCACTATTGTAACATATGTAACATAAAAAAAACCCTTTTTGTAATTCATAGCTCCATTTTGTGCAAGCTGAGGAGTCCTTGAGCTTGAGGAGCTTAGGTAGAATGAGCATACCAATTTTGGTTATTTTTAGACACCGTTTACCCTCTCAAATAGTGCATAGGACCTATTTTTTAACTATACCGGTCAATAGATGAACCGGTCAAAACTAGTCTAGAATCTATAAAAAGAGCTAGAGAGCTCATTTTTGAGGTTAGCTTGTTTGAGTAGAGAAGAGCTTAGAGCTATTTTGAGCTTGTAAGAGTATTCTTGAGTAATAGAGTTGATTTCCTACCTTCCATTGTGTCTTGCTTGTCTCTTCATGGTGTGTGTGTATGTGTGTGTGCATCTCTATGCTTCTCACCATCACTCTCACTTCATCTCACGTTCACGATCTTCATATCACTCCTACCTCTTCCACGGATTGACATTAAGGAGGTGGAGCTTCTTAACGTGGTTCTCACCATTGTGCTAGAGCAACACCAAATTTGGCGCCGTTGTCGGGGATCGAGTCTAGGACGAATGTGTGATGGTAAGAGTATAGCAAGAAGTGGCGTTGGAAGGTAAAAATTTCAGTTTTTGTTGTTGTTTTTACTTAGTGTTTAGTGTTTTTCACCTCCCCCACACTCCATCTTCATCACCGCATCATCATCTTCATCTCCAAAAAAATCAGAAAATTCACCATATCCACCCATTCTCCTCATTTCCCCTCATTTGTGCATGTGCGAGAGAGAGAGAGAGCTTTTGTGCTTGCATGTGCTACTGTGTTTTTGAGTTTTCTTGCAGGTACAATACTCCAGAGCATCAAGAAGGCTGCAAAAAGGTAAAATTTCACTTTGTGTCAGAGATCTGCCGTGTGTGTCAGACCATCGCGATGGTCTGCCAAGTTCGGCATTTTTGGTAAGCGACCACACCACGAGGTAGGCGACACAAGAGCATACACGGATCCACAAACGCATTTGCAAAATTTGCATTTTGGTGGACCATCGCGATTGGCTCAGACCATCGCGATTGGCTCAGACCATCGCGATTGTGTCACACCATCGCGATTGGCTCACACCATCACGACGGCTCGGCCGGACCATCGCGACGGTCTCACGCCATCGCGATAGTCTCACGCCATCGTGACGGTTCACTTGAACCATCACGATGGTCCTTGACCATCGCAACGATCCCGTCAACCCCACACCATCACGATTGGTTCATGCCATCACGCCGACGCTGCCACGTGGCAAGCTAGACCATCGCGATAGTTTGCCCCTTCGGACCATCGCGACGACACCCTCAGACCATCGCGAAGACTCAAAATTTGAACCATCGCGATTGGCTCACGCCATCGTGCCTTGTGCCCATTGCAACGGGCTCATGCCATCGCGATTGTCCCGTTGACCATTGACCGACGCCATCACAATTGCTCGCCGGTTGGACCATCATGACGGTTCATTCACGCCATAGCAACACTTCACATCCACACCATCGTGATTACTCACTTCTACGCCATCGCAATCATTCATTTTCGGACCATCGCGACCGTGCATTTCAGACCATCGTGATTGTTCACACTCACGCCATCGCGACGGTTCACCTGGACCATCGTGACGGTCCCATACCATCGCGATTATCTCAGACCATCGCGATTGTCCACCCCAAACGCAAATTTTAGGGTTGATTTTTTTACCAATTTTGGGGCTATTTTTTGAGAATTTTTGGGTGATTATACTCATAGTAGACCCCTTAGCTCATATTTGGAGAAAAACCTGTTTGTCAGTTTTTACCCCCCAGGGCCTGAACGGTCATACCTTTTTCATCCGAAGTCCATTTTTTGAGCTTTATAGCTCGTTAGATAAGCTAATTTGAGGTTGACATAGTTGGGACTAGGAAGCCAGGGGGCAATCATTGAAGTTTTGGGCAAAAGGTTAAGGGACTTAAAAAGTGTATATATTCAGGTGCTTGATCATCCATTGTGAATTGGTCTAAACATTGAATTTTGGTAGGTCTAGCAAGGTCAAGCAAGGGCAATCAAGGCAAGGCAGTGAAGGACGCAAAGCTTGGGAAGCACGGCTTCTTGGGCATCAGAGCAACCAAAGCTGACTTGAGGTTGGAAGATTACTCAACCCCCTTAGTCAATTCTTAGCTTAGGCTAAACGGTAGCTTTGTGGATTAACGACGATAGGAACGATCAAGTTCAAGACAGTAATTTATCAAGTCTAAGACTAAAAGTAAAGGTGTGTGATACGGAAACCTAAAGGAAAAGAACGTAAGTCTGACGGAACGAGAACTCAAAAGTACCACGGAAAGTCGATTCCTGACGCATACAATTGGACTGACCATGTTGCGGAATTTAAGCAAGTGCTACGAGTAGAGCAAGTAGAAGACATGTTCACACAATACAATGCTTTTGGACTAATGTTAAAGAATACCGCTTTAACTTGGTTCCAACCATTGCAACAAAGGCAATTTAGAGACATCCATCACTTTTTAGAGTCATTCATCACTGAATTCTCTAAAAGTGGGATCAGACATGACACGTCTTCATTGATTCATAGTTTCAAACAGACCCCTCAGGAACAGTTAGACTTGCAGGACGTAGGTTTAGACAATATGTTGAAAGATGTCATATGCAAGAGTTACCCTCATAGGCCAAGCAAGTCTCATTGTTTCTAGATGGCTTGTTGAGCTCTAAACTATGCTCCTATGTATACTTGAAGGAACCCAGAACGCTAGAGCAGTGTGTACGAATTTGCATAGACATTGAGGACAACTTAGGAGACGAGTTGGAACTCTCAAAGGTCTACAAAGATTCAGACTGTTCATCTCTAGCATCCACAAAATTGTCTAACTCGATAGAGGACCTAGCAGAAAAAGTGGCCCAGAAACTAGGAGTTTCTAGTAAACAGATGCCCATGTTAACAACTAACGTACGTTGTTACACCTGTGGTGGAAATCATTTGGCAAATGTGTGTCCCAATGCAACAGAACCACAAGCCAACCCTAGTGGCCAATATTGCACTATTGAGAGAAGATACACAAATCATACGGCTCAGGAATGCCCATACAACAAACAAATAGTGAGACAGAACTACCCGCAATCATACCTGCAGCCAGGTAGGTATCAAGGCCAATACAATACTCAGCCTCATTACTATAGGCCTCCTCAGAACTATCCATATCAAGCGCAACAGAGACCCCAACCTGTTTTAGCTCAGCAGCCACCCCCACCAGCTAATGTCATCTCAGTGAAATACGTTGTTGTAGAAGAGAACCTCAATAGAGCTTTAGTTCCAGTTTCACCCCTAATTACTGACAGTGATCCGAACTCTAACAGTTTTGACTCTACTCATGTAGATAGTCCACCCGCATACTACTCAGAGTCACCAGAACACGTGGAGACATATCATTACGATAGTCCACCAGTGGAACCGAGTTGGGAGCCCGACTATGCTAATGTGATGTACACAAACCCGAATCCACGGCCCCAATTGAGACAACAAAGACCACAGGGCCCTAGAGGACCATGCTTTAGGTGCCAAGCAAATCATTTCATAAAGGATTGTCCACATCCTCCGATAGTAGGACAATCGTAGTACTATAACATACAAGGCTTTTGTGCCGATTGTGGTAAAGAGCACATCATAAAAGATTGTCCTAAGAACCCTGTTAATGCTTCAAATGTGACACCAATCAACGTTATAGGTATTTTGCACAATGCAGATGGATCAAACCCTACATATGTGCCTATCCAAGCTATAACAAGAGCCCAGGCGCTCTTACAGAACCAACAACGTAATCAGGAGAAAATAGCCGGAACTAGTGAAGTTGGAGAATCTAGTAGTAAAAAGACAAAATCTTGGAAAGATTCCAGAGAAAGAATTAAGAGAAAATGGAGTAAAAGGATAACTGAGTTGGAAGGAAGTTTGAAGGAATCGAGAGCCAAAATCCTAGAGTTGACCTCTCAGGAATTGAATCAAGAGAACCTAGCGCAAAAATCAGGATCAGTTTTAGCAGAATCCATACTAGAAAACCTAGACATGATGTTTCGTGCGTATCAGGCTAGAATAAAGGAAGGACCTCAAGTAGCTGAAATTAGTAAGAACTACCCACGAGCAGATCTAGAAATTGAGAGGACTAAACTTTGCATGAAGATGGTAGAGCTAGCGCAAGCTATGTTTGAAGCCTCTAGATATCTAAATTGGAATAACAAGGCAAAACTCGAATTACACTTTCAAGGATTAATGGAGAGGCTAGAATACTTGATCGATAGCAAAGAGAAAACGGATCACCATAGGAACCCTACTGTTCTAGAGACACAAGAAAGGAATGCACCATCCCTGTCTCAAGTACCAAACACAGAAAATCAAGACAACATATCTTCCATACATAGGTACTCACATGAACTTTTTAGAGAAATCCAAGAAGAGAAGTGGAGAAAAGAACAAGGAACTCATCCTCCTATTCAAGAAATAGATGACTTGCAGGAGCAATTTCCCTAAGATATCCCCTCTATTTATGATGATGTAGAGGAGGAGCAACCAAGTGAACACACAGATTTTGAATCCAATTCTTTGCAAGAATTACCTCAGTTCACAGGACCTTGGGAAGACAAGTCTATTAGCATGAGAGCACCCACAATAATACTGAGGAATGAAGAATCAGTGATCCCTAGAAACACAGAAGTGGTGAAGAATGCTAAAGTTCAGTGTCACCTCACGCTTGAGGAACTGTTGAAGGTTAAGCCAGAACTGTAGAAGCATGTAGCAAATCAATTCCCTGAGCTTGCTACTACTCCCTCAAAGATAGGAACACACAAGAAGGTACCAGAAATACCCGTAGAAAAGATAGGAGATGTAAGTGAAGGAGAGGAAGGTAACACTTATCTTCCAATAACCCATCAAGGCTACACCACAAAAGCCATCTTAGATTCAGGAGCCGGAGTAGCCATCGCTACCACCACTTTATGGAAACAATGGGGTAAGCCAGCATTAAGACCTACCAGGATGAAGCTACAAATGGCTGACAGACACATAGAAAAACCATTAGGCTTACTAGAAGGCATATCTCTCACCACTTGTGGTGTAGAATTTGAGCATACCTTTGCCATTTGTGACTTTGCAAAAAATAACGCTTATGAGATGATCTTAGGACGACCATTCATGCGTCAGTTGCAAATTGTACAAGATTGGGGAACTAATTCTTTGTACTTGCAACATTTAGGAGTGACTACTAAAGTTAATCTTAAAGACTATTCACATCGAGATGTACCCCCAATACAATGGAATACCATCCATAAAACACAAGTAGAAACGGAATCAGTACACTCATTGGAGTCAGACCCCTCATGGTTACACGAGGACACTCATCTATGGATGTGTAAAGTAGCAAAAAAAGAGGAAGAACGGGTAGAAGCCAGAACTTTAGGTTCAGTACAACATCCACGAACTCTTCAGGACCTAGCTTACGCACCTGTAGTATTTCCAGACGAAGAATTCAAACCCCATGGTTGGGCAGAGATCCTAGCAACCATGGATGTAGCCATAAATGAAGAACAATGGACACCCCACTGTGACGAGGATGGCTATGACATTTTAGTTTTCACGATAAAGCCAATCATGTGTGACTCGATTATTGAAGAATGTGAACCTAGCACTGATGCATTTGAGGATGCGAGTGATTTCGATTTAGAATCAATTATTATGGACCCACCCTTTGCATCAGAAGAAGAATATTTTTACGAAGTAGAAACTTACCCTCAGACACACGAAGAAATTATGAATGATGTGAGAATAACCACACAAGTGATGGACAAAAGTGAAGGCAAGAAGAGAAAGAAGAAAGAAACCATGTCAGAGGAAGAAGAGTCTCTATTTGAAGTTCCTGACAACTTCAAGAAATATGAAATAAAAGATAGACGAATCATGGTATGAATGCCTAACAAAAAAGCTGCCATAGACGTTGGAAAAGTATATGATAATCGAGAGAAAACCAAGAAAATAATAGTTGCCATAGAAGGAGAAGAAGAAAAGTGTACCTACATAGGGCATGATTTGACGAAGGAAGAAGAAGAAGAGTTAGTTGCCCTATTGCGCGAATATAGAGACGTTTTCACTTGGAGTTACAAAGATTTGAAAGGAGTAGACCCGGATATATGTTCTCATAGAATCCCTATGACTCCAGATGCAAAACCTACGAAACAAAAACCGTACACGTACAATGATAACTATGCTGCGAAGATTAAAGAAGAAATAGATCGTTTGATAGAAGCAGGATTTATTTACGAAATTGAGCATACCGAATGGGTATCCCCCATTGTGGTTGTGCCGAAGAAGAATGGAAAATTGGGTGTGTGTGTATTAACCTTAAAAAAGTTAATGCCACCACAATTAGAGACAGTTATCCTCTTCCTATCACAGAACACTTATTGGAAAGAGTTGCAGGCAAGGAAGTTTACAGCTTCCTTGATGGTTTCTCAGGCTATAATCAAGTAGCCATTGCTCTAGAAGATCAACACAAGCCGGCGTTTGCCACTGAATGGGGCATATTTGCATTTCGTGTGATGCCATTTGGCTTAACAAATGCACCTGCTACTTTCCAGTGACTCATGTGTCATGTTTTTAAGGAATTCTTACGTAAGAATTTGGAAGTTTATGTCGATGACTTATGTGCACACTCGAATATAAGACAGACTCATATCCCAGAGTTAAGGAAAGTGTTTGACAAATGTCGAGAATATCAGGTTTGTTTGAACCCAGAAAAATGCGTTTTCATGGTCAGACAAGGTAAAAATTTAGGACACATTGTGTCAAAGAATGGAATCTCTACGGAGGAAGAAAAGGTAAAAGTAATTGCAAAATTACCTAGACCAACTAACGAAAAAGAAGTACAGGCATTTATGGGTCATTGCGGTTATTATAGATGATTCATACACATGTATGCAATCATAGCCAAGCCTCTGTACTCTCTTTTGACCAATTTTGAATGGACAGATGAGTGTGAGAATTCATTCAATGAACTTAAACGACATTTGTGCTCAGCACCTACATTGACAACCTCGGATTGCAGCAAACCATTCCATGTACATGTGGATGCATCCAATTATGCCATAGGATGTGTGTTAGCACAACCCACGAATGAAGGAAATATAGATCTTCCCATAGCTTACGCGAGCAGACAGTTGAACGCAGCAGAAAGAAATTACACCACTACGGAACGAGAAGGATTAGGAATGATCTACGCGGTAAAGAAATTCAGGCATTATTTGTTGGCAAACAAGTTCAAGTTCTTTAAAGATCATCAAGCCCTATTGTACTTAGTCAACAAGCCATGTAACACGGGACGATTAATACGTTGGTTTCTATTACTCATGGAGTATGATTTTGAAGTAGTAGTCAAGAAGGGCAAGACGCATCTCAGAGCTGACCACCTCTCGAGACTAACCACAGGAGAGGCTCCTCAAGGGATAGCAGATGAACTACCGGATGCATATTTGTTTAACCTTGAGATAGCACCAGAATGGGCTAAGTCGATAGTCCCTATTCTCACATATGGACCCAAGAATCCTAGGATAAGGATCAAGGAAGGGGAGATTACCAAGTCTCAGAGATATCAAATCATAGCAGGAAGCATATATAAATAGGATAATCAAAAGATTCTTGCTTGTTGTGTAGATGAATCAGAACATGCGAATTGGTTGCAATTAGCAACATGTAGGTGCGTTGAAGCAACATCACTCAAAACATCCAACATTGCAGACTTTGCCTAAACTAGGAGTCTATTGGCCTTCTATGGAAGCAGATGTCTACAAGTTATGTAAAGAATGCCATGTCTATTGTGAAAGACCACCAGTAGAACATGCTACGTTATATCACGTGTCTCTCACACCAGACTGGAGTGAACCTTTAGTGACGTACTTGAGGACGAAAACATTCCCTCAAGGAATGACCTTAGCATGACAACGAAGTCTAGAGCAAGAAGCTCAGGACTATTCACTGATTGGCGACAATCTATACAAATGAGGACGAGATGGATACCTAAGACAATGTGTTCATGAAAGCGATTACTTGAGCGTACTAGAGACTGCTCACCAAGGTGTTGCAGGAGGTCATTTTGGACCCGATAGGATAATCAAAGCCATCCTCTTTGCAGGATTATGGTGGCCCACTCTTCACATGGATGCACATACCTATGTAAAGAGATGTGATGTGTGCCAAAGAACTCAATTTCCTACTCGCAGAGATGAAATGCCATTGAAACCCATGATGGGCGGACATGCCTATTCTAAATGGGGCATAGATTTTGTAGGACCCATTAACCCCCCTGCAAAAGGTACTCATGCTGAATACATTATTGTTGCCACAGATTATCTTACCAAATGGGTAGAGGCAAAAGCCACAAAAAAGAATGATGCACACACGACTGCAAAATTCTTATTTGAAAATGTCTTTACAAGATATGGATTGCCTATAGAGTTAGTGAGCGATCGAGGAACTCACTTTCTAAACCAAGTCATTGAATATTTGTTACAGGACTTTATGGTGATTCACAAGAAATCCGCAAGATATCATCCTCAGGCCAATGGTCAGGCTGAAAGCACTAACAAGATTCTTTGTAACGTACTGACGAAACTCATGAACAACAAACGTTGAGATTGGGACAAACAGTTACACCACGGTGTTTGGGCATATCGAGTGGCCTACAAGACCGTACTCAATGCAACTCCCTTTCAGATGGTTTTTGGTCAGAATGTTGTGCTTCCTTTGGACTTCTTGATACCGACCCTTAAGGTTGCACAAGAACATCAATGGACCGGCCATGAATTATCAGCAAGAATAATGGACTTGGAACGATTAAGAGAAACCAGGCTGAAAGCAGCAACAGGAATATACGCAGCTAAGAAGCAACAGACAGCATATTTTGATGCACATGTGAAAGATAAAGGCTTAAAAGAAGGAGATTTAGTCCTATCATATACGCTGAAACAGCATGCACGGAAGTTAGAAATGCGAGGTTATGGACCTATGATCATTAACAGACTCTCAGTACAATTAGCCACCTTAGAAGGAGACATAATGCCTAATTACATTAGTGGCTGTGGAGTCAGGCTATATCAGGAACCTCTTACTGAGGATATGCTTAGACGACTCACGTTGGCAAAGAAGCGTAAGGAAGAAGAAAATAGAATACGCGCAGAAGCTCAGGCAGAAGCTATAGAACGCATTAAGCGCATGAAGCTAAGAAGACAAGGACTAGGGAGAGAACATTATAACCATCTGGAAACAACACCCAGATACCCCATGGCCATGTGTCAAGTAACGTCAACCACTCATCCTAGCATAGTGGACAGGAGACCATTCATTACAGTCAAGCTAGAGCACGGCAACCCTCGCCAAGAGCTCAGGGCTTTAATTGACTCAGGTGCTGCGACTAGTGCGATTAGATGGTCCCACTATAAGGACTCAGGAATAGAAATGCGGCCAATTGAGGCATACCTCATAGGGCTAGAAGGCATGGAAACCCCTTGCATGGGTGAGGTGGACCTTCCTATCCTCATAAATGACGTGACCATGACAGCAAAGCTACTAGTATGCCATGAGGAGGACCTGATAGAACCCCTAATCCTTGGCCAAGATTGGCTGTATGATCACTCAGTGGACCTAAATCTTAGACAAGGCTCCTTGTAGATTGGAACCTTAGATCAGAAGCGAGTGATACCGCTTGACTTCCCTAACGGCTGTTCGCTTGAAGTACGCAACCCTAGACCCTATGAACAACATGCGACGGAAGACCGGAAGATCTTTGGTCAGATAAGTCACGCTACGTCTACACCAACCCACGCGGGCTTGGCGATGCACAATTGTCAATCAGAAGGACATCAGGAGATTTTCCCTTGGGCTTCCTGCAAATTAGAAGGGGTCACCACCCAGCAGATGGGTCAGGTGGGTTACATCAGCGGACAAATGGGGACGATCAGCAGACAAATGGGCAAAATACCCTGCGGTGCCCATCCTTCCACACTGACTGTGGACTGGCCTAGATCTGTGGTACAGAATGCCTCACTTCCTAATGGGCAGGTTTCACAAGTGTTGGAACTCTCTTCTTTTCCAAAGTAGAGTGTCCATCAGACCTCTCAACCTCAACCACAAAAGAGTCAATCACAATAGAGGAACCCAGACCGACGACAATCTCAGAGGACACAAAAAGGAAAACAGTATCGCCATCTCAAAGCAAGAGGCACGTGACAAATATGGGTGCCAAAAGGACAGAAACCACCTGCAGAATTCAACAACGCGGACAATGACAAGAAGAAGTTAAAGCAGAATCAGAAGCAATATCCAAAGTCTCCTCGAGCTTCTTCTACAAGTACGAACATTCGACAAATTTGGATCAGCCAAGAAGTACCTTATGAATAGACCCACACCCACGCAGATTTGGGTACCCAAACAGTGTGTTATAGCTCAACCCTCAAGCCATGTAATATATACCCCTCAGAAATCTCCTCAACCCTCCATACCACCACATCTGATATCACCTTTTGTCCCGCAGTAGAATCCTATCACCCGCTCACAAACTCTTAGGAAGTGGATACTGAAATGTATCCAGACGCCCTCTACTACTCCATTATCTAACATAACTCCCACCCCGACTAATCTAACCCTTGTAATAACTCATTCACGACTGAACCTTGTACAAATCCACACACTATAACCCACCATCACTTGTAATAATATCTCACCAAGAAATGCATGCATCATCTGAAGCATGTAGGTGTCTAGAGACCTGCAATAGCTCTGCAAAAATCATTGCATCAATCACTTCACAACACTCGGCTACACGGGTTACACATCGGTTATGGAAAGGGATTGCGGTCTCACTTTATTGGGATCATAATTAATTTCCATACTAATGTGCTAATCTTTTGTAGCAGATCTTTTTCATTAGCGCATCATTCATCATGAAAATCGAAGAAGGACCATCTAAAGCTGGAACCAGTGTACCGAGGGCAAATATTGGCAAATTACTAGTTGAACCACATCCTACGGCTCAACCACCGGAATTCCAAGGATTTCCAGGGCCTATGCCGATCAACAACCCTCCAAGGGGATACACCGAAAAGATACATCGTAACTCTCATTGGTTTCAAGGATTAGCAGGACCATTGGCAGATGCTGATTTTATATTTGAGGCTAATTTGACTTTTGATGACCATACCTGGGGCAAATATCAGTTCTTCTCCAGAGAGTTCGAAGGACTACAGAACACAGAAGATCTACCGCATGTTTGGGCAAGAGCAGGGTTTACAAAGTATTTCAGCGACCCTTTGCCTAAACCTGACTTCTACAGATGCTTTTACTTAATCACCACTTTGACGGCTTCGGAGAACAAAGATCTGCTAAGAACATTCATCTTGCCTTCGTTGGTAAATGATCCACCATATAAGAGATTTTATCTTTCTACAGATTTGATTCGCGCTGCAATCAAGATCCATGGTACGCACACTCCAACAGAACGAGAAAGGCTGGTTCCAGAGCCAATGAAACGTGGAGACGTTACTAAATGGGAAGAGATTTCGGCGATCACACCTGAGCTTTCAAAACCAATACGGATATGTATGCAGCATTTTGCTTTCCCCGCTCAGGACAGATTCACAATGCCTCACAAGCGCATATGGTTTGGTTTGTATTTAGCATGTACTGGACCCTAGACAGTTGATCTAGCAAGCTGGATTATTGATCAGCACAACACAGATGGGAAAGAAAGAAGGTCATCAATGGATGTTGCGCTCTCATGCGCATCGTATATATGTGTTTGGCCTACGATTTACCTATCAAGCAAGCAATGACAAGTGAGGATCTGAAAGCATTCAAGGGAACAACAAAGAAAGCTAGGAAGGCCAGCAAAGGAAGAGCAGGAAAGCGAATGAGAGGAACTATCCCCTGCCTTCAGGTGCCAGAATCACCCTCACCACAACCCTCTCCAGAGCAGTCTCCGACAGAAGCCACTCCAATGGTACAACCTATTCGCATACGATTATCAAGACCATATGTAACGGAAGGCACTACCAGTGTAGTTACCTCACAGGCAACATCAGTTCAGGAACCGACCACCACTACAGCATCCCACCACTATTGGTGTGGAAGCTTTTTCTTTTCTGATACCTAACTTGGAAACGGAACCCATAGATACAACGTTTGATTTCAAAATGCAAGATGCTTTCTCCAATGAATTTCAGTTTTCTGAAGGCCAGATTTTCTCTCAGGAATATGAGCGGCCAAGCTACCCGACCACGCCCCGAGACCAATCACAAGGACAAGTAGTATCTAGTTCCGAGGACGAAAGAACAGAAACCGATGAAGATGAAAGCGATGACGAAGCCAGCCAGGGCACTCACGAATCCCAAGAGCCTGGACAGACAGATGAACAAGGACAGCACACCGATACCCAGGGAGATAGCAGTACGCATGAAGATGAAACCTTTGAAGCAGCAGCTTATATGCTAGCCATCAAAAAATTGTATCGCACCATGGAGAAAGTTTGGGTGCGCAAGAAATTGACTGAGGAGGAGAGTCAAGCACTTATAGAACAGGAACTTGTCTCAGGCGGATTCGAAGAAGTATACATCAGCGGCTTCGGAGAACTTGTCAAATCAGTGGGATCCATAGAAGCCTTACAATATTTGCAGAGGAAACCATTACCGCATTATGACCCTCATAGAATCCCTCTACTAACCAAACCTGGTGAATACATTCGGGTACCCACCGACGGTCAATCTTTAGAACAGGCACGAGAAGCGTGCCTCATCCCTGAAGGCTCATTGGCAGAAGACACCATTATCATCGACTCCCCACCCCATACTACTGATGTACATACCACCACAGTTGTTGAAGTACCTACCACCCCAACCGCTCCTCCTTCACCTCCCATCCATCCAGTCTCCCCCATACACCCTCCTTCTCCTAGAACAACATCCTCCTTCTCCGGCGGAGTAGCAGAAGTCGTCCTTACTCCCATTCATCCCACAATTCCAGCACCCACTCAACCTAGTCTACCCCCTAGCACACCTACCTTTCTATCCAATCCAATTTTCCCTCCATCCTTTCCGTCCTTCCCCACACCTCCAAGACCCCTTTTCCCATTCCCGCCTCCATTAACCTTCTCCCCAGTCTCACCTCCCCGACCCACCGTAACTCCTCTTTCCCCTTTCCACCAAGCCGTCCAAGACAACCCCTCTGTAAATTACTCTTCAACCTTTGTAAATCCTGTATTTACACCCACACACTTACCCACGATCACACCACTATTCACAGTCACTGCACTCGACACCACATCCAGCGATATGGATATATCACCACCCACTGCACCTCCTCTCACTTCATTTGTGGCACCACAATATTTAAGCACACCACAATTTTCCACAATCACCACAGCATCCACTTTCCCACCCCCATTCCCCATTCCCTTTGCATCTACACCTACTGCATCTTCGCTTAGCACATCGTTAATATTATCACCCACTGTAGATACTGCATTCCGACAGATGTTCACATGCATGACTTAAGTAAGAAATGAGTTCACATCTCTTGGAACTAATTATCAGCAGCTGTAGAAGACAACGAATGATCTACAATCGAAGCTCAATTCACTGACCCTCGAGAATGCCTCACTAAACACCAGAAATCAAGAGCTACGAGAGGCATATCATAAACTTGAACTAGAAAGTGAAATAAAGACAAAAGAAGCCATCACTGATCTTGATAATTTGTTAAGGGCCTAGACAATTCGCAATGCGGCGCTTACACGGAACATGGGCTTACTCAGACGACACTTGGCAGCAGCAAAAGAAGAAAACCAGCGCTTACAAGAGCAGAATAGAGAAAATTTAGAAGCTGCCCTTGATCAACCTGACCAACCATTAAGCCCTAGTCGCTTTAAGGCCGTGCCCTCAGAATCAATTAAAATGTTGTTAGATGATCATATCATATTGTTAGATGAGTACGATAGCATGAACGAGGAGTTCAGAAACTCAAAGATGAAAACAAGATATTGCAGTTAAGAGCACCAATACCACAAGGACTACCAGCTCCTGCGGACCCATCTCCTGACATCCTAGAGGAACTCAATGCATTACGGGCCCAGGTATCTACTCTTCAATCACGGATAGAAGTATATGAAGCACCCCCAAGGCCAGACTCCCCACCGGACCTACCAGCAGAGGAAGAAACAGTCACTATTTTGGTCGAGGAAACTTTTGAAGAAGCCTATGAGCCCCAACCCATCCTAGGCGGACGCGTCACGGCCGAAGGCCAGACGACTTTCGAACTTCCAACTCCCGCGTGGATGAAGATGATTGAGGAACTTGGGACAACCCACTCAGCAAGAGTAGAGGCGCAGTTACACGCAATGGCGATGATTGAAGAACGCATTTTACAGTCCCCCTACTTTGCTCACTTTGCCCCACACAGATACATATCAGGGCACGAGCTACAGTATAAACATTATTTCATGTTAATGGCAGAATATCAGTTAGCCATAGAGAAAGAAACAGGCAAAAAGCCCTCCCACGCAACTCAATTTGAGCCAGAAGATTTTCCATTAGATGCGCAGCAAGGAGAAATCTATCAACCAGAGTGGCACAAGGATATATTACAAGTGTATCCTGAAATGATGAGTACATGGGCCAAGGCACCACTACACTTAAAATACAACCCATGTTGGGGACCAGTGCCATGTCGCCGCTCCTGGAAGGCATTCGCTATTAAAATACAGAACAACAAACAATGCCAAGACTGGTTAAACTACCCATACTTCAGGCCACCTACCGGACCACCTACAATCGGCTACATGATGGCCACGATTCGTCACTGGCTCCCTCGCTTGAAACATATGGATGATATAGCAGCGCACATGACTGTCAAGATCTTTGACATGATGCAAATGGTTTTCAAAGTCTTTCGACGCGTCAAGGCACCACATGTAAACACCCCGGGATTTGAGCATGGTAATCTAGACCTTGCCTATGATATGAGTACAACACCATCGCTCCGGGTGTGTTACGCCTGGCATTGCAGAATCAAATACTTACCGGCGTGCTACAAGCAAACCTTCGAAGAAATATTCACAACCGGATTCTAGGAATACCATTCGGAAGTGTTCATCAGCAGGCCTACACACCTCTTGCAACTATTTGCCTGTGAACAGCTCGTCTATTCCACGCATTATCGACTCGTGCCATCAGATGAACCACAACCCATTGATTGGGAGAAACTCAAGGCAGATTTGGCCCAAGGCATTCGAATATCAAAACACACCCTCACTCAGGAACTACTCCAGAATTACATCCGACAGACCGCACAACAAGGTTTTGTCGAGGACGATAGAAGCGAGAGGGAGGGGGGTGTTGGCAGTAGCCAGAGGCACAGAAGACGCGGAAGCATGTAAAGACAGAGCAGGGAGATAGTCGAATCAATTTTTCAAAGATTTATGTTTTATAAATATTCTTCAAAACCTCCAACAGTGATTTTCATCACTATTGTAACATATGTAACATAGAAAAAATCCTTTTTCTAATTCATAGCTCCATTTTGTGCAAGCCGAGGAGTCCTCGAGCTTGAGGAGCTTAGGTAGAATGAGCGTACCAATTTTGGTTATTTTTAGACACCGTTTACCCTCTCAAATAGCGCATAGGACCTATTTTTTAACTATACCGATCACTAGATGTGAAACCGGTCAAAACTAGTCTAGAATCTACACAAAGAGCTAGAGAGCTCATTTTTGAGGTTAGCTTGTTTGAGTAGAGAAGAGCTTAGAGCTATTTTGAGCTTGTAAGAGTATTCTTGAGTAATAGAGTTGATTTCCTACCTTCCATTGTGTCTTGCTTGTCTCTTCATGGTGTGTGTGTATGTGTGTGTGCATCTCTATGCTTCTCACCATCACTCTCACTTCATCTCACATTCATGATCTTCATATCACTCCTACCTCTTTCGTGGATTGACATTAAGGAGGTGGAGCTTCTTAACGTGGTTCTCACCATTGTGCTAGAGCAACAAGGGTATCATACAAACATAGATGAAGTAATTGGAAAACCCTACAACATGGTCGAGAAAGAGATACAATGCCTCCATATACCCCAAACCACAAGGGAATCATAAGCTTCAAGTCTACTAGATTCAATGAAGGAGGAGGTGAGTACATTTTATCTCTCAAAAATGGATGTGGAATTCTAGTCCGAGGTATTGCAAATTATAGATGAATTGTCCAATTCCACTTCGGTTGCAAGGAATGACATCTTGTGTGAAGGAAAGGTGATCAAGTGAAGAGTGGACAGAGTATTGTATGCTCTATTTTCTATTATAGGCCAACCTCATTCAAGGAAGAAGGCAACCCAAGGTGTTTCTAGAGTGTTACCAAAGAGGTTGCAAGTCAAAACTGGAAAGTGATTAGGACTTCATCTTGAGTGCAGGCTTGATTCTAAGGGTTCACAAGTGTAGATATTTAATTAAAGTGAAGAAGTGGCATAGAGATGGACTACTTGCACAGTACTTAAAAGTACTTGGTTGTGAGTGGGTGTACTTCTATCTTAAACTATAACCTACAATGAGCACTTTTGTCTTATTCATGAAAGCAAAAACATTGTAATCTTCTTGTATTAATCAAAGCACGTATGAATTTCAAGTGTAATGTGTATTTTTTTCTCTACTTTTCTCAACAAACACTGAAGAGACTTTAGCTAAATAATTCCCCCAAGACCAGGTCATCCCACTCAAGTACATGTTGGAACAAAACCTTGAGAGAGATTTAGTGTTGGTTGTTCCACCAATTGACTCATGGAGAAATGAAGGATCATAGGACTATGGTTATGATGCCTATCATGAGGAGCATGGGTATTACATTCAAGGACAGAACTCTCTATGGAATCAAATGCAAAGTTCTTCTAACTATAATGTAATGGAATCTGCAAGAGTGTGGCATGCTAATCCAGCATCACAAGTTCCTAGAAAAATTGGTCCATCCTTTGGACCTACCATTGGGAGGGGAACTTACTTTCGGTGCACTAATGATCACTATGTTTGTCAATGCCCTATTTTCCAAGTCAAAACTATTGCTAATATACAACAAAATCAATTTTGATACTAGCCACGATGTGTTGTGGATCATGTACTAAAGTGTTGTCCTAAGAATTCTTCTTCCATAAAAGTAATTGTTTTGAATGTGGTATCACATATTCCCTTGGGAAGTGATATTGATCAACCAAAACCCATTCAGGTGGTTACTAGGGCACAAGCTAAAGCCCAAGAAGAAGAGAATAATAGAGTTCATCATTCGGATAAGGACGTTTCCAATTCAAGAACATCAATTCATAAGAAAATTTAAGTGGAGGGACAAAGAAATGATTTGTCTAGGAAGAAATCCAAGGATCAAGTTCTGGATTCAAGTTCCTTTGAAGAAAAAAAGAAGAAAAAAAATTACATGGAAGAAAAGAAGAGCTAAAAGAATTAATTCACTCAAGAAGCAAATTCTCAATTGCATGACAAAGAGCTAGAGCTTGGAGTTAGAGCCAAGGAAATAGAAAAAACAATTATCCAATCCGAAAGACAAAGCTTACATCACAAACAACAAATCTCACGATCAATTTGGCAACTCTAATGCATGAAGATTTGAAAATGCTTGTTAAAGCTTATCAAGCTAGGATAGTTACAGGAACATCAATTGGAAACCATGAGAAGTGCTATCTGAGAGCTTGTTTAGAAAAGTTTGGATATGTGTAGAAAAATGATTGAGGTAGCTCAATAGTTGTTCAAATAGTAACCAATCCTCTTTCTAAAATTGAATGCTTGAGCTTTGATTCCAATAGATGACCTATTCTTCAAACTACCCTCACAGTCTATCCTTCTCAACCTATACTGTGTGGTTCACCACCAAATGTAGTACAAGCAAAGGTAGAGAAGAAAAAGCTAGTCATTAAAAAGGTGTTCCTTCTTAGGTGTGAAGTCCTAAATCATCCTTATAAAGTGGATTTGTAGATTTGGCATAGCGTATTTTTGTTGTGATATGAAAATCCCATCATCCTTTTGTCATACTTCAATGCCAAGGAAATAATGGAGTAGCTCAAGATCTATCATCTCAAACTCATTGCTCAATCTAGCACAAGTTTGTTTGATGAAATCTACATGATACCCTATGATGATCAAATCACCTATATACAAGATGAAAATAACTAGTTGGTTATCTTTTCTCATAACATATGAATTTGCATCAAAATTACTTCTTTCTCTGGATCCCAAAGTTTATTTGGTTTAAATTCTTCATTATATAGTAAGAAGAAAGATTTTTTTATTTTTGATCCTAACGTAGTTCTTGTTGATTCACATATACGTGCATAACAAAAGCATCCAAAAATTATGAAATGCATAATTGAAGGCTTTTCACTAGAGTATGCTTCTTGAGGAGTAAGGCCATGTAGTGCCTTAGCATATCATCTATTCAAAATGTACACAATCCTATTAGCTACTTCTTCCCAAAATGAATGATGCATATGTTGATCTTTGAGCATGCAATAGGAAATTTCAACTACTATCCTATTTCGTCTGTCAACCACACGATTTTTTTGAGGTGTGCGGCTTGTGGTAAATTGCTTCTTGATTCCATGAGCATTGTAGCTTGTTGAATTATGTTGATAAAAATTCTCCTCCTCGATCAATGTGGAACTTCTTCAGTTCTCTACCTATTTCATTTTCAACAATTTTGTGCCACATTTTGAATTTTTCAAATGTATTAGCCTTCTCCCAAATAAAATACACACACATCTTTCTTTGATAATCTTCCACTATCAGCAAAAACTAGAGAATTCCTCCAAAAGTAGGAGTAGATATTTTACGAAAGAAATCACCATGTACCAACTCTAGAGGATCTTGAGCTTGATTGCTTCTCTTTTTTGAAAATGCCTTCCTCTCCTCCTTGCCCATCATACAAGCTTTGCATGGTTCATACAAATATGAAAATGTAGGTAAATGTGCTACCATCTCTTTTCTTTACATCTCTTTGAGAACAGCACATCCAAGATGGCAAGAACGCTGATGCCAAATTATACTTGTGTATTTTTCCTCTATAGCAATGAGGGTTCTCAACTCATACATGTTGACTTTCCACACTCCTTTTCCTAAGGTATTACCTGCTCCATATGAAGATGTTGCACCATCATTTTTTACATATACTCCAAGACCAGAATATGTTATGCTAGAAACTGATAATAAATTTTATTTTTGTGCAAGAACATACAAACATCACAGATTTTTCTATCAACATCAATGGAAACAACAAAAGTGATGGTCCCTATTCCTTCAGCTACACATTTGGAGTCATTTCCAATCACAATAATGATGGGTTCATGTAGAGGCATTAAGGAACTATGCCAATCATTCTTGGTGATCATATGAAGAGATGCTCCATTATCTAATATTCAAGGTTCATCCACACAAATTTGGTAAAATGTACATACTTCTTCTATGGTAACCCATAGTTCAAGTTTTGGTTATTCATCGATTCCCTATTCCACCATGTGGATTTGAGAGTATGTTTTCTCTCATCATCTTGATTCTTTGTGCAATTCTTAATGGCATGACCCTTGTTTTTGCAATTAAAACAACTTCCACTGAACTTTTGCTTCCTCAATGTGTGATGCAGCTGCAACAAAATCATTACTTGCATCCAATCTAAGAGACTCACAAAGCTTGTGCTTAGATGACCTCGAGCGAGCTTTTTCTATCCATTTCTTAACTAGAAAATCACCTGGGGCATGTGGTAGGCAAGAAACAAGCGCAATAGTCCTAGTGTGAAGTTCATGGAAGGAGTCACCTGCTCTCAGCTTTAGGTTCTCTAGGTGATCTAGAGCTCTTTTTGAGGAGTCGCTTGGTCGGAATATTTGCAAGAATGCCCTCTTCAATGCCTCCCATGTGACAAAGTGTCTGTTTGCATATTGACTATACCATTTGTCTGCAAGGCCTTCCAATGTAGATGGAAAGAGTACTAGCATTGCATCTTCCCAATTCTCAAGTCCTCGACCATGGCATAAGGAGATGAATCTCCTCACGTGATCATCTACATCTTCATAAGCTACTCCCTTAAAAGTAGGGAATTTGATATTCAATCTTCTGAAGTATCTGAGGAGAAATCTAGTGTCCTTCTAGGCTTCTTCTTTGAGGCTAGGGTGGCTGCCAAATAAATAGACAAATTTAAGGAGGATAGGGGGATCTAAGTTGACTAGACGAAGGCAAATATGGCTTGTTGAGGCTCCTTTGTACACAAAGAGGCTCTTTATTTGTTCGAGTGTGGGTATGTACTCACTTGTAGCATGCAAAAATCAAGAAAGAATAATGCAACAACAACTCCTTTTTGCACTAGGTACCTTACACACAGAAAATGCAAGGGTCCCACTGTACACACCAAAATGTAGAGGGGGTGACCAGATCTATGCTTCCAGTACTCCTTCTACTGAAGGGGGTCCTCCTTAGGGAAGTATACCCTATAACATGATTGTGTGCAGGTACCACTTAAGAAGATAAATTGAGAAATAGACAGAGAGTTACAAAGATGTTATAAAACAAATCAATAAGAACAAGATTGAAAATTGTGCTAGTACGCCAAGAGCTATACTTGATAATAGTACAAAGGTCTTATCACTCTAAGAATGCACCTAGACTTCTCAATAGAGAGAAGCTATACAACAATATAAGTTTTTTGTGCAAATGCTAAGAACTCCAGCTTACAAGAGAGCTATCCTAGCATACCCAATCTCTATGTTGTGCTGAGTTCCCCCCAACATTGAAGCCCTCACTCTGTGTATTCTCCACAAAGAGGCCTCTTCCATAGTGGGAAAAGTCACAACTATGAGCAAAGAGTAACGAAGGAGTATTCTAATGAGAACACACTCACAATACCATAGTAAAAAAGAAAGACCCAAATTGAGAGAAGCTAGAGTCGCAGAGAGATGACAACATGTGTATCTCTCAACGTCATAAATCTCTGTATATCCTTCCAAATGGATCCTTCACTCTCATATATCTCATATATCAACGAGTGCCAAGAAACATCTTAAATAGGCCTTTAGTTCCAAACCAACTAACTTCAATCATTTTTTGCACCATCATGGTTTACTACACCCCCATCGCTCCAGACTTACAAAAGTGGAGGGAGAGTTGGCTAATTTTGGAGATGTGGTCTAATTATGGTACTAACATCCAACTAACTCAAAATCGCCTGAAGAATTTGGAATATGGCCTTCAATATGAGGCTCTTCTTTATCATAAATCAACACTTCATTTAGAACATTGAGTATCTCCACAAATCTGATAGTCATCTTGACTCTAAATTAAGGTGTGATGTTGAAGAAAAATTTTGAAAGACTAATTTTAAAGCACTAATTTTGAAGACAAATTCTAAAAGAATAATTTTGAAGGATAAATTTTCAAGACTAATTTTGAAGGATGAATTTTGAAGAATAATTTTGAAGGATGAATTCTGAAGACTAATTTTCAAGCATGAATTTTGAACACTAATTTTGAAGGATGAATTTTGAAGGATGAATTTTGAAGAATAATTTTGACGGATGAATTTTGAAGACTAATTTTGAAGTATGAATTTTGAAGACTAATTTTGAAGGATGAATTTTGAAGACTAATTTTGAAGGATGAATTTCGAAGGCTAATTTTGAAGGATGAATTTTGAAGACTAATTTTGAACAATGAATTTTAAAGATTAATTTTGAATTATGAATTTTGAAGACTAATTTTGAGGAGATGAATTTTGAAGAATAATTTTGAGGGATGAATTTTGAAGACTAATTTTGGAGGATGAATTTTGAAGACTAATTTTGAAAGATGAAGTTTGAGGACTAATTTTGAAGGATGAACTTTGATGGAGAACTCATGATTTTGCCCGATGAACTCATGAAGAGGAATTTTGATAGCAAGAAGAATTCGGACCACCTCTAATTACTTTGCACCACTAGACCGATTATTGTAGGCCAATGGGATGAATTCTTCTCCCTTTACTCTAGGTGAATTTGAGGAATTTGGAGAGCATTCTGGAGCACGCATTCAAGAGGTGCCATTCAAAAGGTGAATTATGTGAAGAATTGTTTCCAAAAGCTCTCCTCATGACTCAAAATGCATATGGTACTTTTGATGAGTATGGCAAATTTTGCCTTCTAGAAGACAAATTATAACTGATGGATTTTGGTTTTTGAAGGAGGAATTTTATCGAAGACGAATTTCTAGGGCAAATTTCGGCATCTCCAAGAGATGAATTTCAGTGCAGACAAATTCTCTCTGAGGCACGTTCAAAATATCACTCATATATATATATATATATATATATATATATATATATATGTATATATATATATATATATATATATATATATATATATATATATATATATATATATATATATATATATATATATATATATATATATCAATCCTTGAATCAAAGTTCTTTTTTTTCAATCTCCTAGGTTAGATTTGAACAAGTTTTCTTTAGTTTCTTTTTATTTTCTTTTTTCCAAAAAGGTCACAAATATATATATATATATATATATATATATATATATATATATATATATATATATATATATATATATATATATATATATATATATATATATATATATATATATATATATATATATTGATACATGCTCAGCAAGTGTAGGCGTGTTGTCATCGATAGCGTGGCTGATCTCAATCTGCTCATTGAAGATCCAAACCCATGGCCTACAAAACTTGGAGGAGTAGTTTTAGCTCCAGGCAAATTTCTTTGAGGAGCTACAACAAAACTTGGAGGAGTATTTAGCTCTTGGAAAATTTCTTTATGGACCAACTATAGCTCCTCTTGGAGGATGAATTGGCATGGCATCTATTTTGGATGAATTCTCCTTATCTTCAGGCATGGCATCTATTCTAGATGAATTGGCATGACATATATTTTGGATGAATTCGCCTTGTCTTCATGCTGCGAGTTTTTAGCTTTAACTAGGGAGCTTCTGGAGGTGAATCGAACTTTGGAGCTTCTCGAGGTGAATTCGAATTTTGGAGCTTCTGGAGGAAAATTTCGTCAGCCATACTATGAGGGCAAATTCTCCATATGCATAAAGAAAAAAAGCTTTAGAACATTTCTCGATGATACATCAACAATCCGGTCACCAATGTTCAGCACTCTTCTAATCTTTGGCTTGGAAACACTTATTCACCCTTAGAAGAATTTTGCATCCACCATTGCTACCAAGCAAATTTCCTGTGCTGAATTTGCCACAGAATTCTTGAAGGCCATATGTGGACGACTTCCGTTGACTGACAATGCCTGAGGAAAAGCTAGAAATTTGTATAGTTATATTGATGCATGATCGATTTCTTCCTAAGAGATCTTCAAGTGGTGTGGTGGTTAGAGTGGACCGCTCTCATCTCCTTTTACGAGAATCAATTCTCATCTCCTCCTATGGGAATCAATTCCCACTCGTGCTCACGACGGCCGATCCACACATTTACTCTTGTGCACAAAAGAACTATCTTCAACACATGATTTGGAGGCTTGGCAGCGAATTATGCTCTGGCGGACGCATAGAGCTCCAGCTCCAACGAATTCAATGGTTGATATGATCTTGAAAATGAATTTGAAATACTTTGGCCTTATGAGATTCTATTGGGATGAGATCACGTATAGATGAATTTTCCGAGACAAATTTGCATGGGCATTCTAGGGATAAGTTTGTATTGGATGGGAATTGGTGCATCAACAATAACATTAACAAAAGCACCAACACTAGAAGATGAAGCCATCACTCATGCATCATGGTGATAACATAAATATACTTGCAAGTTCAAAAAGTACTCCTCTCTACTAATAGATACCTAACAACTCTGATAACATGTAATAAAGTAGTTACACAAGAGAACAAAGGAGCAGTAGTAGAGATGATAACATATATAGTAGAATTTCAAATGTTTACTACTAACAACAAGTACCAAGATGATGGTGTTGTCCACTTGTGGGCTCTCACAATAGTTCTTATATGGTGATCTAAATAGCTTTAGATAGAGGGTTACAAGGTAGAGGTATGCTGGTTCAATTCAATATCTAAAGTAGTGTAGAAGTCATGTATATATAGGCTAATGGAGAGATGTGGCCTTCTTCGGATGGCTATGCATGGGCAATAGAATGTGGGCAGCCACCCCACACATAATCCGCATATGGGCCTTAGGCCAATTCAACCAACCTAATAAATATGAATGAGTTTTTACTTTGATAGGAAATATTCCATGGAATATTCCTTTTTTCATCACAAGGCAACTGCTGACCCTCTTGGACCCCCAGCCAGGGAGTCAATTGGCCCCTTGGAACCCCAAGCTAGGGTTGGTCCCCACTACCCTGGATCCTACAATTGGGATCCCTCATGACTCCCTTTCCTTAGAATACCATAGATGTTCCAATTTGGCCTTCCTCCAACAAGCAAGTTGAGATTCCCATCAATTGGGTAATGCATGCTTAGCTTCTCCTCATTATGTGGGCCTTATAAAATGTGTATTAGTAAATGCAAACATGATTGGTAGACATTGTTCATGTACTAACAATGTTTATTCCCCACTCAAAGTCTCTGAAGATATAGTGGAACCGAATCATTCCGAAGTTCTCAAATAAGGATGCAATGCACAAGGCTAAGCACCTAGAAGAGCCTAAGAATAAGGTGACATCGCCAAATATAGAAGTTTACTTAGACTCCAATATCCCAGATATTGTTGAATATTTATTGGATGAGTTTTGGCATGAAGTACAAGAAGAAAAGTGGAAGAAGTTTCAAGTTTCATCTCCTCCATTCAAAAAACTTGATGTAGAAGAATTCACTACAATGAATGATCTAGATGCCCAAAGCTTTGGACCTTCTAGTGACAATATGCTTGAATGTGAGAATGCCAACATAAATACCTTGCGGAGATATTTACGATGAATGCAAAAAAACAACACTTATTTGTTCGAAGAAGAGTGATGTGAAGATTTGTGCATGAACACTAGGATTTTCCTAGATATATAAGTTAATCAATGTAAAACCCACTTTGTACAACAACCTTGTCAAGATCAAGAGCATTCTCAGTAAGGAATGGGAAGTTAAGAGGAAGAAGCTCTAATTGTTCCTTAAATATTGGTGGGTTGAAAAGGTGGATAAGCCTTTAGAAGAAATATGTAGGCTCTTGAAATGAAGCAACCTAAAGAAGTCTTGAGAATGATCAACATCGATGGTGTTGAATGTGCTTCAGAGGAGGATAATTGAAAATTAATTGTAAATCACTTCTCTCACTTGTTTGGGATGTCCTCTTTTATCTCTCTCCTCAAAATCATGATTGCACATCTCAAAAGTTAGATCCAAAAACACTCTTCAAAAACTATGATTACACTCGATAGATTGCTTAGCAACCATCAAATCAGGGACACAATCAATGCCCTCCCTAAAGATAAAATCCCAAGACTTGAAAACCTTTCTAATGAGTTCTTCCAAAGCTTTAAATATGATCTTGTGGGCCCACTTTGCATGGTTTGGAGGTAGGTTCTAAGCTTTGGTGATGCATTAAGCTGCTTGAATGAAGGAGTTATAAATCTCATTCACAAGAAAGATAGCAAGAACATAATCAAAAGCTCGTGACCTATCACCATGCTCCACACTAAATAGAAGGTCTCTTCCAGCATGCCATCTTTAATCATGGATTCATGAGGAGAAAAAGGGATTCATCAAATTAAGGGCTATTTTTGAAGCCATCATTGATATTTGGGAAGGTCTTTATTATGTTATGGAGTCATCCCAAAACCTTCTCTTCCTTAAAATAGATTTTGACAAATCATATGATAGAATAGAGTGGGATTTGATTCTCAAATCCCTTAAGGGCCTAGCTTGTGGATCAAAGTTAATAAAAATGGTTTCCACTATTTTTCCTATTGTTCCATCTCAAGTTAATATCAACAACCAACTCTTTTCAACTATAGTCCTCAAGCACTATATCAATTAGGGTTATTTGTTGGTCCACTTGTTATTCATAATTCTTATAGATAGGCTCAACTGCTTAATTAACAGTCAAATGTAACTGGGTCATACTTGAGGTCTCACACTCTCCCATGCTGAAGATCAGATAGCTCTGAGGATTTTTGTGGATTACATTGATGTGTTTCTACAAAATGACATTAGAATTGTCTCCCTGTTCTAGCATAGACTAGACATCTTTTGCAGTGCTTCAAGGTTTATAATCAACCACCCTAAAATCTCTTTCAAAATGCTTATGCAACCTCTCTTTCTATTTTTGAGGGATCATGGTTGAAAGCGCCTCACCTCTGGTCAAAATTTTTATCTATTAGGCATCCATATGGATTTCAAGGTTACTAATATTGACTATTGGGAGTTGGTTCTTGCCAAGATTCAAAGTAAGCTCCAATATTGGAAGTTTATGCAAATTAATATGCTAGGAAAAGTGACGGTGATAAACATGTTCATCGTCTACTCGACCATCTACTTCCTAGCTTGTTCAAGATTTTTAAAAAATAATGAGATACTAAAGGTGAAGAGTGCTTGTACAAACTTCCTTTGGATGGGAGCACCCAAGATTAAATGGGAGATATGTGCAAGCCCCAAGGATATGGATGTTCTGGGCATACTGGATGTGGAGGCCTTGGCCAATAGACTTGTAACCGAATGGATAACAAACTTGCAGCCAAATGGATTATCAAATCTTGGTGTAACCATTAGGAATCTTGGTCCAAATTTATCTTCAAGAATTATAATAACATCTCCCTCCAAGGAGTCTCTAGATGGAAAGGCCTTGATCAATTGATGCTATTATTCTCTCTAGTTCCATTTGTCCCCAAGGGATTGAATGTGATCTACTCTTTATGGGAAAGGTTGGAACAAGATAATTCCCTTCTACTACATCAATAACGATTGGAAATGGGCTACTAGAATCAAAGAGCATGATGGTACCTTGATACTCATATCATTAATGTTGAGAAAGAAAACATCCATAGAGACAAAGATTTTGTTTAAAGGTTTTTCATTCAGAAGAATGTTTGGAACGAAGGCAAACGATAGTGGTGTCAAGACCTCATTATATCATAACTTTTCCATGTCTTGGACTTTCCAAGTTGACAATATAGAGGGTTGTATTGCATGTGAAGAAGTAATCTACCAAAGATTGTTTCAATGTTGGGTTTTCCTTCAAGAATTGTGCACATCAATGGGAGTGCATGCCATTGGTTTACTTTTGTTCATCTTTTATAGATTTAAAATTGGCATGAAGATTCTCAACCATTGTCTCAAACACGTCATATACTACTCCTAAATTATCCTTCATTCAGCCACACTAGTAACTCTATAGATTTCTTGAAATGTTTTTAGTTGTAATGGAAGCAATCATCACAAGTTTATGCAGGTTTTCATTTAGCCTAAAGAAAAAACTTGATTGACACTTGAAGGTAATGTTGGCTAGTGTTTGGGCTATACATTCAAACTTTCATTGCCATTTTATTTCATATAATGAGCACATACACACTATGTACACTTCTATGGATATCGCTCATGTATGTCCATGTGGTCATAGATATAGCAGTTACTTTCTTGCATAAAGGGTCATGGTGAGGTTTCCTTTACTAGGAGACATCCAGATGTTGGGGTCTCTTCAATGACGTAGGTGGAAGACTTATCCAGCCTCATCATAGAAGATGTATGATAGTTGTTCATAAGTGGCTGATAAGCCTATTAGGTTCTTTCAATTAAGTGTATATGGAAACGAGTTAGTGATTTACTATGAAAATTTACATGTCAATACTCGCAGTTTAATAAGTTCCTTGACACTGGTCATATGCTCATTTTCTAGAGAAGACTCTAGTAAAATAATGGTCGATTTTACTCCTTGACACACATTGGTGTGAGCACACACATTCTCACACAATCCTTTTGGTTGTTCATTGTTGTTCATTAATCCATTTTTCTATGGAGACTCTGTCAAATTTTTCACTGAGTCTAAAAATTGGTCATCCGTTCTTGAGCCTTAGTGGTGTTTGGACTATTCTAGCTCCATTTTCATTCGGGATTAGAAATCTCAAACACATTTGGTGGATTTGGGTCGAGTGCCAGTGTTCGTAGGAGGGTCTATAGCTTGCAAGGAAAAGTCCATTTTGAGATCCAAAAATTTGATGCAAAAACTTTGCTCTATGGGAGAATCAGATTAAAGGTATGATGGTTTATAGAGGGGACAATGGAAGCCATTAAATGGAATCTCAAAGAAGAATATTGATATGGATGATGATGATGATGATGATTGGGATGAGTTGGATGAAATGGATATGTATACCATTTCATTGCACCTGACAGATAGTGTTTACTTTACAGTTTTGGACTGTGGGAATGCAAATCAGCTTTGGAAGAAGTTATGCAATACATATGAAAAATAAACGGCATCAAATAAAGTGCATTTGATGAGAAAGTTATATGACATTCACATGAAGGACACAAATAATATTGTTATTCATCTAAATATTTTGGTGCTATTTTCTCTCAATTACATGCATAATGAAATGAAAGTATTCTTGTTCTTATCCACCTTTCCATCATCATGGGTTATGTTTTACACAACTATTAGCAATAGTGCACCTGGTGGTATACTGGTCTATGATGACATATGTGGAGCACTCTTGAGTGAAGATATCTATAGAAAATCTATGGTTGTCACTCGGAGCGGGGATGCATATAATATTTGTGATTCTTACCAAGGAGAGAATCACCAATGCGGTAGGAGCAAGAACAAGGAAAATAATGGTCAATGGAATAAAAGTAGAAATAAATCAAGAAGAGGGACATCGAATGCCATTTTGTCATAGGAAAGGACACATGAAGACGGATTGCTATGTGTTAAAGAATGCAAAAGGTAAAGGATAGAATGTTAATGGGCATCTTAAAGCTCTACTTGCACAATCTACTTTTGCTATGAAGATTCAAGAAATTAATGCGATTTTTGATGATGTTGATGTGTTGACACTTGACAGTACTATGCCCATTGAGGATCTTATGACTTATTCTCTTTCCCAGACATGGCTGCTAGCTTCTGGTGCTTCTTCCCATGTGACAACACATAGAGAATGGTTCTCTAGTTATGCAGCAAAGTCTCTTGGTACTGTGGGACTTGGTGACTCTTATCATGTGATATTTTCACGATAAAAAATGTGGTTGTGCATTTCATGTATGGTTCAAAATTTACTACATTAAGGTAGAGGAGGTACCTGGTACCAAATTATTGTAGAATTATCATAGAGTATGCCAAACTATAGATGAGGCCATCGGGACCACAATTCTAGTAATTCTTGTACTCAAGGGGAGTTCTTCCTTAGGGAAGTATACCCTATGACATGTTTGTGTGCAGGTACACTACTTGACAGTAAAGACACAGAGATGGAAAAGTTGCAAATGCACAAATGAGAAAAAGGTCAGTTTCTTAAGACTCTGAATGGTTACAATAAACCAAAAATACTCCAAATGAACATTAGAATCAGCTAGTAGCCCCTCTAGAGACTAGAAGAATTCAACAACAACAAGTACTAAAACAATCAAGTAATCTCTACAAGAGAAATACAACAGACTCAACTAAGAGATACTAGCCAAGATTACTCAATCACTCTGTAAACCTAATTGCCACTTAAATGAGAAGCCAACACCCTATATAGTCACCACATAGTGGCCTCCACACACAGTGTGCAAGTTGCAAAAGAATGCAGAGAGCAACCAAGAGATAGCTAAATAGAGAGTTTACTTAGAACAAAGAACAACAATAGAAGATGATCAAAATAATGATAATAATGATCCCATATCCAAGAACAAGATGAGAAAAATGAGTGCCAAACATCTATGAAGGCTTGAGAGGCTAAGGAATGGCTTTGCCCAATCCATGCCTTCACTATTGCATGCACCAAACTGACAAGATTGGTAAAGGCGTGGGCTAATTTTGGTATTGGTAGCCAACCACCTTTAGATCCACCAATTTTTTTGAGATCACCAAATTTTTGCGGTGGTCTTCCCTACATTATTTCACACTATAACACTTTACTGAAAAGTTAATACAATTTTACTCCATCACTTTCCACCCACGGTAGTCCTTCCAAAAATAGGTGGAGTAGATGCCCTGTTTTGACCATGTCCAAAAGAGGTGGTGGTGGCACCCAATTCTTTCAATATGACATTTTTGGCCCACCCGAGGCCTATATTCCTTACTCTCATATATCTTCACTTGTACAAAATGTATGCCTTCAAAAAGAATAGAATCTCTATCTCTAGATGATTTCTCCTTTTTGAACATTCAAATTGTAGCTAAACATCTTCATGTTCCTATGATTATGCCCTTATTGCTTCTAATTATCTTACTATTATAGGGGTTCTTGTCATGTTATAACTTACATCATAAGTCTGAAATTGACTTAGCACCATAAGCATATAGTTCCAAGAGGAGGGGTCACCCCGAGATGAGGTGCTTTCATGAAGAGAACTCAGTCACCCAAGATTTTTTCTTGATGAGGAGAGGAGGTAGTTGCCCAATTCAATGTTTAATTGATAATCATCCTTGATGGGGAAGAAGTAATCATCCATTTGTATAGATAGGTATTTGCCCAACTATATAGAGAGGTAATTGCCCAATTGTATAGAGAGGTAGTTTCCTTGTATTGTGGTTGCCCAAACATATGCCAAGCATTAAAATGGTAGTCACCCCAAAATGTGGAATTTTCCAAAAATGAGGTCAACCCAAAATGTGGATGAAGCACAATATTAGGTGGTGGCCTCGGCCAAGTATTGCCATGCATAAGGGTGGTTCACCCTTGATGAGGGAAAGGTAGTCGCCTAAGTTGGTACATAAGTGGTCATCTTTGCAGTGTGAAGAGGAGGGAATTTGGAGGTCGCATTATGTGTGATGAGGAGGGAATTTGGAGGTCGCCGTATATGTGATGAGGAGGGAATTCGGAGGTTGCCCCATATCTTGGCATGCTTCAAAGTAGGTGGTCGCACAATGATGAAGAGAGCTCCAATTTTAGGTGGTCACTCAATCTTTGGTGGTGAGGAGGGTGAGGCCCTTGCTTTGCCTAAAGTGTTTGGTGATGAGGGTAATGCCACTTTGCCTTGAGGAGAGGAAATAGATTGTCCTCCAAATGATGATGCTCCAAAAGCCCTCCCATCAAATGTTGAAGCCAGAGCAAAATAGTGGTCACCGAAGCCAATTGAAAATTGCAATCGCCAAGGAGGTTCTATAGAATAAGGCCCCAAAAGAAAGTGGAGAAAAACCTCCAAGCACATGAATTTGGGATGGTTAAATGACCCCTCGCATTTTCTCTATAAATCCCTCCATCAAGTCTTTGCACCGTCCCACTGCTACTTCTCCTTTATTTCACTATTTAAAAAAATCGACTACAGAAAATGAAATAAATTGAACTATGGTATGTATAGTGAGTGAACTTATTCCTACTCGATTTAACTCAGATAAGCCTTCACCTTGAAGATATTGACCAAGAGCATCTTTTCACCCTACAAATCTTCCAATTGTATTGCTCCTTGTGGTAATATCTTCATCACTTTGTAGGATCTTGTCCACTTATGTGTGAATTTGGTGGATACTGGTAGAATTTGATGCACCAAGACCAAAGATCCCTCGTGTACTTCATTATCCCTTAGATACCTCTCATGCATCCCTTTGTGCTCCTCTTGCTTTACTTGCAATTTCCACATAGCTACTTTCCTACATTCTTCCTATGTTTCCAGCCTTCATAAACCAAGAGAAACAAACTCTCACTAGTGGTGCCTCTTTTGGTAGTACAAAATGCCCATAGTGCACTAATAAGAGCTTGTAGCCAAGATCTATGTTGGTCAAAAGTCTATTTGCATAGTAGCCTAATCAAAATCTTGTTAGAACTTTTTGCCTACCAATTTGCCTTGACATAGTAGGCACATGACTTTTTGTGGAAAATTTTGTACTTGTCAAAGATGAATTGGAGGAAATGATTTACAAAATGTGTCCCCCTATCACAAGCAACTTCTAGTCGGCAACCGAATCGTGAAAAAATATGTTTCTACATAAACTTGGCTAGTATCATTGGCAGCACATAGTAGTCTTAGCTTCTTAATGGCATAGCATGTGGCCATCAAAAAATGTTTACCACCGGGTTCACCAGTTGGACTAATGGGTCCACTGAAATCAAGATCCCATCATTCATAAGGTTTCCACCTAGTCGAAATGATTAATGGTAAAAAATTTAGCCTTGTTGGCCTAGGAGCACATCTCTAGCAGATGTCATGTTCTTTGGCAAATCTAATAGCATCCCTATACACATAAGGCCACCATAATCCCTTGTGGAGGATTTTTTGTGCCAAGACCTCTCCCTTGAGATGCCATTTACTTTGTGCTTCATCAAGAAAAAACAATGGTTTCCTCCGGATAAACACATTTTTTGCAAAATACCATCCTCACATTATCTATACAATTCATCATTTATGAGTGAAAATGCTTTAGCCTTTAACAATAATTTCCTCTTTTCTAGTAGAGTCATGTTCACAAGAAATTTTCCAGAATTGAGAAATTGCAAAATTTCATCATACCAGCCAATTCGAGCCTCTACAAGGAAGAGACAACTATCCATGGGCTCATCATTGATACATGTTGCTCTCTTGCTCATGGTCATTCTTGACACCTGATCCGCCATGTAGTGCTCTTTCTTTAGCTTAATGTGAATCTCAAAGTCAGATTTTTGAAATAATAATAGCCACCGTCAAAACCCTCTAGCTAATCTAGGCTTATTAATCAAATACCTTAAAGGTTGATGATCATAAATAACAACGAAATGTATGCCTAGAGAATAGTGCCAAAACTTTTGAATTGCAAGGATAATAGCCAAAGCTTCTCTCTATGTAGTAATACAATTTATTTCTCCTTTGTTAAGTAATATGCTTGCATAGGCAATAGGTTGTTCTATGTTGTGTGTTGATGGTTGTGCCAAGATGGCTCCAACTACATGAAGATTGACATCTATATGCACATGGAACTCAAGTGACCAATTAGGAAAAGTCAAGAGTGGTGCAACACATAGCTTAGTTTTAGGTCTCTAAATGCTCTTTTTGCTTCAAGACTCCAAGAGAAAGGGATCTTCTTACTGGTAATCCTTGACAAAGGCTTACCTATCTCTAAAGTACATTCATATAAATCTTCTATGATACCCTGCATGGCCTAGAAAACTTTGCACTTCCTTAGGAGGCCGCAGGATGGGCATGGAAAGAATGGCACCTACTTTAGTTGGATCAATAATTATCCCTCTGGTTGAAACTATGTGGACAAGAAGAGTACCTTCGATGACCAGAAATTGACATTCTTCGAGGTTCAATTTCAAACCTATTTTGAGACATTACTCAAAAATTTCCTTTAAATTCTCCAAATGCTGATGAAAATCTTGGGCAATTGCTCTTCTATATATATGATAATATTGAAAAGTCATCCATGAAAATGTGAAGAAATGTCATTAACCATTTACCCACTATCAAATAGATTGTTCTATTAAATGAAGAGGGTGCATTTTTTAGACCAAAAGTCATGTGCATATACACAAAAGTGGCCCATAGAGTAACAAAGGCCATTCTGTATTCTGTCTTTATCGTTAGGATGAATAAGAATTTGATTGTAGCCACTAAATCCATCAAGAAAACTATACAAAGTGTGCCCGACTACTTCTAGTAGTACTTGCTCTATAAAAGGCTGATTAAAACTATCTTGAACTATCGCCTTATTCAAAATGCGAAAATCAACACATACTCTTATTTTGCCACTATTTTTCTTAGGTATAGTAACCATAGACAAAAGAAACCTTGAGTGCTCTACAAGAATAATTATACCTACCTCTTCTAATTTTGTTATTTCCACCTTCACTACCTCTGTATATTTGGGATTGAGTTGATATGGCCTACTCCTTACAGGTGCACCTACCTCTACTAAGGGTATTTGATGTAATCGAAGCTCCTCCAGAATACCTCATAGATCCTTTTAGGACCATGCAAAAGCATTCTTAAAGGTAAAAATAAGAGAGGTTACCTTTTGTAATAAGAATGGGTAGTGCCATAACCATGTGGCAAGGTGGAATACTTGCGAGTTTTTTTCATCTCCAAGATTCACTTCTTGAACAAGCTGTTTAGGGGTAGACTCGCTTGAAAAGTCATCAATACTTTGCACAGGGGAAAAATGGAGTTTATGTTCCATGATGTGTTCATTAATCCACACATCTAGAATATCTAGAAGTGGGGGGCTCTTCTTTGGTCCTAGGATCAAAATTAGCCTCCTTAAGTGCTTGCACAATTTTGGCACCTTTTGTCCTTGCATCCATAAAAGTGTTGAATTCATCATGATTACTTGTCTCCTCCTTGCATAATAGTGTAGTGGTGCCTATTGCAAAAACTTGACCACCCTATTCAAATGGCCCGATTGGAGATCTCTAGCTTTTTAGAGGTGCCACCAAAAAATAAGTTTGACCACCTTGCTCCAAAGAAGGAGTTAGTTTCACAGAGAAAATTGGCCCATTTTGGACAAGGGAAGGCTCTTTGTATACTTGCCCGCTACCTATTAGGTGTCTACCTTGTGGTGGCCCATCATGAAAATCACCAAAAATTAGGTGCTCCCTTTCCTCAAATGTGCAAGAATTTAGTCACGTATGTTCATCCTACATGAAAATTGGTTGATCAGAAACTTCATTTTGACCACCAAAAATTAGGCGGCTAAATTAGCCACCTTGGCTACCTAAGACTTCTTGCCCACTTGGGCTACTCTATGAGAGATGCCCAACTTGGGCCTCATGGTGCCCACTTGGGCCACCCCGAGAGAGGTGCCCAACTTGGGCTTCATGATGCCCATCCTAAGAGAGGTGCCCAACTTGGGCTTCATGATGCCCATCCTAAGAGAGATGCCCAACTTGGGCATCATGACAACCACTTTTGGCTTCTGCATATGTTTCAATGTAATCAATTGATTTACCTATTTCTTTATTGTTCAAGTGCAAATCATCAGTTCTTACCTCATTTTGTTCTCCTTGTGCTTCTTCTACCAAATATGCATTCATCTCACTTAGTTCAATTGTGCAACATTCTACAATGCCCATCATCCAATTTAATAGATTATCATCTTCATGATAAAATAAGGGATTATCTGAGTGTCCATTGTATACCCAATTGCCTTAGAAGTGTCACATCCTTCCTCTAAGTGTGTCTACAATTGATTATTAGCCTTTGTCGAAATCCACAACCTGTTCCTTCCCCAATCCTGCAATGCTTTTGCTTGCCTCTACCAAGGCCTTCCCAAGAGTAGATGATAAGAGCTCTCCTATGGCAAGGCAATAGCCACAAAATCCAAGAGAAATTGACGACCTGGCACTGTCATGGGTATCTTATCAATGATGCTCAGTGGTGTGACTCGATGTTGATCTACTAATGTGACACTAAAAGATGTTGCCTTGGTGAGGTCCAGTTTTAATATCTTGATAGTAAAATGAGGCATCAAATTGATTTCAAATCCTCCATCTGCAATAATATCTATCAAAAGTTCACTTTCTATAGAAAGAAACAATCTATAACTTTTGTAGTTTGCGAGTGATGCAAGGGGAAAATCCACCATAAACCCATCTACACTAGGTGATGGGCTCAAGTAGGCAGACTATATAACTTTCAATAGATCATTTCTCACCTTTTCATCCATTTTTATAAGTTGGATTAAATCGATCTTGTAGTGAATTCCCTTCAAGATTTTATCAATATTCACCTCCTCTATATTCTCCTGCAAGCGAGCAGGTTGGTCCTTCAATGAAGTTCTCACCTTGTCATAGGCTTCTTCAATGGCCACCCTATCCTCCAAATCAGCCCTCTTGCCATGTTCTTTTTCCTTGATCCCCTACTACTCTTTTGCATGAATTTTCACCACTTGCCTAGCCCTAGTCATCATAGGTATTGTGAATGATGAAACAACATAGGATTGTGGAGTCACACCTTCTTCTTTTGGAGAGACTACAATCCAGATTAGAGCGGGTTAGTTGCGAGGAAAACCCCTTGTGTAATGATCCTTGGCATCGGGACAATGTTGATAGGGAGGTGCACCTTCAGGCACAAAGCATTTTCTTTGAACAATGACCATATTTGCCACAATGATAACACATTAAAGGTCTAGTATATCTAGGTCAATTTTGATGATTCTCCTCTATGTTATGTATATTTGAAGTACTAGTAGAAAAGGTGTCATGAATTTGTTTATTACCTCTCTCTTAGGCTCCCTTGAGGTAGTAATAGTCGTGCACCTCATGGCCACCTTGGTCGCAAAATTGGCAGCTTACTCTATTAGGGTAGTTTATGTTGGACTGACCACTATTGTTTTATATGGTACACCAAAATTGCCTTCGAATATCCTGAGTGTTCTGCAACTCCTCCACTTCTCAGTAAAGTTGTGCCACTAAATCTCTGTTGTTGCACATAGGTTGCATAGTTGATCAAGATTGGGTCAGGATTCATGGCATAGTTTGCTTGAATTCCTCCTTCAAAATGCATTCTAGCCTCGTCTATGTGAGAGGTAGCTACCACAAAGTCATTTCATGTGCCATCAAGCCTAAGAGATTCCCTAAGCTTTTGTTGGGAACACCTAAGAAGAGACTTCTCTATCCATTTCTTAACTAGGAAGTCTCTTGGAGCATGCGGCAAACAAGAGACAAGTGCTTTAGTACGAGTATGTAGTTCATGAAGATATTCACCTGGCCATAAATTTCAGGTTCTTGAGTTGATCTAGGGCTCACTCTCAAGAGTCGCTCGATCAGAATGTTTGCAAGAATGAATTATTCAATGTTTCCCATGTGATGAAGTGCGCATCTACATACTGGCTATACCATTTATTTGCAAGTCCTTCTAATGTAGAAGAGAACAACACCAACATCGCCTCCTCTCAATGTTGAATCCCATGACTGTGGCATAAAGAGATAAATCTCCTTACATGATCATATGTGCCTTCATAAGTTGATCCCTTAAAGGTAGGGAACTTAATGTTCAACCTAGAGAGTATATTTGATAGGTCCTCCATTGGCCCTTGAGCTTCCTTTGAGGTTTCCAAAGCAAAACCCAATGTCCTTCTAGGCTTTTCTTTTGAGAGCAAGGTAGAATCCAAATCGCTAGAAAAATTTAAGATTAGAGGAGTGCTAAGTTGAATGGCCAAAGGTAGAGCTGACTTCTTGAGGCTCCTTTGTGCATGAAGAGGCTCTCTATCTACTTGAGTTTGGGTAATGTGCCCACTTGCAAGATGCAAAAATCAAGAAAAAACAATTCGAAAAGCAAGTTCTTATTGTACTGGGTACCTAACACGAAAAATGCAAGGGTAACACCATGCATGCCAAATTGTAGAGAAGGTACTGGGGTATCAAACTATAGAAGTTCAAGAGAGTGTGCCAAAATATAGAGGAGGGCATCAAGACCACAATTCCAATACTTCTTCTACTCAAGCGGAGTTCTTCCTTAGGGAAGTATACCCTATGACATGTTTGTGTACAGGTACACTACTTGAAAGTAAAGACATAGAGATAGAAAAGTTGCAAATGCACAGATGCGAAAAAGCCCAATTTTTTAAGATTGAAAATGGTTACACTAAGTCAAAAATCATCCACATGAAGATTACAATGGGATAGCAACCACTCCAGATACTAGAAGAAATCAACAACAAGTACCAAAACAATCAAGTAATCTCTACAAGAGAAATGCAATAGAATCAACTAACAGATACTAGCCAAGAATACTCAATCACTCTATAATGTTAGGTGCCACTTGATTGAGAATCCAACACCCTCTATATTCACCACATAATGGCCTCGACACAGAATGGGCAAGTTGCAATAGAATGAAGAGAGAAGCCAAGAGATAGCTATATAGAGAGTTTACTTAGAACAAAAACCAACAATACAAGATGATCAAAATGATGATGATAATGATCTCATATACAAGACCAAGATGAGCAAAATGAGTGCCTTATATAGGTTTCAGAGACCAGAGGAGTGGCCTTGTCAAATCCATGCCTTCATTGTTGCACATGCCTAATTGACAAGATTGGTGGAGGAGTGGACTAATTTTGGCAATCATAGCCAACCACCTTTAGGTCCACCAATTAAAACTTCTGACACCACTAGAACTTTTTGACAATCTTGCCTGTATTGATTCACATTGTAACACTTTAGTGACAAGTTAATACAATTCTAGTCCCTCACTTGCTGTTTATGGTAGCCCTTCCAAAAACAAGTGGAGTAGACGCCTTGTTTTGACCATGTCCAAAAGAGGTGTTGTTAGTGCCCAATTCTGGCAATATGACACTTTTGGGCCACTCGAGGCCTATATTCCTTACTATCATATATCTTCACTTGTAGAGAATGTATACCTTCAAAAAGAATAGAATCTCCATCTATAGATTATTTCTCCTTTTAGAACCTTCAAATTTTAGCCAAACATCTGCATGCCCATATGATCATGCCCTTATTGCTTCTGATTCTCTTACCATTATAGGGGTGCTTGTCATGTGATAACTTACATCATAATTTTGAAATTGTCGTAGCACCATAACTATATAGTTCCAGAGGAGGAGTCACCCTAGGATGAGGTGCCTCCAAGAGGAGAAATTATTCGCACAAGATTTTTTCTTCATGCGGAGAGGAGGCAGTTGTGAATTTCAATGTTTAATTGGTAGTCACCCTTGATGGGGAAGAAGTAATTGCCCATCTATATAGATAGGTAGTCACTCAATTTGTATAGAGAGGTAGTCACCAATTTGTATAGAGAGGTAATCGCCTTGTATTGTGGTTGCCCAAACATCTAACAAGCATTAAACATGTTGGTGGTTCCTTTTTCTCTGAAACCACTTATTGATGGCCGTCACGGCAAAGGCTTGAACCTTGTTAAGCCTGCGGAATTCGCCGTGCCACCGAAAAGATGCTAAGATAGAGCAATATTAGAACACCTCTATAATCAGTAGTAGCTCAGCACAGTTACTGTCACTCAACATATAAGACTGCGTTTTGAATTTACTGAAAAATTCTTTGGAACTTCACCGGACTATCACCAGACTGTCACCGTAATTATACCAGAATCTTACCGGAATCAACTGCGATTCTATTTGTAATCACTTCAAGTGAATATACAAGAAGTAAGGAAGTGATGCGTGAACTTCCTTCACTGAATGAGCACTTTCTAAAGTTTGAGGAAAAACTTCACCAGTTCAGAATACCTCTTTCCGGTTAGACTTTGTACTGTGTGTACATATCCATTTCACCAAAATCTTTGATGAACTAATAGTAGAGATGTCTAGCTATAAGATAAGCTATCCCTCATACAAAACTTTAATTTATTCTGTGAGAAATACTTTGCTGTTCTACCGAAAAACACGTTTACTGAGAAACTGTAACTGACCGAAACATTCCTTTACTGAGAAAATAACTGTTAACGAACTTTATACCGTAACACGAAAATACTCAGAGTTCTTCACATACGAACAGTGTGCGCAAACTTCCACATGAACATGTGTTTTCTATTAGAGAAGATGTGTACAAACTAGCTTGGCCTCTTCTTGCTTAAGCTATAGAAACTCTCCTACACTGAGTAGTTTCTGTTTACCATCTCTCTCAGATGAATACCTGACATTTCAGGTTTCTGTTATTCATCTTTACATACACAATCTCTGGCATCTTCTAACCCTATTCTTGATCTCTATATGCACTCTATTCAAAGTGCGGGCTCTTCTCATGCACGTTCTTGTTCGCACTCGCTCTCTTTTCTTATGCATGTTCTCTCTTTATATACAGTTTGATTCGGTGTAACGAACTCTAACAAACTCTGATTCTGGAAGATTTTGCGCTGTACATAACGGTCGTGAATTTATCCCTTCACTAAGGCTTTTGATTTTCTTAATACTTTGATTCCGCTTCTCTTTATCTTTCTTTTTTTCTTTTATGTCTGTCTGTATGTCAAATTCGTGAGTGATTCTTCAACAGCTCCCCCTCAATCACTAATTTGACTCTTCCTGTCTTTCATATATTTTTCTTTAATCTTTTATACCTACCATTTCTTTGAATCTACTTGTCTTTGTTCCATCTAAGCTCTTTGTCAGAATATTTGCAATCTGATCTTTTGCCGGAGTGATACTATTTCTATCTCCTTCTCCATTACCTTTTCCCTCAGGAAATGATACTGAATCTCTATGTGTTTTGTTCTTGCATGAAATACTGGATTTGCTGCAAGATACAACGAGCTCATATTATCTCCATGTATGATAGGTATACCTTGATCAATACCCATGCTTTTGAGCAAGGTCTGCATCCATATCACTTCTTTAGCTGCTTCTACAAGTCCTTTATATTCTGCTTCTGTTGACGATAAAGCCACTGTGTGTTGTTTCTTCGAACACCAGCTTACTAGCTTAGCTCCTAGGTATATCATATACCCATGTGTTGAACTTCTGTCATCTTGACTTCCTGCCCAGTCTGAGTCACTGAATGCTCTCAGCTTTATATCTGACGTAAAAGGATAATATAATCCTTCCTTTATAGTTCTTTTGATATATCTAAGAACTCTTTGTCCTGCAACCAAATGTTGATCCTTCGGACAATGCATGAACTGTGAGAGAACTCCCACTGCATAGCTAAGATCCGGTCGTGTTAGTGTAGCGTAAATTAGACTTCCCACTAACGACTGATACTTTCTCATGTCTTTAAACTCTGCTCCATCATATTTACTGAGTTTATGATTTACTTCAAGCGGTGTTGAAGCTTCTCTGCAATTCTCCATATTAAACTTCTTCAATAAGTTTCGGAGATACCTTTCTTGCGTAACATATACACCATGATCTGTGTATGTGAATTCCATTCCAAGAAAGTATGATAACTTTCCTAGATCATTGATCTGAAACTCCTTTTCAAGTAATCTCTTTACTTCTTTAATTCCTTCATCTGAGGTACCTGTGATTATAATGTCATCTACATAAACGCAAATGTAGATCATACCTTCTTCTGTTCTCTTGTTGAGTAGACTTGCATCTGCCTTTGAACTTTGGTATCCAAGTTCATTGAGATATTTCACAAGTCTGTAATTCCAAGCTCTTGGAGCTTGCTTCAGTCCGTAAAGTGCTTTTCGTAATTTGCAAACAAAATTTGCGTATCTGGAACTTAGAAACCCTTCCGGTTGTTCCATGTAGACTTCATCTCATATATATCCATTCAGAAATGCATTCTTGATATCCAGCTGACTTAGCTTCCATCCTTTTGATGCTGCTATAACAATCACTGTCCTTATGGTTGACATCTTTGCCACCGGACTAAACGTCTCGTCATAATCTATGCCATGCATCTGAGCATAGCCCTTGATAACCAGTCTAGCTTTGTGTCTGGCTATCCTTCCATCTGCAAGTTTCTTAACTTTGAAAACCCATTTATTTCCAATTACCTTTTTACCATTTGGTTTAGGAACAAGATCCCATGTCTTGTTCTCTTCTAGTGCACTGAACTCTTCTTCCATTGCTTCTTGCCTTTAGCTTCATCATAGTTCTGAGGTTCTTCATCATCTTTGACCATATATGCATAATTTTTCTGAGTTATGTACGAAGTATCATAAGAATACCTTGTTGGTTGTTTCCTTACCCTGTTTGACCTTCTTGGTTCAAACTCTTCATGTGTATCTGAATACACTTCTTCATCAAATCCTTGTTCATCTTCATTTCTCATACCTGATCCGATCCTGGATGTACTTGCCTGCATATGATCTTCATCTCTATTCACTTGTACAATTGATTTCCCTTTCTCTCTTCTTCTTTCCTCTTCTTCAAATTCTTCCGTTGTATGACTTTGCCTGCATACCAGCTTTTCTGTTCATCAAATGTAACATCTCTGGAAACAGTGAACTGTTTTGTTAGAGGACTCCATAACCTGTAACCCATCTGCTTTTCATCATATCCGACGAACACATATTTCTCTACTTTTGGTTCGAGCTTATGTCTGAGTTGTGACGGTACATAAGCATAAGCTAATGATCCAAACACTTTGCAATGATCAAGTGTTGGTTTCTTTCCCCACCAAGATTCATAAGGGGTCATTCCATCTAAAGTTGTACACGGTAATCTGTTTACCAAGTATGTAGTTGTATTTATAGCTTCAGCCCAAAGATAATTTGGACAATCCTTTTCCTTTAGCATAGCTCATGCAAACTCGACTAGAGTTCGGTTCCTTCTTTCTGCTAGACCATTTTTTTGTGGTGTATACCTGCAGGTTATTTCTCTCTTAATACCTGCATTTCAAAGATAATCATTGAACTCTCGGGAGAAGTATTCTCCCCCTCCATCAGACCTCAGTCTCTTAAGCTTTTGACCTGTGAGTCTTTTAGCATATGCATGAAAATGCTTGAAAGTTTCAGATACTTCTAATCTTTCTTTCAAAACATATAACATTATCCATCTTGTAGCATCATCAATGAATAAAACATAATACCTTGAGCCACTGATTGATCCTTCTTTTGTTGGACCCCATACATCTGTATGAATGAGTTCAAGTACTCCGTCATGTTTGAATCCTTTCTTCTGAAACGGTAACCTGTGGGCTTTTCCCATCTGACATGCTTCGCTTTTGTGAATCATATGTTGGTTCAGTACATTCGGTAATCCCAGTACTGACTGATTTGAAATCATAGCTTTAATTCCTTTTTCATTGAAATGACCTAATCTCTTATGCCAGAGATCAAGTTCTGTAATCACCTTTTCACCATGTGTGAGCAACGCTTGGCCGATGTTCCCTTGTACTCTTAAAGTAAAGAGTCTACCTTCCTTCTTACCAGAGACAATCTGATTATATCCATTCTCGGGATCTTCTACAAATACTCCTTCATTTGTAAATCTGACCTGAAAACCTTTCTCAACTATCTATCCTACACTAATTAAATTTTTTGGTATTGTCGGAACATACAAAACATTGGTTAGCAAATCTGCTTCACTTTTACATTTCACTTTTCCAATTGAATGTACACTATGCCTCGTATTGTCACCTATTTGAACAGTATGACTGGAACTACCTTTTTTCCAATTCTGACATCAGTTCTATATTTCCTGACAAATGATTAGAACATCTAGAATCAATGTAAAATACCTTTACATCTTCGTTATCTGATGTGCCGATTGAGTTCATCATCAATGACATATGACTTTCATTTTGTGTATCATTTGCGTAGTTGTTGTAGGTGGTGTTGTAGGATTGATTTTGTCCCCAACTTCTTGCTCCACCTCTACCATAGCCTCCTCTTTGATTTTGTCTACCTCTTTGAAAATTACTCTGATATCTTCCGCTTCTGCCTCTACTATTGTTATTCTGATTCTGATTTGATCCTTGTTGATTGTGCCAACAATCATGAGCCAGATGATTATTTAGTCCACAGATCCAGCAAACCTTCTTGTTGTTATTCTGGCTACCTCTTCCTCTTCCAAAACCTCTTGCTCTTCCTCTACCGGTGCCTTTACCTCTTGCATAATAAGCCTGAGAACTCGATGCTTCTTCATCTTTTGACTTGCCTTTATCTCCTTTCTTCTTGTTCTTCATGTACATTGCAGAACTTTGTCCTTTATCTGCATCTCCTTTTAGGTCTTGCTCATATGTGAGCATCAAACCAAGCAGCTGATTTAAATCTGGTACAAAATGATTAAAGAAGGTTCAGTTGAGAGTACGAAAGGTTTCCACCTTTCATCTCCTCTCAAACCTGTGAGCACTTGCACTATCAATCTGTGATCTTCGAAATCTTCATTTATGGATCCAAGACTATCTGCTAGATCCTTCATCTTAGTAACATAGTCACTAATGCTTTGATTAGACTTCTTTTTGAACGTTGTGAATTCGGACCATAAGCTAGCCTTCCTAGCTTTCATAGTATTTTGGAAATGATCTTCCAACGCACTCCATATGTCGTCTGCTTTCTCCAGACCTCTAATGTGTAGTAGTAGATGGTCTGTAACGGTATTATAAATGTAAGCTCTTGCCGTTGCATCTTTCTTCTACCACAGCTTCAAGGCTTCTAATTCTTCTTTTTCCGGTTGACTATCATCTTCGAATGTCGGCTTCTTTTCTTCTCCGGTCACATACATCATTAAGTCCTTACTCATAAGTAAGGCTTCCATGCGCATTACCCACGCGGGATAATTATCTATGTCCAATTTATCAATTTGGACATGATCTGCCATGATCTTCTTGTTTATGTTACTTCCGATGAGTGTAATATTAAAGGGTTTTACCTTTTGTAAACCTTTACCTTGAAAATGACTTCGGAACACTTCTTGATGCCGTTTGCTCTTTTGAGAGTCTTTCTGCTCTTCAAAATTTTTCTGTTCTGGTATCACTTCCTGGATCTCACGGCTCTGATACCACTGTTGGTGGTTCCTTTTTCTCTGAAACCACTTATTAATGGCCGTCACGGCAAAGGCTTGAACCTTGTTAAGCCTGTGGAATTCAGCGTGCCACCGAAAAGATGCTAAGCTAGAGCGATATTAGAACACCTCTATAATCAATTCTAGATTGAAAGCGTCAAAACTCCATTGAAGAGCAGAATCATCGTTGGATTGTCATTTCCTTTGGTGCCCCTTTTTTATTTACTCTGGTTTCTATGTATGCCCCTAACAGGGAGTTGGAGAGACTGGACACTTGGGCCTCCTTGGACTCGCTCCCCCACAACGTGCTAATTTGTGGCAACTTCAATATGGTGGAGGACCCTACGGACAGATGGAACCGCAAGGGTCGAGTCATCGACAGTCGGGAGAAAGAAACTTGGCATAAAACCAAACTGCACTTGGATCTGGTCGAATTCAAAGATTTGAGGGGCTTTAAAGAAACTTGGGATAAAACCAAACTGCACTTGGATCTGGTTGAATTCAAAGATTTGAGGGGCTTTTCGTGGTCAAATCTCCAAGCGAGTGAGGACCTGAGGAAAGCTAGACTAGATAGAAGCTACATTTCCCAAAGCATTATTCATCAGTGGGGCCATCCTTACCTCGTGAAATGCACTAACCTTGCCATCTTTGATCACTAGCCGATCATTATCTCATTCCAAACTCTCACCAAAACTCGTAAGGCTCCTTGCTTTCATGCCTGCCCGACTTCTTTCTCTCTCCCCTCTGTCCATCAATAAATTGCCGAAGTGTGGAAGGAGGCATTCACCTCCTACTCATCCCTAGCCAAAAGTTGGAGATGTGCACTTGATAAGTTGCATCAGATCATGATAAGATCCAGGAAGATGCTCTAGACTGTTCAGCGTGCTCATAGAGAAGCTCTATATCATAGACTCTGGAGACTCGAGGAGGAAGTGAACAAAGGAAAAGCTCAATCTCAAAAGGTTCTATGAAGAATCAGAGCGTTGCTGAGATACGAGGAAGAAATACAAAGGAAAAATCTGCAAGTATTCTTTAAGAAGTGGTGGACTGGCAAAGCCGACAAGCCCACCAAAGAGATGTGTAGCATCCTTGAAAGGAAACAAAACAAGGAATCGATCCCCCTATTCCTAGACTCAAATGGAAATGTTTGCAATACGGAAGAAGAAAATATTAGAATCATTGAAGATCATTTTACGAAAATCCTTGGGATCTCGACTCCCCTCTCCCCCCATATACGTGACTACATGGCGGCCATCTCTAGGGCATCCTCTCATAGGATCCCACACAACCTTCGATCCCCCCTATCTCGGAAGAAGAAATCATTGAAGTCATTGGTGCCCTCCCCAGTGGAAAAAGCCGGGGCCGGATGGGCTCACTAATGAGTTCTTTAAGTCCTTCAAGATGGTTTTGGCCACCCCTCTTTTCTTGGTCTGGCAAGAGGCTCTCGATTTCGGTGCACTTTCGACTTGTCTCAACAACGGCATCATCAGATTAATTCACAAAAAGGGGAAAAGAACATAATTGAGAACTGGCGTCCAATTACGATGCTTCAAACGGGATATAAGATCATTGCTAGAGTCATAGCCAAAAGAATTTCTAGCCATGTGAAAGCTTGGTTAAGTGAGGACCAAAAAGGTTTTTTCAAAGGTAGGTCTATTTTGGAAGCCATTATTGATATTTGGGAAGGTCTCGACTTCAAGGATGAGTCAAGACAAGATGTGGTTTTCCTCAAGATCGACTTTGACAAACCTTACGACAGGCTTGAATGGGACTACATTTTGCAATCACTTAAAGATCTTGGTTGCAGCCAAAAATTCACCAAGATGATCTCGACCCTATTGGGAAACGTGTTGACTCAAATTAATGTTAACGGCCAACTTTCAAAGGCGATCAAATTAAAAAGATCGATTAGACAAGGGTGCCCGCTGGCTCCCCTTCCGTGGCTTAGCCCTTCGACTAGCTAAGCCATGGAAGGGCTTAGCCGGCTGGTAGAACGACAGGTGGAAGCTGGTAATATCAAAGGCCCCTTGTTGCCCCGTAACTAGGGCCAGATCACCGTGAGACTTTTTGCCGACGATATGAACGCATTTGTCCACAATGACCATACCAGTCTTGAGACAATTTGGATGTGCCTAGATACCTTTTGCGTAGCCTCTGGATCCAAAATCAACCACTCAAAGACCACTTTTAGAGTTATTGTCGGGACCCAACCTGAACTTCTCTTTGAACATGGCTACCAAAACATTCCCCCAGGCCAAGTTTTTCGGCTTCTTGGGATTCCCTTGGGCTTTGGTATCTCGATGGAGCAGTGGTGGAATTGGGTCCTAGCCAGACTCGAATTGGGTCCTCGCTGGGTCTCAGATGGCATAATGGTAATTGCTAACAAAAACCCGAATATCAAAGGAAACATTGATTATCAAGTCAACCTCAACAAGAAGTGGTGCCTGTCATGGACACGGTGTGATGGGAAATGAAGTTCATGGCTATCTAGCACCCTCTCATAGAAAACAAAAAGTATGTCCTCTTGTGGCAAATTCTTCATTGGGGAATCTAGACCAACCTAAAGGCTAGCAAAATTTGTGGGGCATCTCCCTGGTGCAAGCGTTATTGCCGGTCCATTGAAGATGTTGGTCACATCTTCTTACTTGTCCTAACTCCAATAGCCTCTGGCATATTGTCGGAAAGAAAATTAGACTTCGAAAGCATATCAGCTAGAAACAAGCTCTATTGGATCTGGCAGGAAAGATGTGCTTATAACTTTGGTGACTCCCCCAAAGAGTGGTCGATTGAGAAATCATTGTTCCTCCTCGGTAAAAGAATCGCCAACTATAAGAAATCCCCCTCCCCCTTTATACATCATAAAGTGCTCCTTCTGATCAACAACAAGCTTAAACCCAAGTGCACCCCACATGAGGGTGATGAGAGGGTGATTAACCTTCTTTCTAATGCCATCTAAACTTTATAAGGTCTTCCCCCTCTCTGTGGGACTCGAGGGGTCCCGTGGGCACTAGTTCCCTTCACTTGTACTTTTCTTTTCCTTTATTTAATATAAGTCCAAGAGAGTAGGCTAAGGCCGAACTTCCTTCATTAAAAAAAAAATAAAGCACATGAACACTTCTAGAGAACTCAATACTAAAGAACTAATGTTTTGCCTTAGACGAATTTATCAACACTTTTTCCCAAGTTAGGATAGATATAATATCCCTCATAAGAGCATATGGCAAGATCAAATGCACAGTAAGATTCAGTACCGCAATGGACATTACCACATGGATTTATGAAAATGTCTCTTGTCCTCCATTTTTCTTTCTTCTTACCCATTTAGAGTGGACATGGTGAGGAAAGGGTGTCCCAAAGGGATGTAGAGACATTGAAGGGTGTTTTCCATGTGTGGTTGGCTCCATGCATGTGTAGGGAGCTTAAGAAAAGATAAGACAAATCTCGCTAATCTTCAAAGCGTGTTTTCTCTCTATAAGTGATTGCTTTTGTAGGTCTTAACATATTAATGTGTAGAATGTTGAATTCCACACATTTTGATGTGTGAGAACGGGGAGTCTATCTCTGATGTAGAGGGAGATATCATTGTCTAATAGTTTGAAGGCCTGAGAGCTCCAAAATTTCTCTATTGCTTCTTCCATTTCTCTTCAACCCTAGGATTTCTCTCTTGGTTTCCATGCCCTCCATTGGATAGGTACTCACACTCATACTCTATTATTGTCAATAAACCACTTTGATGTCGATAGATGACTCCTTTGATCCCTACGGGTCTATGGAGAACACTCTCAATGGGTCTAGTAATAAGAATCTCTATAGTTAATTATATATCCTTCTTTATTATTTTCCTAAGGCTTCGATGTATGAAAGCTTTGAAACTTAGAGCACAAAGAGGGGGATGACCATATGGCATAAAAATGGATGTGGCATATTCATATTGTGTGTTCATGTCTCGTAGAAGGCAAATAATATCTACAAATTCAATATAAGGTCGGTGTATAATTGCCTTGATGCAAGAGGGTTTGCAAAATTGATATAAAAGAGGCAACTATACAACACAAAAAGGGGCTATTGGATATTTTGGATGCGGCCTTTTTGCATTGTGTGGTCATGTCTAAGATGGCTATTGTACAAGGCAAATA
>CM035444.1:56472193-56719693 GCA_020310875.1 Ceratopteris richardii
CGAGTGTGAAGCTTCTCAAGAATAATGTGCTCAATGGCTAAGCAATCTCTAATGAAGTGATACCTCACCTCAATGTGCTTGCTCTTTGCATGATAGACCGGATTCTTAGCCAAAGCAATGGCACTCTGACTGTCACTAAGCAAACGAGGTACATGCTGAAGTAAACCCATGTCACAAGCAAGACGAGAGAGCCACAATGCTTCCTTACATGCCTCACTTGCTGCAACATACTCTGCTTCTGTGGCGGAAACATATGTACATTCTTGAAGACGAGATCTCCAAGAGATAGCACCTCCACCAAAATGAAAAATGTACCCTGATGTAAACTTACAATTGTCTACACAACCAGCATAGTCAGAATCTCTGTAACCAATAATGGATGCTTTACCTCTACCTAAGCATAAACACTTGTCCTTAGTGCCACTCAAGTATCTCAAAATCATCTTGACCACTTCCCAATGTTTCTTGCCAGGGTTAGACATATATCTGCTCACAACTCCCACTGCAAATGCAATGTCTGGTCTCATAACTACCATGGCACACATGAGACTACCAACAACAGACTGATAGGGAATTTTGGTCATGAATTCCTTTTCCTCATCTGATTTGGGGCAATCATCCTTGCTCAATTTCACATATGTGGGTAAAGGTGTACTCAATCCTTTCCACCCTTCATATTGAACCTGTGAAGTACTTTGGATATGTACTCACTTTGAGACAAGTATATGCATCTTTTACTCCTATCACGAGTAATGCGCATGCCAAGAATATGTTTGGCATCCCCCAAATCCTTCATATAAAATGTCTAACTCAACTTCTTTTTGAGAATTGACAAGTCATAAGAGGACTTCCGAGCAATCAACATATCATCGACATAAAGTATCAAGCATATCAAGCTGCCATCTAAGCATCTCTTTGTGTAGAGACAATCATCCTCATTGCTACGATAATAGCCTTGGGACTTCATAAAGGCATCAAACTTCTGGTACCATTGTCTAGGGGACTGTTTAAGTCCATACGAGCTCTTCTTGAGCTTACATACTAGACTTTCCTTTCTAGGAACTAGATACCCTCTGGTTGTTCCATATAGATCTCAATGTAAGATCTCCATGCAAAAGAAAGCAGTTTTCACATCCATTTGGACTAGCTCTAAGTCCTCCGTTGCAATGAATCCAAGCAACATGCACAGGGTAGTCATCTTGACCACTGGAGAGAAGATTTCCTCGAAATGAATGCCATGTTGTTGCTCAAAACCCTTTGCAACAAGTCATGCTTTATATTTTGGAGAAGCACTATCTGATGTGAATTTCAGATTATGTACCCATTTACATGGTAAACCTTTCCTGCCCTTTGGCAAAGGTACTAAATCCCAAGTACCATTCTTGTGAAAGGAATTCAACTCACTCTTCATGGCACACTCCCACTTGACATGATCCTCTCTCTGCATAGCCTCTTTGTAGCAAGAAGGATCACCAACATCTATTAGCATAACAAAATCTAAACCTGAAACATATCTATCAAGTGGATGTGAGACACGTGCAGAACGTCTCAATGGTTGTTGAACACGAACATGTGCAGACTGATCTGAATGGACATTCTCTTGAACATCTCTATGTGCAGCATTTTTATGCATGTTAACCAAAGGACTAGTATCCTCAAACACCACTCTTCTCACTTCAACCTCCTTAATGGGTTGTTTATGCATCTTAGACTCATTGAAAATGACATCACTACTTTTGATCACTATCTGTGCATCAGGATCCCATAAGTGATATCCAAATTTTCCCTCTCGACCATATCCAAGGAAAATGCATTTCTTTGCCTTCTCTTTTTCATATGTATTGCATAACTTCTTCCAAAGCTCCTCTGCACTTTCACAGTCTAATACTATAAAGTAAACATTATCTGCCAGGTGTAAGCGAATGGTAGACCTGACCATTTCATCTAACTCATCCCAATCATCTTCATCCATGTCAGCAGGCTTCTTTGAAATCCCATTTACTGGCTTCCATTGCCTCCTTTGAATCAGCACATCTTTAATCTGATTCTTGCATAGAGAAAAGTTTGTGCCATCAAATTTTTGGATCTCAAAATGGTCTGTCCTGCAAGTTATAGCTCCTCCTCGGAACACTAGCATTAGACCCTGATCCACCAGATGTGCCTGAGACCTCTGATGCCATGATGGTAGAGAACTGAATAGAATGATAATGGAGCTAGAAGAGTCCAAACACCAACAAAATAAGTGTATCAAGGAGTAAATCGACCACTGTATGGTTGACTAAACCAGAAATTTGGAAAAATTATGCTAGAGCATGCTCTCCAAAATGAGCATATGACCAATGTCAAAATATCATAAAATTGCAAGTACTGACATGTTGACCTGCATAGTGAATCACTGACTCCACTGCATATAATCAGTTACCCAATAGCGGCCAACTAGGCTTATCGAGCACCTATGGAAAACTATCATACATCTCCTATGGCGAGGCTGGGTAAGTCTTCCACCTGCATCACCGAAGAGATCCCAATGGGTGTCTCCCAATTAATAAAACCTCACCACGACCCTCTTTTTCAAATGTAAAAGGCTTTATGCAAAGACGTAATTGCTATATCAATGACCACATGGACGTACATAAGCAGTATCCACAGAAGCGTACATGGTGTGTATGTGCTCAATATATGCAGTAAAATGACACTAAAAGGCTGAGTGCACAACCCAAAAACTAGCCAACAACACCTGCAAGTGTCTCTCAACTATGATGTTTTAGTCCCAAAAACCCGCATAAATTTGCAACAGCTGCTCCCACCAAAACTGGAAACCTTTCGAGAAACCTAAAGTTTTATGAGTGTGGCTGAAAACATAGCGCCAAAGGTTGATATTTGTTGTCGAAGAAGTACAAAGAACACTCTTCTTGATGATCTTGGACCTGTATGAAGAGAACTATGTGCGAAAGTACTCCAAAATTGCTCCAAAAGACACCCCAAAAATGCTTCAAAACACATGCCTTGAAAGCAAAGAATGAAGCTTTTAGGGACCAAAACATGTTCAAGGTAATGTGAACCTTAGTCTTTCCCCTTCTTCAAACACCACAAGAGTGTAGCTTAGTGGCAAGAGATTGCCACGGTTAAGCGAGCTTCGGGGGGAACAGTACTGGGATGGGTGACCTCCTAGGAAGTACTGGGAACCTCTATCTTCCTTGATCGTTCAGGTCCTCCCTCGCACGCAACCAATGGTGCCAATGGTGACTTCGGTGACTCAAATGACAAGGTATGCCAAGGTCTATGCCTTCGTCACTGCCTTAGTCATAACCCTTGGAGAAATCCCGAGGGGGGGGCTCGCTTTGCTCACACAAAAGGAACCATCGATGCACCACAGTACTTTGCACAGATGCTGCAGAGTACACAGAAAACATAGTACACAGGGAGCACGAAGACAGACTTCTTAGGCCTTGCAAATGCGGACAAACTTACAGTGTGTGACTGACCAGGCCACTATATGTTTTATTAAAGAACATGTACAAAGAAGTGTCCAGTGGCCATTTGGCCTTCCACATGGACACTAACGGTAACAAATGTCCCCTGGTAGCCTCATAATTTCTTCCCAACACTTAGTTCTCTCAAAAGCGTTATTGGTAGCATAAACACAAACCATAGTTAAGTTCAAGGGATCTTTGCATTTCAAAGCTACCCATTGATTAGATTTACTCACCAAGACTTCATCTATAAGATGATTAAGGTTAGAAATAATACCAATTGCAGCACCCCCTTTACCATTGTGATTAGTATGATATCAAGGGAAATTGTTAGAAACAACCTTCAGATTAGATTTAAGGGAGAATCCCTCAATTTTGAGTTCTTGCAAGCATATAAAATCAAGTACAAAAGAAGAATCCTTTAGCCGATTGTTGATAACCTTGCCTCTGACAAGTTAGTAAGACCTTTCGTGTTGAGAGATATAATTTTGATAATATCCATAATTAAAGAAGAAGAAAAAGGACCAAACTAGCAGCAGGAGAAGGAGCCCCACAAAGTTACTTCTTGTGGTTCTTGGGAGGCTTAATAGCCAAATTAGAGGTTCTAACGACTTTATTTCTTTTAGTCTTACCTTCCTCTTTTGCTTTTGGGCTAACTTCCTTGGTAGAAGGCATACTTACATCAGAATATCTGTTGATCTCATGATGAATTTGAGCCATATCTTCCTCATCACTTTCATTGAGTTGTTCCATGAAAACTTCATCAACAGAGTGATTATGATTTGATCCCTCATCATCTGATGAGGAATTGTCAGAAGAATTACCTAACCTTGGAAGAGCTTTTTGGTTATTCTTTTTACCGACAACAGTCCACCCATTGTTCTCATTGTGGTTTAGCATAACAGCCTTAGGATGACCATTAGGGGAACTCCCAACATCAACCTGCTGTTTTGTTGTTTTTCTTGAGGAATCTAAAAGATCAAAGTTAGTGATGTCTTCGAGAATTTGGAAAGGGTTAGTTATCTCTTTCACAAGAATTTTAGGTTTAAGACCCCAATTAGGAGTTCTTTTTCTAGCTTTATTAGGAACCTTTTTGTTCAAAGTATCAACCTTGTTCTGTTTAGGCTTATGATTGTCACTTGACTGATTTTTAACATTATCAGGGCTTTTCTCCTCCACCTTACTAATATTTTTTAGTATGGGACAATCTTTAATCGGGTGTCCCTATTTATAGCAATGAAAACAAGCATTAGGAAGATTTTTATAGAAAACTTTTTGTTCATGTAATTTGCAACCTTTCGAGTTTTTAAGGACCAAAACAGACTTGATGTTCTTGGATAAATCTATTTCAATCAACATTCGAGGATACCATTTAGGGTTAAAGCTGTTTATAGGTCTTTTCCCCGAGACTTTACCTACCAGACTCCCCATTTGTTCAATCCAAGGGTAAAATTCAACCGAGAAATCTGGGAATTCAATCCAAACAGGGACTTTAGTGGGCTTAGGGCCTCTGGGATTAAAACCAAGAAACCACTTAAAGGACGAGATAGGGGTACTTCTAATGATCCAATGACCTTCAGCTATAACATGCATTGCATTGTGGGCATCTTCAAAGAAAAACAAAAAATAGTTATTCGGGAGGTACTGCACATGCTTAACTAATAACCCTCTCCTTTCCCAGTTAATCCTCATCCAGTTTTCCAAAGAGGAACTCTCTATTATCAAGGTACAATCGTCTTTGTCCTCAAATTCAGGGTCGAGATTTAACGTATGTTTTGGTGGTACTCTGGGCACCTCTCTAGTGTACTCATGATCAATATCCATTTTCTCCTTGCCCTTTTTCTCTTTACAACTAGAGTGGGGATAAGAGTTACCTGGAAGAACTTGATTGTTGAACATGGAGAAGAAACCTTGTTGTTGAGACTGCAATGCTTGAGCGTTCAGGACATTACCATTTGCACCTAACATCATATGTTGTTCAACTCCACAGCTTGCATTCATAGCGATCTCTGCATTCACAAAACTTTGCTTAGTACCATTGTTGTCAAAGATCGAGTTTAACATTGACCTTGAGACTCCAAAGGATCATGTTTGAAGCTTAGAAGGACCGGCCATCCCATCCTGTAGTGCATCATGCAGGGACATATTTCGCGAGGCGTAGGTGTTACAACAAGGAGAAGCAGGATTCCCCCCAAATGGGGGGTGCGAAACCCTTTTGAGAGGGAGCAACCAAGAAGGCGAGGTTCGACAAAACCCTAACACTTTACAGTCGGAGACTCCAAACTAAAGGAAAGTAAAGATGCTCAAACAAATGTGGTGTGGCAGTATGCTTTGAATGCCATGGGGCAGAACGCCTGGGTTCAAGTTCCATTCAATAAACATTTCAAATTTCTTGTTTTCAAAAAAAATGAACATTTCAAATTTTTTGCAGTTATAAAAAAAAGAAAGTAGAGATCATGGCCATCTTGACGGATTGCTATTGTCACCTTATCTGCATAGGGCCGCCGGCCCGTCACTCCGACTCCCGACTCCGGATCGACATGACGGCACTCGGACAAGTGTGAACGTCTCATGCCAACATCGGCCATGTTTGACGTTGCAGGCTGGAGCTTTTTTTTTTTTTTAATGGAGGTTCGGCCGAGGCCTACTCCCCCGGACTTTAACTTTGAAATTACAACTGTACAATGAAGGGCATAGTACCCATGGGACCCCCCTTATCCCACAAGAACAGGGGTTTACAACTGGGTTAAACGGCGGTGACAACTACAGCGGAGATGATCAAACGGTGGCCAACAGCCACATACATCAATTCCTGAGATTTATATGTCCCTACATGTTGCTGCCAGGGGTTGAACCCTCGCCCCCGCCTCAAGAGGCAAGAGGCCCAACCACCAGGCCAGGACGCAGGCTGGAGCTTTAGCTTTGAGGAAACACCGTAGCATAAATCCTGATTTCTGATTTTCCCGAAAGTTGAACTTTGGAAAGCGTGGGGAGCGTGCACCGTACATGCAACGGCTGAGCATGGCCCGCTTCATTCTTCTCTGAACGTGTGACACTGTGAGCGGCACATCTCTGTTGGACAGATGTAGAACGTAGCCGTCACTCGACAACGGTTCTCTAAAATTTCGAACTGGTAACAGTGTAGGGGGAGCTTCTCATTTCTTCTGTCCTTCAATGTCATCTATCTCCCCTGAAAGCCTAATTTCCAGCAGCGTCTGCCTATACCTGGCCAGCATACGGATCCGTGGCGCCGTGGCGAGCTGCTTTAGGCTAAGGAGGCCGCCAAATTGTTGGACTTGCACCCAGGAACAGTTTCATAGGCTGAGATTTTGAAGAGGGATGCGCTTCAGCTATGTGACAAGGATGACATATTGATCTGCTCCTATTATGTGTTAAGTTTTAGTCGGAAGGTCTCGAAATTCTTAGAGACGGAGTCCTAGTAATTCTTCTGTCTGCAGTTCTAAAATGATCATCTAGAGTTAGATATGAGACAACCTATTTCTAAGCAGACGCAAGTGAGGAATCAAAGGAGAACGTCAATGTGCGTGTGCGGAAATGACGTTGAAATTTCCACTCAGAAATGCGAGTGTGATGAGTACAGGAGGAAGACCAGAATGCAGACTCGAAGGGAAAACCAGATAAAAGCTAATACAGACCTTGAAATCTCGTATGTCTCAATCCAAACGCTACATTCGATCTGTGCACCTAAACGTTCGCACCTACAGGCAAGCTTCTCTGATCTTCCATGTAATTGCGAGTTCTGTTTGAGTAAATAGAGGCTTAGGTATATAATCTCTTAAAGAGAATTAAAAACTTGAAGGCACGGAACTCGGGAGCTAAGGGTGTTCGACAATGAGGTTAAAATGCGGCAGATTGAAAGGGATTCCTTACTTTATATACCAATCTCTACGGTAGAAAATAATTGAAATCTGAAACCTTCTCTGCTGCTGCTTGTCAATCTAAGAACATTTGAACTATATAAGATTATCGTTATAGCTAACGTAAATTGGATTTTCAGCAATAGTATAGAGTATTATTTCCGCATAAATTTTTTCTGTTCTCCAAGCGGAGCTGCGCGTCTCAGTGAGGCATTCCATATTTCATCGTTGTACAGCTCATTGACTCAAAGTACATTCTCTGCAGGCCAACAAGGTTAGTTCTTGCGTGACAGGCAAACAGAACTTACATCAGAATAAGCGAGAAAGTGTCGACCCATGCTTGGGTCCGTTTCCAAGTTCAATGCAAGCTATGGTTTACGCATTTGAAACTTATTCGTCGAGACAAAGTTTACTGAAGGATGCTGAAAGTATGATAGAAAAAGAACAGGTAGAGTCGCATTCTCAGCCATCGAAAACTGCTGCAGTAGCAGATCCATGGCTAGAAGTCTTTGTAGAGATGGAGCATGGTATTGATCTTGTTGTAGATTTGAGCTTGAATGGCACTGCAGACTGGCTTTTGGAGAGGAGTTCTTGTATGTTCGTATTTTCAGACGTTAGCGACGGGGATGTCCGAGGATGCTGTCCTACAGATTCTCGAGCAAATAATCTCACTGATGCTACGTGTCCTACATCAGACTCCACTGCAAAGACCTCGCCAGCCGAGGGATCATTACAAGACAACGATCAGCGCATGACTTGCACGATGGTAGAAAGTGATTCAGCGTCAAGAGGTGTTCAATTTGGTGCTTCAACTGTTTATGCCTCGGTAGAATCTCAGGATAGCATCACTTCGGCTATGAAGGATCTGAGAAATGAGGGTTTTAATATTGCTTTGCTTGAGCGAATGCCCACCTTCTTAGCTACAGGAAAACAAGGGCCTTAAAGATGTAAGGTAGATGGCAAAGGTGACTGGAGGCTTGTATATGTTGGCACCTAGTTCACACGTAAGCTGAAATCCAGAGGGATTTTAACCTTTGCAGATGGTGTTCTCCTACATGCGGCTCAATATGTATCAAAATCGTTTTGATGTACTGCTGCAGACCCTTATACACGAAAGGTAAGTGCTTCATTTAGCACTTGTTCTTTTTCCTTGGTTTCACATAAAATTTTAGTGTTTTTGGAGGTCAGTGTGCCTTCTACCCGTGTAATGCGATGATTCATCTCTTTTTGCCAGTGGAATATAACTCATCGGCATTTCTACAAATGCTTTTATCCTCTCCGAGCTGGGAGAGCTTGAAAATAGGGGAAACGACCTTTTGAACCAGTAAGTTATCGTCATGAGGAAGAAGCAAAGGAGAGTATTAACCGAAACTAGAGAGAACAGGGCGTTTTAATTGTTTTTCCTGAGGCATCTGGTTCATTGCACATTTCGGATATTTAGCTTTATGGATTTCGTCGATATTAAGAGTTTAGAGATGTTTTGGATATTGAAGCACCTACCACAAAGCTCAACTACAAGTCGAAAACTCTAGCTTTATGTATTGACTAAATTGATATTTTGGGTGTTGAAGGATCTATCACTAGCCCATGCAAGTTGAAATCTATATTATACATACTCTCTAAAGTTTCATGTATGTTGAAATCCATATCACATAAACTTAATCTTTAAAGCTTCATGCATGTCTTATGGGAATCAAAGTTATTGTGGTTTTATTCAAGGTTTTGTCAATCAAGGATATCCTAGGTGTTGAGGGTTTAGAGAAGTATTTCAATCTATATGGTAAGTAACGATGGGCCTTAATACACATACGATGCAACAATTCTATAAAATGACGAAATTGCTTCAGATACAACCTGCCTTCACTATCTCCCAGGTTGTCATATAAATAAGGAAAGGCTTTTAAAGTGTATACTTGTGCGCTATACTACATAAGCAATGTAACAATGCTCTAGAATGACATTTGGCTTTTGTATGTACATATGGTTGGTAGTATATAAACGATGCTTCAATGCCCTAAAATGACCTTCTAGCCACGATGATAAGTTCCTACAATGTGAGAATGACTCTAGGGGATAAACTCTTTTCGTTTCATCAACAGGTTATCCCTTCTGCAAATGTCATTTTGTTATGAGCATTGCAGTTCACATAAGAATGGTATCTCGCACAAGTATATTTGATGTTTGTATGAGCATTAATCCTTAGCCTACATGGGAACACCTTAGTTGTGAAAAAGTGAAAAATGTTTCTGTCTAAAGACTTGTATAATTCCTGATAGATAGTGGTCTACCTCGTAGATACTTTTCTGCCTTGTCATCCGGAAATAGGCATACGGTATTTTTCAAACTATTTGCCTGAACCGTTTACTTGTTATGCAGTTAATTTATATGGAGTGAATGCATTTGGACTTTATAGCATTCGAATACTTTAACTGTTAACAATGATACTTGAAGAATTAATCTTTGGACGTGTAGCAAATGCAGATGAGCACGTAAAGCTTGCCATTTTGAAGTCTTGCTTCTTGGGAGTCCCACATGTGCTAGAAATGGAGTGGTTTGACTCCTTACTAGCTTCTGAATCGAGAACCTGATCAATTTTTTTTTGCAGTTTCTTGAATTTCAAAAAATATTGATTGTCCCTACGTTAAGTGGAACATTGCGCGCATACAAGATTAATATGATAAGGTTCCCGTCTTCAGGTTTGGTTTTCTTGTATTGCAGATATTGGTTGAGCCCGATCTGATTGTAAACGTAAAGCATAGATTTTTGCCCTCCTTAATTTCATCTACCAAATTGGTTTCTCTTTGTATTTCTCTAAAACCTCCTTAAAACTCTTCAAGAAGATCACCGATGGATATTACCTTTCATCCAGTCTACGAGATCTCTGCTCCACTCAGGATCCTGTGCTTAATATCCAAACTCGTTATATTTCTCATAGATAAGAAATGTGACTTGCATTGACTCGAGATTTATCTATTGTCTTGCCTACTATAAGAGAACAAAGTTCATACTGAAAGACCATAACAACTTTTTTAAGAAGACGGGTTTCCCACGAAAAGGTCCTCTAGTACTGTCTCGTTCAAAGACTTCTATAAGAGATCTCCGACATGTTTTTGTTCATTTTGCAATTAGATTTCTTTTCTCTTAAGGGCACATATTCCTTTCGTTGATAGCTTGAGTCCTTCTGCTATCACAAATCTGCGAAAGTGGAAGTGGAGTCCTTCCTTTTTTGAGAGGTTATATATAGAACTTTATGGAGAAATCAATTACTAATGATTGAAAATGGGATAACGAAATATTCGAACAGAGGTGAAAAATCACCTTACCGAGACACGTAAAAAGTTGTGGTTAAAAATCACCTTACCAAGACATGTTAAAATCACCTTACCAAGACACCCAGGGATTATATATACATAGGCTTTTGTGGTGAAAAATCGCCTTACCAAGACATGTAAAAAGTTGTGTTCCTTGTAAGAGATCGCCAGCAACAAGCTGGAAGTGTGATGGATTTGTAGGAAATTTACTCCTAATGACAAGGGATTGCCCTCATCCACACATGACCGCAAAATTTTAGTAAACATGACCAAATCACCCATGAAAAACACGAAACATATGATGACGCCAATGGGATCACACTAGGACAAAGCTCTTGCTTGGATTACGCTCGGATTGATGATTTGTTTGTGTACACGAAATGACCTTTGTGGTTTGTAATGTATCCTCAGGATAGGGTAGTAGCTCAACTTCCAATTAATTTCCTTTAAGAGTTTTTAATCCTAATTTTATTAAAGGGTTTATTTTCCTACTTATTTGAATGAGTTTTTTCCTTGTTATTTTTCTGATTCATTTAAATATGGTTCTACTTTAAAAGTGGAAACATGCTTTTCACATGCTTTCCTTTTCATTGAGCAATTGTTATGAATGGTGGTCACGAGTTCATCCTCTCTCTTTTTCTCCACTGCTTATCTTCTCACCCTCTTTTAACCTGGAATTCGGGGCAGGTAATTTTTGCCAAATGTCTACCCTTCACTTCCCCATCCATCCCCATCCCACGCTCTATCCGCTCTTTTTCCCCTTCTCCATCGTTTCTCTATAGCTAGTCTCATTCATCTCACATGGATCTTCTTGGATCAACCGCCTAAATTGATCCTTGGGCTACTACTTTCCACACTCGTTAACACATCTTAGAAACGAGAGAGACTATGTAAAACTGATATATGAAGCTCCATCAGAGAAATAACAAGTCATTATACCTACAACTAGTCATATGCTAATTCTTTCTTTTTATTTTCTTCCTTTATTTTGATTGTGAATGGATATCAAAGGACCATTCAAGGGTTTCTTGAAACTTTTCATCCATCTTTACTTTGATTCTCTCTCTCTCTCTCTCTCTCTCTCTCTCTCTCTCTTGAATTAAAACTCTATGGTGATGAATATTATTGCTTTTCCTATCAGTGTGGTTGCACATAAAAAGGTACACTGATAGGAAAAGCACACTGATATCATATTGCTTTTCTTATCAGTGTGCTTTTCCTAGCAATATGATATCAAATGTTTGGAAAGTTTTATGTGATAAATCTCTTAATTTTTATCTTTCCTAAGCGGATTGAATTCATGCATATCTCTATAAAAGAATCTCTTTAGTTGATCGGCCAATGAAAGCTTATTAGAGTTTCCAAATGAGTAGAAACCTAATGTAAACATTCCAATGCTATTTTTTGTGTGTGAGAACAAGTAATCAACAGTGAAGCATAACTTTGTTATTATATGGTCAAAATATACTATTGATGATTGCATGTTGTATTGCAATTTTTAAATTTTCCATTATAAAGAGAAGCCAATCATGCATTGTTTTGTTTTTTAGAACCCAAACTTACATGCTTGATGAAGGTCATATTTGCCCATTTTTTGTTAGTGCATGGCTTAGATAGACTTAGTTCATTGCCAAGTGGGATTCCAATCAAAATGCTATGTAAAAGAAGTCAAACCCAATGTTTCTTTAACTTATGACTCCCACTTTAAGGCTTATGTGATTCTAAATCATGAGTTTAAGCTCAATTTTTGACATTATAGCTTGGTAGCGTTTCTTTTGTTAATTTTTCTTACCATGAAATTGGTTGTTCTATTTGGCATACTAGCTATCAACGAATCTTATGTGTTGCCTATGTATGGTTAGTAGTCCACCATGCATGTCATAATCAACCATGCTTTTAGTATGGGTAGTAGTCCACCATGCATGTGATAATCAATCATGCTATTAGTACCCATGTCTAGCTGATTCAAAAAGGCCGCACTTCTTTAATGGTTTGTTTATAAATTACTTTTTGCACTAGTCTAGATATCTAGTTGAGCTAGCATTCTTCTACCTTTTGTCTTTCCCCACCTAAGTTTACCTAGAACAAAATTGAAGCTATACTTTGAGAGCAAAGGATGGCAAAATTTATCTCATTATACTTGTTTTGCTATTTTTTTATATGTGCACACAAAATGCTTTTATTTATTTATTTATTTATTTATTTATTTATTTATTTATTTATTTATTTATTTATTTATAAAGAATTTCAACAACCTAATCTTTTAAATTATCTTGAATTATTTGAAAGTACAAGTGAAGGCGAGTTTAGTACCCCATGGAACCTCCCATGCTCCACAAAGTAGGGGCTAGAGACCCGACATAGCTAAGCTTACAAAACCCAAAGGCACGAGGGAAGATCTTGGGAAAGGATGACCTTAAGGCGGCCTCATGAGGAAGCTAGTTTCTGCCTAAAGTCTAGAATAGGAATGTCGAAAGGTCGGAATCAACAAGACAATATAGTACATATGTAATGCCCGAAGGCCAAAATCAAAAAATAATAAGCCAACCAACATGTCCATAATCATTCAATACTTGTAGGCATGAGGGTTGTCCAAGTTTTCCATAATCGGTCAATGGTCTCCCTTCTAGAGGTGAACGAATGCAGCATGTTGGATAGCTTAGAGAATTTTTGTCACTAATATGAAACCAAGAATCACACTTAAATAAAAAACTTTTATAACCAGTAGATTAAGCATTTATAAGAATCATAGGTTGCTCAAAAGATGTGTCCTAATTCTTCATGCAAAGTATGATGGGTCAGTAGCAATTATAAACACCCATCTTAGATCCACCCCTCTAAATTTTTAAGAGTTTTGTGCAATGATGTTAGAAGAGGAAATGTGCCTTAAGAATTTTCTATTAGGATATATTGGTAGTGTTGTGTGTGAAGTCAAAACCATCAGAGAACTTTTACCCCTTTTTAGGAGGTTTTCCCCCAGCTTGTATATACACTTATAACCTTAATGAGCTACTTATCTTTTGTACATTCACTTAGTAATACACTCGGTGTTGAGCTCCAAGCTTATTCTTCTTCCTTGTACTGTTTGCATGCTCTTGCAATTATCAAACCCCAACAGTTGGTATTAGAGCATGTCATCACTTTCTAGAGGGCATCGTCAACACCCCTCCGGGATTTTCCCAAAGTTGCATGAAGTTTGGTGAGCATACTCAAGGTTATCAATACCTGAAAAAACTCTGTATTGCAAGGTCAAAATTTTGATTTGATCTTGTTTCAGACTCTAAACACACTATCATGGTGATTATGTGAGAATTCCATCCTTCTATGCCAGACACATATACAATCTTTGATTTGCCAACACAAGCACCTCAAAGTCTATTATACATATAAAGGAGCTTGATTAAGTATTCATGTTCATTTTTTTAAAGAAACAACCATATTTTTTGAGCAAGGTATAGTCACTAGCCATGGCTGAAAATAATAATGTGCTTTGTATGTTGGCTATTGAGGATAAGTTGGATGGTTCTAACTACACATTGTGAGCATACATGATGCAACATGTATTGGTAGTGGAATATTGTGGAGGGTGTTGAAATATGTCCTCTTAAACGTATAAATATTGTGTTAGTGATTCAAGTGGTGTTCTAACAAAGATCAAGGATTTGAAAGAGCATTTGATTTCAATAGAGGAAACCTTGCTAAATAGTTCATTCATGTAGATTTGTTATAATGGTCTTCCATATTCTTTTTTTATATTTGCTTCTACTCTCTCTTTGATGATGAAAGACAATCCAAATGCCTTACATTTTGAAGAGTTAGTCTTTGTTTTGCTACAAGAATATCAATCTAGACAAAATAGGTGAATTATGTGTGTTGTAGATCAAGCTTTGTTATTGGTCCAAAAGAAAAAGATAAATCAAGCTCATCTACTAGTAAGTAAAAATTTGCTAATCCTCATAGTCAAAGAAGGAAGATAAATACGGTAAGCTCTTGTAATGCATGGAGCTAGTTGTGTTGGATCACAATTCAGTGGTTCTTGCCTTCAAGTCACACTTAAAGCATAGGAAAGCTCCTTGGTTTCATATTGATCCTACAAGCTTCTCCCCCCCTTTGATTCAATGTCAGATTGATTTGGCCTGGGACAAGGCCTTTAGATCCCACTCCTCTTGGGACAAGAGTTGGAAGTTTGTTGTTAAGCAGACACAATATATTCTATCCAAAACTCAAAAGGAAATCCTTAGAGAAGGCTCTTTATAGAAGGCTTTGAAATCTTGATTCTAAAGTCAATAAGGCGAATCCCACCTCTAGTTTGGGCTTTCAAAAATTAAAAGCATCCTTAGATAAGAAGTGGAAATTCAAAGATTAGAAGCACCCATACCAACTAAAGACATGTATCGACTCTGAAAGAAGAAACAATATAAGAAATGTACCAACTAAAGAAAAGTACATAAATTAAATGTAAAAAAATTAATAAAACATATGAGAGTTAAATATAAACTATTCATTTTTATACCTTCTACTAAGGAAATGACTCTTGAAGATGTAGCAATCTACGAAAAAACTTCCACGTCTCAGGTGGTATGTTAGGTCTCCTCTTATTTTTTTCACCATAAGATATCTCCTATTATTTTAATCTCAAACAAAAAAAAAAGAATCAGAATACATACACACACATATAGCATGCACATACACATATACATACGCTTACACATACATACATACATACATACATACTAAATACATGCACACATACACATACTCATATATATATATATATATATATATATATATATATATATATATATATATATATATATATATATATATATATATATATATATATATGTATATATATATATATATATATATATATATATATATATATATATATATATACACACACATGCACACATAAACAGACATACATACATACATACACACATACACTTATACATACATACATACATACATACATACATACATACATACATACATACATACATACATACATACATACATACATACACACACACATACACATATCCACACACATACACATACACATATCCACACACACAAACATACACATATCCACACACATACACATATATGCATGTGGTTGTGTGTGTATAAAATGTATGTATGCACATGTAGGTATATATCTATCTTTGTGTAAGTGTGTCTATATGCATGTATATGTATGTATCTATGTATATATATGTGCATGTATGTATGTGCATATGTATGTATGTATGTGCATATGTATGTATGTGCATGTGCTTATGTACGTGTATATGCATATGTATGTGTATGTGTGTGTATATGTATGTATGTGCATGTATATATGTAAGTGTATGTGTATATGTGTGTTTGTGCATGTATATGTGTGTATATGTATTTATGTGCATGTGTATGTGCATATGTGTGTGTACATATGTGCATGTATATGTGTGTACGTGTGTGTATATGTATGTATGTACATATGTATAGGTGTATATGCATGTATGTGCATGTGCATGTGCAAGTATATGTGTATGTATGTGCATGTGCATGTGCATGTGTATGTGTGTATATGTATGTATGTGCATGTATATGTGTAAGCATATGTGTATATGTATGTATGTGCATGTGTATGTGTGTATGTATGTGTGTGTACGTATGTGCATGTATATGTGTATATATATGTATGTGTGTATATGTATATATGTGCATATGTATGTGTATGTTTATAAACATATACAAGTGTATGTATATGCATGTGTATATGTATGAAACATGCATGTGCATGTGCATGTGCATGTATTTCCATTTGCATCCATGTGTATGTGCATGCATGTGAATGTGCATATACATGTATTTAAGTATGTGTTAATGTGTGTATGTGTATGTGTATATGCAATAATGCATGCATGCAAGTCCTTTTATGTGTTTGTAGAAATGTTTGTGCATATGCATATGCATGTGTATGTGTGTGTATGTGTAAGTGTATGTGCATATGTATGTGTGTGTATATGTGTGTGTATGTGCATGTGTATATGTGTATATGTGTGAACATGCATCTTCATGTATAAGTGTATATGTGCATATGAATAAGTGTGTATGCTAATTAATGAAAATAAAACAATTCAAATGATATACAAAGAATGGAAAATGTACTTACAATAGTTAGCCATATTTTTTGCTTGGTTAACTTCTTGAATAACCTACAATAAAGAGAGAGAGAGAGAGAGATCAAAAGAGAAAGAGAAAGAGAGATGATTCAAAGAGAAAGAGGTAGAAAGGAGAGAAAGAGAGAGAGTGAGAGAGACAACAAGATAGAGATTAGACAAAAAAACAATTCAGCAAGCGATTGTTTCAGCTCGTAAGCGAAGTGCAACTGTGAAGATTGGAGAGCTCTTCGATCAGATTCATGTAGATGTCGATCGAAGAACCTCCAACATTTTTATTTTTTTGGTAAAAAAACCTTCGTATAACGGATGGACCATCGTATATGCACATTCAAAATGCATTAGATAAGCGATGCTTTTTACTGTCCTTTATGCGATGCAAAAAACATCGCTTATGTGATGCTTTTTTATTTTTTCACTTTAGTGACGCTTCGTGCTACCGTTGCAATGCACGTCGCTTTACATGTCGAAACAAATGTCGAAGCTTTCATCATTTAGTCGACATCGGGTGCTCGACGCTGGTTGTGATGTTTGATGCAATTATATAGCGATGAAATTGTGTCGTGTTAACCATCGCTATGCACCTGTATTCCTTGTAGTGCAAATCAGCCATCCTATCAACCAAGAATATATTTATTTGTGCATTCAAGGAGTTAATATGCTCTACCATACATTGTCTATCATAAGAGCTATCCTGGTCTACCACACTAAGTGTATCATCACACCCCACATGAGATAACTGCACAACATCAATACAAAGATCCATTTGATGATCTAACTCTAAGTGAGTATCATCACAATGCTCTACATAACCATCCACATCATGCTCTAAAGCATCCAAAGTGTACTCCACAAGAGCATCCATATGATCAATGAAATTATGCTCCAGATAAGCATCATGAGCATCCAAAACATGCTCTATATGTGCATTGGTTTGAGCATCTAAATCCTACCATAGATGTGCATCATGAATGTCAATAAACCTATGTGTAAGTAGGGAAAATGAGACATGATGAGTCTCACATTGCACATAAGGTTGAAGTCCCACTGAGACAAGAGTGTCTCTCACATGAAGTATCTGCAATGGGTACATGTGCTCAATCCTAGCACCTCTGACAAGCATAAGTTGTCCCAACTATAGCTAAAAATGATGCTCACCAAGGAATGCATAACATCTACTCTCTTGTAACTAGCTAACTGAAATAAAGCTCGTAGAGAATGAAAAGGCATATAACGTACATGTCTAAGTATAAGTGATGCTCCACTAGGTAGCATAAGGCATATATCTTCTGCACCCTCAATGTCAAATGGCTAATGCATCAAGCAACCAAGCCATATGTGTGCTCTCTAATGAACAAGAGGAATCGTGAGATGATCCATAGGAGAAAGTGATATCACCATCACTAGCATTAACCAACTGCCATAGATTCTCTTGAAACCACTACTTGACCTACATCATGTGCATATCTATGATGTCATCATCATATCCACCTGAAGCAATGTCATCGAGCATGGCCTTCATGACCACAATGCCAACATCAAAGTCATCAATGCGATCTATGTCTCACATGAGTCAATGGACTTGCATACATATCATGTAGTCCCTACCATGATGCACTACTTGTCTCCTCATACATAACAGACTCATATATAGAATCCACAAGTTGTAATCGGATAGTGGAGCTGGCCAATGCATCCATATCCATCCATACATAGTCAAGCATGTCACAAGGCCTCCATGCATCTCTATGCACATACATGCGTAACCTTGCACAAACCAATGTATGCCACATCTGAGCTTTCCATCTCAAAAAGTCAGTGCCATCAAATCGAGAAGACACCATGATAGCAATCCAAGGAACTAGCAATGTAACAAGAGACTAGAAACAATACTCTATCACCAATAGGATCACACTTGCATATCCATATGCATAACTCACATCATAAATGTCTTGCTGGAGAAGAAACTATGTGAACCACCTATCACATAACCATGCATCTAGCATGCACATAAAACCATGAGCATAAACCTGCTCACCAAGTCTCAAAACTGACCACGTAGATGTGAAAGTGTCCTAGAAAAAATCCGATAGAGTATCCTCTGTAAACTGAGTAATCAAACAAGATAAACAAGAATCAAAGAATAATGAATAATTTTTGCCACCATCTATCACTGATCCAATCAAAGATAATGGAAAATACATATGCCAAAAACTAATGGCTATGTACTTTGGAAATGATGTATATAAAGATTGAATCAAAACAGACAACTTTGAACTTCAAGCTTCAAAGAAAACCTTCTATTTTTTACTTGACACCTGCTGGATCTTTTGCTCAGTATGACCAGCACAGTAGGAATTGGAAAAATTCCTTTTAGGGGTATCTAATTAGCTTATCAAGCTAACTATTCCAAGTGGAAATAAAAAGATTAACTATGCTCAGAGAAATAAATTTAGCAAGTAAACCTTTACCCCCAATTTTTTAGGATTGTTGCAGACTTTGACCAGTGATCACCTCGACGAGCTTTTCTCTGAAATGGCTAAATAGAATTCCTTCAAATTTTGATAGCATGTAGAAAACGTTGAGCTGATTCCAACCAGCTATAGATCTTTGAATTTGGTGGAAATGAGTGAGATATGCTCTCCACAAGTTGACAGACTTTTAGAGACTATGATAGAGAACTCAGAAATGAACAATGTAGATATATGTATTAATGAACACTTGTGTACAATACCATTGGCATGAAGATCATTGCCTAATGGTGTAGATAGCTGTGGGCTAGAGTGTAGGCCTCACACACACTCAGAATTGACAGAGATGAGCTCGGGAATGATGTCCCTTCCCGCGACTTTTTCATGATCATTTTTATAGTTGTTGAGTTAAAGTTTGAATTTGAATTCAAACTTTTGGCTCTCTCTAATCATGCTCCTACATCCTAGGAGATATTCCATCAATCAAAGCTAACTTTTTCTACGATTTCCTTTTGGTAGGTGTTTACAAAGATTCCATATGTATGCATGTATATGTATGTGTGTGTATATGAAAGTGTATGTATATGTATATGTGTATGCATGTGTACGTGTGCACTGTGTATGCATGTGTATATGTGCATTGTGTATATGTGCATTGTGTATGCATGCATACGCATATATGCATGTGTATGTATGTGTGTATGTTTGTGGGAAGGTATGCATGTCACCTGATGTGCATATACGTATATGTATGTATATGTATGTGTGTGTGTATATGAATGTGTATGCATGTGTATGTGTGTATGCATGTGTATGTGTGTATGCATGTGTGTATCTATATGTGTGTATCTATATGTGTGTATGTATATGTAACTATGTATATGTGTGTGTGTGTGTGTGTGTATGTGTATGTAGGTGTATATGTGAGTGTGTGTATGTGTATATGTGTATGTGAATGTGTATGTGTGTGTGTATGCATGCATGCATGTATGTATGTATGTATGCATACGCATGTGCATTATGTATGCATATGTATGCATGTGTGTGTATGTGTGTGTATGCATGTTTATGTTTAGTGTCTATATGTGTGTTTTCATATGTGTGTATGTATATGCATATGCATGTGTATGTGTGAGATTGTGTCTCTACCTGTGTGTATATAAATATGTAAAAGTATGTGTGTATATATATGTGTATGCGTATGTATGTATATATGTGTATGTATATATATGTGTGTGCATGTAAATTTATGTCTATAGTTACGTGTCTGCTGATCTGTGCATGTCCGAGTATATACATGTATGTAACTATGTGTGTGTAAGTATATGCATATGTTTGTCGGCAGGTATGCATGTGACATGATGTGCTTATACATATATGTATGCATATGTATATGTGTGTGTATATGTATATGTATATGTGTATGCATGTGCATGTGTGTATGCATGTGCATGTGTGTATGCATGTGCATGTGTGTATGCATGTGCATGTGTGTATGCATGTGCATGTGTGTATGCATGCATATGTGTACATGCATGTGTGTATGTATGTGTGTATGTATGTGTGTATGTATGTGTGTATGTATGTGTGTATGTATGTGTGTATGTATGTGTGTATGTATGTGTGTATGTATGTGTGTATGTATGTGTGTATGTATGTGTGTGTATATGCATGTATGTATATGTGTGTATGTATATGTAAGTTTGTATATGTGTGTGTATGTGTATGTAGGTGTATATGCGAAGGCGTGTATGTGTGTATATGTGTATGTGGGTGTGTATGTGTGTGTATGCGTGTAAATATGTATGTATGCATACGCATGTGCATTATGTATGCATATGCATGTGCATTATGTATGCATATGCATGTGCATTATGTATGCATGTGTGTGAATGTGTGTGTATGCATGTAAGTATGTATGTATGCATATGCATATGCATATGCATATGCATTATGTATGCATATGTATGCATGTGTGTGTATGTACACATGTATGTGAGTGTATGCATATGTGTGTATGTATATATGTATGTATAATAGTACACACACACACACATATATATATATATATGTGTGTATGTTTTTGTTTTATTTATATATATTTATATATTTACAATATAAATATGTCTCTATGTGTCTATGTGTGTATATACGTGTGTATGTGTATATATATGTGTGTATGCATGTGTATGTGTGTGCAAACGTGTGTGTATGTGTGTGTGTCTATGTGTGTATGTGTGTGTATATACGTGTGTATGTGTACATACGTGTGTGTATGCATGTGTATGTGTGTGTGTAAATGTGTGTATGTGTGTGTATGTGTCTATATGTGTGTATGTGTGTGTGTGTGTGTTTGGCTGTATGTGTGTGTGTCTATGTGTGTATGTGTGTGTATGTGTGTGTATATGTGTGTGTGTATGTTTATGTGTGTGTGTATGTTTATGTGTGTGTGTATGTTTATGTGTGTGTGTAAATATGTGTGTATGTGTGTGTGTCTATGTGTGTATGTGTGTGTCTATGTGTGTATATATATATGTGTGTGTATGCATGTGTATGTGTGTGTGTATAAATCTATGTGTATGTGTGTATGTGTGTGTATGTGTTTATGTGTGTATGTGTGTGTATGTGTGTGTGTGTGTGTGTCTATGTGTGTATGTGTGTGTCTGTGTGTATATATGTGTGTATGTGTATATATGTCTGTGTATGCATGCATATGTGTGTGTGTAAATCTGTGTGTATGTGTGTGTGTATGTGTGTGTGCATGTGTGTGTATGTGTGTATGTATGTGTCTATGTGTCTATGTGTCTATGTGTCTATGTGTGTGTCTATGTGTATATATACATGTATGTGTATACATGTGTGTGTATGCATGTGTGAATGCATGTGTGTATGTGTGTGTAAATGTGTGTGTATGTGTATGTGTGTGTATGTGTGTGTATGTGTGTGTATGTGTGTGTATGTGTGTATGCATTTGTGTATGTGTGTATATGTGTGTGTGTATGTGTTTGTATGTGTGTGTCTATGTGTGTATATATGTGTTTGTGTATGAATGTGTATGTGTGTGTGTGTATGTGTGTTTGTATGTGTGTGTATGTGTGTGTGTCTAAATCTATGTGTATGTGTGTGTACCTTCACGTCTCTCTCTCTCTCTCTCTCTCTCTCTCTCTCTCTGATGGTCCTACTGGTTGATGTGCTCTCTCTCTCTCTCTCTCTCTCTCTCTCTCTCTCTCTCTCTCGTGTTTCAATCTCGCCACAAATGTGCCAAGAGAAATCAATTTTTCTTTTAATGAATCCAGAGCATCACAAGCAGTGTGCCAACATTGCAAATAGCATCGTTGATTAGTGACGCTATTTACCATGGTGGCCAGTAGCATTGCATAAGCGATGCTATGCATCAATTATGCGATAGTTCTTCCCTTTTTTTAAATAAAAATAGTCATCATTGCTTATGCAACACTCTGTCGAGTAAGCATCATATAAGCGACGAAACTCGCTTTTTTTTTCAAGTGACGCCCCCCCTCCCCCTGTTTCTAGTAGTGGGACTCACTTTTTTATTCACTCAAAGTGTAAAAGAGAGTTCTGGGGATCGAATTAGAAGAGCTTACACTTTATCTAATTGAGACCTTGATATTGATGTTCCTATTTCTTGTTCCATTCTTGTGTCTCTATGCACTAGTTGTATGCTTCTTACTTAGATTCGTTCCTGATCTAAAATCATATATGTGAATCCTTTAGTCTACACATGTGTATGATTCACAAGCATTTGAATTGGAAGCACACCATGTTCACATGCACACTTTATGCACAAAGAATCTTTTTTGTTTTGGTGCTTGACAAGGAATTTGAATTCACACAAAGGATTTGAGATATGTTACAAGAGAATTCTCCTAAAAGCATTCAAGATGATAAGATTCTACTTATTGATTTACTCCTTGATACACTTATTGGTGGGAGAACATTTATTCTCACGTAATTCCTTTGGTTGTTCATTACTGTTCATTGATTCATTTTTTGGAAAGAGTGCTGAATTTTTTCCCAAAATTTGACACTTGGTCATCCTTCTTCGAGCCTTAGTGGTGTTTAGACTCTTCTAGCTATATTATCATTCTACTCAGTTCTCTATCATCATGGCAATAGAGACCTCAATCACATCTGGTGGATTAGGGTTTAGTGCTAGTGTTCTGAGGAGAATCTATAACTTGCAAGGCAAAGACCATTTTGAGATTTGCAAGGCCATTTTCCCAAACTTACAACGCCACAAACTTTTCTCTATGGAAGAATCATATTAAAGATGTGTTGATTCAATGGAAGCCGGTAATGGAATTTCAAAGAAGCATATTGACATGGATGAAGATGAGTGGGATGAATTAGATGAAATGGCCAAGTCCACCATTCAATTGCACCTGGCAGATTATGTTTAATTTACAATATTAGACTTTAAAAGTGCAGAGGAGCTTTGAAAGAAGTTATGCAATACATATGAAAAAGAGACAACATCAAATAAAGTGTATCTGCTGAGAAAGTTATATGACCTTCGCATGAAGGACATAGATAGTGTTGCTACTCATCTAAATTATTTTGATGTTATATTCTCCTAGTTACAGGCTCAGAAAATGGATATGGATAATGAAATGAAAGCAGTCTTGTTATTACGTACCTTGCCATCATCATGGGATACATTTTGCACAGCTATTAGCAATAGTGCACTTGGTAGTAATCTGGTCTATGATGACATATGTGGAGGACTCTTGAGTGAGGAGATTCGTAGAAAATCTATGGTTGGCACTCAAAGTGGAGATGCATATAATGTTCATGATTCTTACAAAGGAAAGAATAAACAACGTGCCAGGAGCAAGAACAAGGAAAAGAATGGCCAATAGAATAATAGTAAAAGTAAATCAAGGAAGAAGGATATTGAATGCCATTATCGTCACAAGAAAGGACACATGAAGAAAGATTGTTATGCATTAAAGAATGCTAAAGGTAAAGGATAGAATGTTGATTGGCATGTTAAGCAACTACCTACACCATCTTCTTCGATTGTGAAGATTGAAGAAATTAATTCTATTTTTGATGATGCTAATGTGTTGAGACTTGACAGTACTGTGCCCAGTGAGGCTCTTATGGCTAATTCCCTTTCCCACATGTGACTGCTAGATTCTCATGCTTCTTTCCATGTGACACCACAGAGAATGGTTCTCTAATTATGCAGTAAAGTCTCTTGGTACTGTGAGACTTGGTGACTCTTACTAGTCTGACGTTGTGGGGATTGGAGATATGGTTGTGAAGTTCATTGATGGTTCAAAATTTACTATGCATAATGTACATCATGTACCTCAATTATCATGTATTTTGATGTTAATTGGTCAACTTGATGAACTTAGTTATAAGGTGGCCTTCTATGCTCAATTCTTTCACATACCAAAGGGCAATATGGTTATTGCAAAAGGAAGAAAAGTTGGCTCACTTTATCCTGAATTTGTATCACAAAAAGAACACTTGTTAGCTATTATTGAACAACCTATGGCTTGTATTTTACATGGTCGTTTGGGTCACATATCTCATAGTGGAATGGAAAATATTTCTTGTTCTAGGTACTTACTTGTGTTATCTTTCTCTGATTTTTCATTCTCTCAGTTTTGTTAATATGAAAGAAAACTAGGAATGTGCATAAAATGCACATTGACTCTTCAATTCAGCCTTTAAATCTCATTCATATAGATGTGTGTGGTCCTATGCCCACAAGTTTAATAGGTGGTTCTCCTTACATTGTAACTTTCATAGATGATGCTACTAAAAAAGTCTCAGTATATCCTATCGTCAAAGGATGAGGTATTATCTACCTTCAAAAAATGGCTTGCTTTAGTTGAGACTGAAAAGGAACTAAGCTCAAAGCGTTACATTCAAATAATGGTGGTGAGTATAACTCACATGAATTCAACATTTTCTACCAGTCTAGAGGAATTGGTAGAGAGTTTACAGCTCCTTATAACCCACTACATAATGGTGTAGCTGAAAGGATGAATAGAACTATTTAGGATATAGTAGTTTCTATGTTGCATCATGCAAGGCTTTAACAAGGCTTTTGGATAGAAGCAGTATTGACTGCAATTCACATGATAAACCTTTCATCTAGTACTACCAAAGCTCTAAAAGTGGCACAAGGGTTATAGAAGGGGAGGCCACCATATTATGATCATCTTCGAGTTCTTGGGTGTGAATCATATGTTCATATACCCAATAATCTTAGACAAAAGTTGGACTATAAGTAAAAGAAATGCCTTTTTCTTGGATATGGTTGAGAAGATATTGTTTATGGGATCCGAAAACACAGTTAATGATCAAAAGTAGCAATGTCATTTTCAATGAGTCTAGGATGCATAAATGCCCATTAAGGAGACTGAAGTGAGAAGAGTGGTGTTTGAGGATACTAGTCCTCCATTTAGCATGCATAAAAATGCTGCATATAGGGATATTCAGGAGAATGTCCAATCAAATCAGTCTACAAATGTTCATATTCAGCAATCATTGAGACACTCTACACATGTCTCACATCCACTTTATAGATATGTTCCAGGTTTGGATTTGTTATGCTAATAGATGTTGGTGAGCCTTCTTGCTACAAAGTGGCTATGCGGACAAAGGATTATGTCAAGTGGGAGTGTGCCATGAAGAGTGAGTTGGATTCTATCCACAAGAATGGTACTTGGTTTTTAGTACCTTTGCCAAAGAGCGAGAAAGATTTATCATGGAAATGGGTATATAAGTTGAATTTCACATCAGATAGTGCTTCTCCAAAGTATAAAGCATGACTTTTTGCAAAGGGTTTTAAGCAACAACATGGTGTTGATTTCAAGGAAATCTTCTCTCCAGTGGTCAAGATGACTACCCTTCAAATGTTCCTTGGATTCATTGCAATGGAGGACTTAGAGCTAGTCCAAATGGATGTGAAAAATGCTTTCTTGCATGGAGATCTTACAGATGAGATCTATATGGAATGACTAGAGGGTTATGTAGTCACCCTGGCAAAGAAAGTCTAGTTTGTAAGTTGAAGAAGAGCTTATATGGACTTAAAGAGTCCCCCAGACAATGGTACCAAAATTTTGATACTTCTGTGAGGTCTCAATGATATTCTCAAAGCAATGAGGATAACTGTCTCTACACAAAGAGATGCTAAAATGGGAGGTTGATATGCTTGATACTTTATGTCGATGATATATTGATTGCAAGAAAGTCCTCTTATGACTTGTCAATTCTAAAAAAGAAGTTGAATCAGACATTTGATATGAAGGATTTGGGGGATGGCAAACATATTCTTGGGATGTGCATTCCTCATGATAGGAGTAAAAGATGCATATACTTGTCTCAAAGTGAGTACATATCCAAAGTACTTCATAGGCTCAATATGCAAGGTGGAAAGTCATTGAGTACACCTTTACCCACTGTTTGTTGTTAACCTTTGGAGTTGTCCTCTCCAATCATTTTAGCATAAAGAATCAACAATACATCTTATATTTGTCAATCCTGGAAGTATACAAGAGACCACAGCCCCTTCTAGATGATAGAATCCAAGAAATAAGAGAAAACTGGCTGGATTTCTAAGAAATGATGAAGATGAAGAGGAATTTCTAGGGTTTTGATTATCTTGAGCAAAACTACATCATTTCCAATGATCTTGGTGTCTAAAGTGTGTTATTTTCTCAGTAGAACACAATCATGAAGTCAAATCTCAAAAATGATACATGTAATCCTCAGAGGAGACAATCGCGATTCTATAAATTTTGACGATTTCCATCTCCAGCATCATTCTTCAGCCAATTCTCACTCAACACATCATGAATCAACTCTCTTCATACACGTTCATCAGAAATGCACAATAGAAGCTTACAAATTCCATGGATACACATAGAATAGACTCAACAAATCAAAGAAATTCACACAAAAGGAAGAATCACGATTTTCTGCAGGAAACTCCTCTCTTTACTTGGATAGCATCAAATACAAATAACCAACCCTCTCAAAATAGAGGAAATTGTCTTTTATACATTTTCAAGTGTACCTTTTCACACTTGAATTTTTGTCCTTTTCTCTTCTAATCTAAAAATATGCTATCTAGGAGTTTCCAAAAATTCTAGAAAAAATACATATGAGTCTAATCTACATGAGGAAGACTCTTCCTCATTTTTACATCATTTGCATAAATATTCTTACAATTTTTTGGCATTTTACAATTATTTTTCCATCAAAAATACTACTTCTAACATTCTTCCCCTCCTAAACCTTTTGGCTCCTGACAAAAGACATTCTTGCTGATATATCATGAATGCGTCCTTCACTTCTTTTTTCTTTGATAGACTTGTGACAATAGGTCATGGCTTTTTCTTTCTGTAATGTTTAAGTTGTTTACCATCTCAAATAATGCTTTTCTCCATTGCACAACAGCCTTTGGTTTATCTATCACATCTTTCTTCAAATAAGCAGTGAGTCGAGACTTTGTTACAACTAACAAGTTTCCAAATATCTCTGATTCTCTTTCAAAAAATCCATAATCAAATGCATCCTCAAAAATCTGAAGATAATGGCTACCCAAAAATATTGTCCTACTATAATAAGCCATCAAACGTATCCTGTCTGGGGTTTCACTGAGATCAAATAATAAAGCATCAGTTGGTGAATTAAAGCCAATGTAATTGAGAATTCTGACATCTGTATCTGTAAATGTCTCTATGCATGCCAATATGGGTCTCATTACTCTGATTAATAAAATACATGTTGGATCATTGACATCTTTGTATGTGGATATGACAGACTCTGCAGTATCAACCATATACTTCTTTGTTGGCCATGTTCCTGCCTTTGGTCCTGCTATCTTTGGAAAATTCAGCCATTTTGATGGAATCTGTCCCTCCTTCCTTCTTTCCCAAAAAACTGTCCAATCCCTTCTCCTTGCTACTGGACAATATGCTGGGTTGATTTTTAACTGTATTGGTGCTTCTTTCCATATTTTTCTGCATTCTTTATTAGCATCCAACCACCTATTTCTCCATTTGGGATTGGCTTTTTCAAATAACTCCTTTGTCACATTGATATCTTCTTCATATTCTAAATACTTGTTTGGAGGTAATCCCACCCTTGTCAACTGATAGTTTCTAATGCTTTCCATAATCATGCAAAAGGGTAAGCCATCTGCAGCCCAATGGTGTTGATCCAAATTTATTCCTTTATTCAAAGAAAAATTAACAATCTGTTCTTCGTATTCATTATGCATTTTTCTAATAAATTCCATTCTGGATTCTCTGTCTGTCAGAAGTTTCTGAACAAACTCTTCTGAATACTCTTCTACTGGTGCTTTGTTTTCTTGTTCACCACCATGTTGGGTTCTGTCATCATCTCCTACTTCATATTCTTCTGCTTGTGTAGTCTCCACCTCCTCTTCCACCTGAGTTAGTGGTTTTTCCAATTTTGTCTGTAGCTCTTCTATTGTCAACATTAAACTTCTATTTTGGGAGGTCCACAAATCTCTTTCTGATTTCCACTCATTTCTTTCCTTTTCTATATTCATTTGCCAATCACTTCTTTCTTTTTCTATATCCATATGTAACTTGTTATATCCCCTCATAGAAGTAGCAGCATGTATACTGGCTTGTTTGTCCAACTCCTTGGCTTCTTTCAACTCTGTTTGCAATCTCATAATTTCCTTGTTCAGATCTTCCTTCTCATCCTGTATCACCTGAGCAGTCTTGCTTCCTTCCTTCAACTGGCCTTCTTCCATTAATAACTGGTTTATTTCCTCATTTGCTTTGACCATAATTTGATATGAATTCTGTAAGGTTCTGTATCTCCCTTCAATTTTCTTCAACTCCATCTCCATTTTACTACTATGCTCTATCTGTTTTGCACACTTCTCTTCAAGATATTGGATTTTGTTTTGTTGATGAACCTCTAATTCTTCCAAGGAAATTATTCTGTATGTCAATTCCTCATTTTTCTCCTGCACAATCCTCAATTGTTCTGCTAACTGTTCCTTTTCTTTCTTTTGCTCATTAATGATTCTGCTACCTTTTACAAACTCGGATTCAGCTACCATGCCTGATATGATCATGTTTCTACTTGATGGTCTAAACTATTCTATATTGCTCATAATAACCTTACAAAAGATCTTATATCTTTAGGTATTCGTTCCAACCCAGCTTCTAATTCAATTTGTTTCACTTCTATCTGCTTTTCTTCTTTACATTCATTCTCTTCTTCATTGTCTTCCTCATACTCTACGACCTGGTTATTTTGTCCTTCATAGCTCTTATCTACTTCCATTTCTTCTTTGTCCTCAGATTCTAATATCTGATCCTCCTTATTCTCATGTCCTGATGTGTCTTTAATTGTCTTTGTTTCTTCTGCCTTCTTGTTCTCCATTCCTTGTTGTTCAAAGAGATGTTTTTCCTTTACCTGTACTTCCTTTTCCTGAATTATGGTTGAATCAGTCTCGTCAACAAGCTTTATCTGATCATTGATTATCTGCTCTTTTTTTCCTTCCTCTTGCTCATCTATATCCATGAGATCCAAATCTTCCTCTGGTTCCTGATTTTCTGTAGTTGTGAACTCTTCATTATGATTCAAATCATATAGTATGTCTTCTATGCTTTGGTTGATCTCTTTTTCTGTTTCTCCTTCTTTTACTTCTTGAGCATTCTTCGTTTCCAATACTTTCTCTGTTTCCTTGATTTGATCTGTCTCTTTTTGTTTGTGTACTGAACTGCATAACTGAACTTCTTTTTCTGCTTCTACTTTTCCTTCATCCAATTTGAAGTAGGTGTGATGTAATGGTTTTGTCCATTTTGTCTTTATTCTTGAATCCACTAATCCACAGCTGAATTCCTTCCTTACTTCACTCTCTTCTTCCATCATCACTACTTTGCCTTTCAATAACCTTCTCTCTTCTTCGGGACTAACCTGCTTTGCTGGTTCTTCTTGGACTTGTTTTCCCTGTAACTTCTCACTCAAGTCTTTTGGTGTTTTATTTTTTTCAGGGTTTTGTGTTATCACATTTGGTGTACTAGGCACTGATAAGTTCAAACTTTTCGACAAGAAATTTTCAATATCACTTTCAGAGTCTGAAGAAAATTGTGAAGAGCCTGCTACTCTTGATTTGTCCATTCTTGATTGTTTCACAGCCATATATTCCTCCTGCTTATTTTCTTCTACTATTACTTCCTCTTCTCCATCCTTGGTAAAGGTTTTGCTACTGATTTTCCTTTACTTTTCTTGGTTAACTTCCTCTTCAGTACAGGTTTCTTCTGAACCTTCTTCTTCACTGCAACTGTAGTTCTAGTTTCAGGAGGTCCTTGTATCTCTTTAAAATATGCTAACAGTTCCACTTCTTTTTTGACAAAAATTTCCTCTGTCTCTGCTGCCATCATCTGGTCATGCAGCTCTTCATAGTGCTCTACTTCCTCTTGAACCCAATCAGTTGCTTTGCAAGAGTAGTCCTCCAACATCTTTTGATATTGGGCTTCATATACTGCCCTTTTATTATTTCCCTGAGTCAAATAGGTATACAACTGCTCTTTGCTTGTCTGAGGTGGGTGAAGGTCATTTGAAGACTGTACCTGCTTCTGAGCAGCTTCATGTTCTTCCTTAGTTGCTTCCTCCTGTTCCAATTCCACTTTTCTGGGATCCAATCTTCTTTTCTTTACTGGAATGACTTTCTTCTGAAATTCCTTTTCTTTTCCTTTCTACTCCCCTCATGCTTGATTGGCCTTCTGCTTCTCTTACAGCCATCTTCCTGGAAGGACTTTTGATTCATGTCATCAGACTTCTGAAGTATTGAGCTTCTGGAGCCAGTTGTAGTTGATCCTCCATCCCTAGAACATGATATATAATTCTAGTTAAGAATTGGGCTCCATTCATATACTTCTTTTGCTCCCAATGTTTGGCAGCTTCCTTTAACTGCTCATGTATATATGGAATTACATCCATCACCCCAAAAGGCTTAGTTTTGTCCTTATTATTGAACATCATCAGTGTTACTGGTTTGTGTGGCATGGTGTATCTAGCTAGTTTTGGAAAACAGAAGTATTGCAAAAACATTCTGATGGCATACTCCTCATTTTCTCTTCCCTTAAAATCAGGAAATTTAGAATATCCTATATATGTTTCTTTATTCTTCTTGACAAAGCTGTTATCCAACTTAGTTCCCATTGGGTAAAACTGAAGGGCTGCCCTGATATGCTCTGCTTTTATTGTGATGTTCACTTCCTGATTTTCTTTGTTCCTGACAGCACACCTGAAATATGCCTCATTGCCCTTTCCAACTTCCAACAGGTTGTTCATCACCTGTGCCACTCTTTCAAAATCTATAAAGAATATGGGTTCATCCAACAACCTGTGTATTCCTCCTGCTTTCCATCTTTTGTAATTGACTGCAATTCTTTGGAATTTGTAAAACTCCTGACACAGCATAGTGTACTTGTAACCTCCAACTCCTACTGTAAATATGTGTTGGCCAATAATACTCAGAGTTTCCTTGAGCTCCTTAACTACCTTCTCTGCTTCTGGAATTTCTTGCTCTTCATCAGATTCCAGATCCACCTCCTCTACTGCAGCTTCACTGTCCAGGACCCAATGTCCTCTAGACAGAGTGACTGAGTCTACTTTGAAATCATGGATTGGTAGTTCCTTTGAATTCACCATTCTGGAGAAAATATCACATCACACAAAAAGACAAAAAACTCCACCCACATGAGTCACCAAAAAATAAAAAATAAAAAGTGACATTTGTTTTGAGATGAAATGAAAAAAAGAATGAAAATAAAATCTCAATTAAATCCTGACTTCCTCAAACAACTCAATTAAAGTGATCATTACATGTGTAGCAAGATGTCTAGTGTTCTCTTCTCTTCTGACAACTTTTATAAAGAAAGGAAAGATTTGAAAACTATAATTAGTTGAAGAAAATTGAATATAAAAAAATAAAACAATAAAAAATAGAAACCTGCTATACTTCTATCTATATCTTGCTTTGTGCTGTATAACTTATAAAAGAAAAATGGATAATTTTTCTCTCTTTTCTCATAAAGAAAAAAATGAAATGGATAATTTTTCTCTCTTTTCTTTTTTTTTAATAATTCTATATATTTTTTTTAATAAGTTTTCTCTCTTTTCTCTCTTTTTTTTTAAATAATTACTTTCAACTTCCTTTCTTCCCCTCCTATTTCTTTTCTCAGAAAAAGGATAAAGTAGAACAAATTGCCACTATGTTCAAAATATCATAATTTCTTCGCTGTAACACGCTGATTTTCTTATCCAGGATCCTAACTTCATATCAGATACTCATGTTTTTCTCCATTGAATCAAATCTGATTTTTTTACCCAATAATATTTAATCCTTGCTAACCCTGTTCTAGGGATACACCCATCTTCTTTTGATAAGTTGTTCTTGAAATTTTTTGGCTTCCATATCCATTTTGTTCTGGGAATTTGTTTTGATGAGTAGAATTTGTGGGCACTTTGTTTCCACATCCTTCTTGTTCTGATGTCTTGATACTTCTGACTATGCCATAGTTGCCACCTTCCTTCTGTCTTTTCACCAACTTTTGCTCCTTCAATTTTTTCCTGGTTTTGATTAAATGAGGCTTGATCATAAAGTGATTGTATTAGTGATGTCTGTGTATTTTCTAATGAAAAAGTAAATCCTTCCAGGTCTAGGTCATGAATATTCTGTTGATCTTCCTGTTCTTCATTACTCAATAAAAACATTAAAAACCTTTTGTCATTTATTATCAACTTGAGCTTCATTTTTTCAAAATCCAAAATTACTTTACCTTGCTTTAGCCACGGTTGTCCCAAAATCAATTTTTCAGTCATCAAGTGATCTGGCCATTCTTCACAATCTATTCTCATATATTCTTTATTGAACTTAACCTCAATAGAAGGTGAAGCCATGCTTTGTATTATTTGTCCTTCCAAGGTTTTGATAAAGGTTTTGCTTTGAGACCTTTTTATGTTAAACTTATTCAACAAAGCTGAACTGATCAAATTTACCTGTGCTCCTGAGTCTATCAAGACTTTAATTTTTGCATCCTGAAAATTCATTGTGATAACAGGCAAATGTTCTTTTTCTTTTAGAGATGTTTCACACAAAAGGATTTTTCTAATATTTTTTATTTTTCTTATCCTTTCTTTTGCCTCCTGTTGAGCCTCCCTTCTAATGTTTTCCTCTTCTTTTTTCATGTTTTGAGCTTGATGTAATCTTCTCCACCCAGAAGCATTTAATGGAAGATCATACCTTTTAACTCTACATCCGCTTATGAAGTTTGGCATGATTTCTCCATCTATATTAGCTAATTGAATAGCTCCACTATTACTGATCTGAGTGATAATATATGGTCCATGCCCTTTCTTCTGAAATTTCTTTTGATGTTCTTTTACTGTGTATGCCAAAACTAAATCTCCTTCTTGTAGATCTTTTTCTTTTATGTGAACATCATGATAAGCTTTTTGCCTTTTTTTGTCTGCATATATACTCATAATTGCTTGGAGTCTAGAAGCTCCCAGTCTTTCTAATTCCATTACTCTCTCAGATAATTCATGTCCAGTCCAATTGTATTGACTACCCACCTTTAGTGTTGGAATGAGGAATTCCAAAGGTAGAACTGCATTTTGTCCATATACCAAATTAGATGGTGTGGTTCCTAATGCAGTTTTGTATGCCACTCTATAGGCCCATAGGACATGATTAAGTTGTAAATCCCAATCATTCATGTTTGTGTTTACCAATTTTGACAATACAGTGCAAAGTACTTTATTAGTACTTTCTGCTAACCCATTGGCTTGTGGGTGATATGGGGCTGACTTTCTATGACTAATCATGAAATATTCAGTTATGTTTTCTATGGTTTGGTTCAAAAAATGAGTTCCCCTATCACTTACCAATTCAATTGGTAGTCCAAATCTGGTGATGATATATTCATAGAGAAATCTAGCAGTAGTATGAGCATCATTCTTTTTTGTAGCTCTAGCCTCTACCCATTTGGTCAAGTAATCTGTAGCCACTATTATGTATTCAGCATGGGATTGTCTTGCTGGAGGATGTATGGGTCCAATGAAATCCAACCCCCATTTACTAAATGCTCTTGTTGAAATCAATGGAACTAATGGCATGTTATCTCTTCTATTGGGTTGACTCACTCTCTGACAAATGTCACATCTTTTTACATATGTTCTTGCATCGGAAAATAGAGTTGGCCACCAAAAGCCAGAATATAATATGAGTTTAGCAGTTCCGTCACTTGAGAAATGTCCTCCTGCCACTCCAGAATGTGCCATCTCCAACATTTCCAGGTATCTATCTTTAGGAACACAAATTCTTAAATATCCATCCATCCCTCTTTTATACAATTGATCTCCTATTAATTGATACTCTTCAGGAATCATTTGTAGATTCTTTGAGTCTGCACTTTCTCTTTCTTGTTTTCCTTTCTTGTTTCTTTTCAATTCTTCAATGATGTTCTCACTCCATTATGGGTTTTTCTGAAACCAATATAGAGTTATAAGTTTTGAATTTTGCAAGAATTGGCATTCCAAGCAGTTAGCAACATATTTTGTTACATCTTGAAGCTCATTAGGCCAATGTACTCCCATCTTATTGAGATTACTTAGGGTGACTATTATGGAAGCATGAGTACAAGGGTTCCAACAATGAGCTCTTCTCATATATTCCTGTTGCTCCTCCTCTGGGGTACATATTTCCAATATGCTTGTATGGTTGAGCTGATACAAGTCCCCAGCTAGCAGCATAAAATTCATGCTTTGTAATACTAAATGTGTGTTGTTTCCAAATGTTCTGCAAGGTCCCATGGTTAGCAAAGGTACTAAAATCATGTCCCATTCAAGAATACTTTCTACTTTGAACATATATGTATCTGGAAGGTCATCATCTAAAGGTGAACTTGGTTCTTTAGCCTGGATTATGGACAAATGATCTGCTCTCAAATGTGTTTTTCCCTGTCTGACCACCACCTCAAACTCAAACTCCATCAATAGAAGAAACCATCTGACTATCCTACAAGTGTGACAAGGTTTGTTTACCAGATATAGCAAAGCTTGGTGATCCACAAAAAATTTAAACTTGTTGGCCAAAAGGTAATGTCTATATTTTTTCACAGCAAATATCATTCCCAACCCTTCCCTCTCAATGGTTGTGTAATTTTTTTCTGCTGAATTCAGTTGCCTACTAGCATAAGCCACTGGGAAATCTAATTTGCTCCCTTCTATTGGTTATGCTAACACACATCCCAGAGCATAATTTGAAGCATCCACATGGACATGAAAAATTTTATCCCACTGTGGGGTTTTTAGAATTGGTGCTGTTACCAAACAAGTTTTCAGGGTCTCAAAAGCTTGGTCACACTCTTTGGTCCACTCAAATTTTGTGATCAAGGCATACAAAGGTTTTGCTATATCAGCAAACTTGTGTACAAATTTTCTATAATACCCACAATGTCCCATGAAAGTTTGAAGTTCCTTTACATTTGTTGGTCTTGGAAGTTCCACTATGGCCTTAATTTTTTTCTCATCAATTGAAATTCCATTTTTGGAAACTATGTGGCCTAACATTCTTCCTTGTCTTACAAAGAATACACACTTCTCTGGATTTAAACATACTCTGTATGTTCTGCATTTCTTGAATATGTTTTCTAAATCTTCCAAATGATCCTGGCGTTTTAATGAAAAAGTACACAGATCATCCACATAAATTTCCATTACATTCCTCAGGAATTCTTTGAAGATATCACACATCAATCTTTGAAAAGTCGCTGGGGCATTAGTTAACCCAAAGGGCATAACCCTAAAAGCATAAATTCCCCATTCTGTGGAAAAGGCAGTTTTATGTTGGTCTTCCAAGGCTATGGGTACCTGATTGTATCCTGAAAAGCCATCCAAAAAACTATAAACCTCCTTCCCTGCCACTCTTTCCAGAAGATGGTCTGTTATAGGCAATGGGTAGCTATCCCTTATAGTTGCAGCATTCACTTTTTTCAAGTTAATGCATACCCTAAGTTTCCCATTCTTTTTTGGTACTACAACTATAGGAGATATCCACTCTGTGTATTCAATCTCATAGATGAAATTGGCAGCTAGCAGCTTGTCAATTTCTTCCTTTATTTTCATAGAGTATTTATCATTGAATGTGTAATGTCTTTGTTTGCTAGGCTTTGCATCAGGTGTAATAGGAATCTTATGCTCACATATTTTAGGATCAATACCTTTCAAGTCTTAATAGTTGTAAGCAAACACATCCCTATAGTTCTTAGCCAGTTTTCTTAATGCTTCCTCCTCTTGATTTGTCATATCATCAGCTATTACAATATGTCTTTCTTCCCCTTCTTCTTGGGTGATTATTACCTTTTTGGTTTGTTCCTCATTGTCATATGCCTCTCCTCTTTTCTTTTCCCTCTTTGGTTTCATTTTTAAAAGTAGTCTGTCTTCTACTTCATAAGTCTTGAAATTTGCAGGCACATCAAATTGTTCTATATTTGCCTGAGATTTTATCTTTTATTGCATCTGCAGCTTTTACCTCTTCCAACTATTGTGTTTTTCCATTTTTCAATATCGTTTCTTTTTCCTTGTCCTCTTTTGTTTCTGATGCCTTTATCATTTGTATTCCTATGTGAAAAACATCATATCCTTCTTCATTTTGGAATCTCACTCCCACATACTCATCTTTGGCTAGATCCATGGTGGCCAAAATCTGGTTCCAACCATAGGGCTCAAATTCTTCATCTTTGAATTTTTGTGGTATATAGCTCTCATCTTGTAATTTCCTCCCTTCTGTACAATCTTCTTTTTCCTTAATCTTCCTTTTCCATTTGTAAGGTTTCTTAACACATTGCACTTCCATATTGATGATTCTGTTTCATTCTGATCTTCCAACTCTGATTCTTCACTCAATTCCTGATTTTGATGTATTTTAAACCATTCTTGAGGGGATATGTCACAATAATGACCATTTCTTAGATTCACTCTGGTTATCCTTCCTTTGCTCTAAAGGTATAGGCAATCATTACCCCAATCTTGCACAATTTGCATTTGTCTCATAAATGGTCTTCCTAGGATAATTTCATATGAAGTGGATTGTGGGAATTCAACTATGGCAAAAGTATGCTCTATTTCTATTCCACATATGTCCACAATCACCTTTTCCCATATTCCTAGGGGTTTTTCTATATGTCCATTTGCCAATTGCAATCTCATTTTAGTGGGTATTAATTTATTTTTTCCCCATCTTTCCCAAGTTTGTTTAGTCATGATGGCCACTCCTGATCCACTGTCCAATATAGCTTTGGCATGATTTTTACCAAATTGTATTTTCAGGGTTGAGTTTCCTTCTTCTCCTTCTTAATATCCTCCTATTTTATCAATAGGAATGTACCACAATTCCTCCAAATCTTGTGGCTGTGGATCAAAATTCTCTGGTATTGCTTCCCATTTTCTCATTGTGTATTGTAAGTGAGGATTCTATTTTACCAATTCCTCCATTGTAGTGTGGTATAGGATGGTACATGTTTGTCTATATTTACCTAGAATGTAATTTGTGAGTTATCTTCTTGATCAATTGTTGCCTTTGTTTCCCCAACTGCTGTTTGAGAATCGTCTAATTCCCCCATTTTGAGTTGTGCTTCTTGTATGATTTGTTTGCATTTTTGCATCCTTTCATGCTCTATATCTGGCATAGGAATAAGCCATTACATGGTCTGTAGGATTTGGTCCCTCTTGAAGTCTCCCCTTGTATGCTTTTATCAAGGTTTCTAGACTCTGTGAATTTCTTATCTCTGGTTGGGTTTGTGTCTTTTGAGGTGGACTATGGTTTGACTGTTCCATATTCTCTTCTTCCAGACTTTTACCCCTCCTTAGTTGTTTCCTGTTGTTTAGCTTGTGCCCTTGTTATAGCATTTACATTAACTTGGTCAAGGTCACTCAATTCTTCTTGCTCCATGATGTTGATTGTTTTTAATGGTATGTTATTAGATGTGTTTTGTTGATTTTGAGGATTTATTGGACAATCCTTTATTAAATGTTCCCTGCCACAATCCTTGCAATAGGCTCCTTCTACTCTTAGTGTAGGAGGTTGTGGACAGTCTCTAATGAAATGTTCTCCCCCACATCTATAACAAATTATCTTTTGACTCCCTTTGAACTGAGGTTTTTGATTGGACATATAATTATTGGTTATATACATGAATGTGGCTGTATCCATCTCAATTCTCCCATTCCCTAAATCTAGGGCTTGTAATTCTGGTTCTCTCATCTCATATCCTTCCCACTCTTCCTGATATTCTTCATTCCAATGATAATCTTCTTTGTACGGTGATCTTATTCTTGAGTTTCCTTCTTCTATTGGTGTGTATTTGACTGGTACCACATTTGTTGGTAATGGAGGTTGTTGCCCAAGTACAGGTCTTGGTTGCTCAATAAATCCAGATTCTCTTTGGTTTGCATATTCTCTCTCCTTAATGGGTTGTTTATTATAAAAGCATTCTTCTCTGGTATGATTTGTCCATTTTCTTTCTAGTGTACAGTATTTGAGTGTTTTCTTATCTTGTAAATGTTGTGGTTTTTGATAGGGACATTGTTGTACCAAATGATTTTCTCCACAGTTATAGCATTTCTTATTTGTAGCTATCTTGGTGTTTATCAGATTTGTCTTGGTGCTAACTTCTAGAGCTTTGGCAATTGCCTGTGCTAATTCTTTTGCTGGTGGGATTTTACCTTCATTTGTTCTTGATTGATCAAATGCTAATATATCTTGTCCTCGGTTATCCTCTAAGTCTATTACTTCTTTAACACATGCTCCTAGGTCTGGACACCTTCTATAATACACCAAGGTTCTCAATTGGGTACTTCTCAATCCTTCTATGAATAGGGATACTTGTCTTGCCATGGATGGTACCTCCTCTCTAGGACATCTATCAATATACTGCTTGAATCTCTTGGCTGCCTCTCTGACATTTTCATCTTTTTGCTGTTTAAAGCTATGTATCAAGGTAGCTGTGCTATGTTTTATTCCAGTTTTTGAGAACTCCCCTATGAAGGCTTCAAGGAAGGATTCAATCTTTGGGTACATTTCCTTTCTCAAGGGAATGAACCATGATAATGCAGGTCCTGTTAAGGTTAGACCAAATGTCTCAAATTGGACTTTGTAATCCTCTACTTCTTCTGCTTTGATTAATTGTCTAAATTTTGCAGCATGGGCATGAGGATAAGAATATCCTTCATATTGATTTTTCATACATTTGGCTACTTGATAGGGTCTAAGCATTCTGCCCTGATTTTGCCAATGATATCTTCTTCTCAATGGAAAATCATTAAATCCTTCTACTTCTTTTTCAAAAGGATTTGGGGAAGTATGTGTTCTCCTACCTTGTTGTTGTTCACTATTATTGTGAGTTTCATGTGGTCTTGGCAAGTCTGATTGCCCTCGGTTCTGTCCCAAGGTCTCTTATCTGCACATTGCCCTAGGTCATTAGAATTTTCTGGGTCTTGTGAGAAGATGTATACACATCCCTACCTATCCTCATATCTACCATCCTTGAATTGTGCTACTGGTGTTATATTCAGGGGAACCTCTAAGTTTCTCAATCTAATGAGAAACTTATGCATTCCATCCTGATATACATAGGTTCCAAACCTATTTGTATACATGTATTTGAGAATGTTTCTATAATCACCAGAGGATTCATTGGTTTCATTTAAATTCTCCATATTAATTTCTTGCCCTAAATCTTTTTTTTGCAATTCTCCTATTACTGACTCTACCTCTTTCCTTCCTAGCTCTTGCTTAGAATGTGTGTACAATTTATTACCAGACCTAAGGATCATTCAATTAATTTCACGATTCTTTGGAGAGAATCGTGTTTTCCACGACTCTCTGGTGAGAATCGTGTTTTTCATGATTCTGTGATGAGAATCGTGTTTTTCATGATTCTGTGGTGGGAATCGTGTTTCTTTACGATTATGTGGTGAGAATCGTGTTTCTTCACAATTCTGTGATGAGAATCGTGTTTTTCACGATTATGAGATGGGAATCGTGTTTCTTCACGATTTTGTGGTGGGAATCGTGTTTTCCACGATTCTGTGATGAGAATCGTGTTTTTCACGATTCTGTGGAGGGAATCGTGTTTTTCACGATTCTGTGGAGAGAATTGTGTTTTCCACGATTTTGTGATAAGAATTGTTGATATATTTAGGTAGTGATGTGTGTGAACACACTAGGACCACCGGGGCACTTTTTTCCCTCTTTAGGAGGTTTTTTTCCCCCCGCTTGTATATACGCCTATTGCCCTAATGGGCTACTTATCTTTGTACATTCTCTAGTAATACATTCAGTCTTGTGTGTTGTGCTCCATGCTTCTTCTTCTTCCTTGTGCTGTTCGCGTGCTTCCGCAGATGTCTAACTCCAACAATTGGTATCAGAGCAGGTTGTCGCTTCTTCTAGGGCGCCGTCGACACTCCTCCGTTTGCAGTCTCAGATTCGCACGAAATTTGGTGAGCATACTCAGGGTGTTTTCGAGATCAAAACAGCTTCGTTCTGTGGTGCCAAAATTGCGATCTGAGCTCGTTTCGGCCTCCGAAACGCACTATCGCAACACTTGTGCAGGCTATTTCGTCCTTTTGTTCCAAAGGTATATACCAGTTTTTGTTCGCCAGTTTAAGCGTCTAGAAGTCTGCTACATGTCTAGCAGAACTTGTCTGGGCAGTTCCGCTCAACTTTTTGAGATACAGTCAATTTTCTGCATCAAGGTCTTTTAGTCACTGGCCATGGCTGAAAGCAGTGATGTATTCCGTATGTTGGTTGTTGAGGATAAGTTGGATGGTACCAACTACCCATTATGGGCTTATATAATGCGACATGTATTGGTTGCGAAAGGATTGTGGAAAATTGTGCAGGGTGTTGAAAGACGTCCTCTTACACCTATAACGACAGGTACTGCAAATACAGGTGCTGGAGTTGATGAAGATGGTGTCGAAGATGATATTGTGCAGATTCCTATTCGTGCTGCTGTTTCTGTTGCACCTACTGCAGAGCAGATTTGTTGGGATGGCAGAGATGCCCAGGCACATGCATTGATAGCTTTGTCTATCAAACGTGCCATTATTCCTCACATACGCTCTTGCAGAACAGCTAGGGATGCTTGGGATACACTTACCACATTGTACCAAGCTAGGAATGAGGCTCGTCTTGCTTATCTCCGAAAACAGTTGGAGAGTGAGCACATGAATGAAGGTGATTCTATGGGCAGTTTCTTAACGAAGATCAAAGATTTGAAGGAACAGTTGATTTCTACTGATGAGGTTATACCAGATAGCTCACTTGTGCAGACCGTTCTGAATGGTCTTCCTGACTCATATCAGAGCTTTGCTTCTACTCTTCGATTGATGATGAAAGGCAATCCGAATGCCTTATCATTTGAGGAGTTAGTCTCTGTTCTGTTGCACGAAGATCAGTCTAGGCAGAACAGGTCCATTATGCGTGTTGCAGATCAAGCTTTCCTGGCTAGTCAGAAGGGCAAAGGAAAATGGAGCTCTTCTACTAGTAAGCAGAAATCTGCAAATGCTGCACATTCAAAGAACCAAGCAAAGATGAGAAAAAATCAGAAAAGCAGAAATTGTTTTGTAAGTACTGTAAAGGCAATGATCACATCATAAAGAACTGTCCAAAACTGGCTGGTAAAGAGGCAAAGAAGAAAGAGGCTGGAATGGTTGTTGCAGAGGCCTCTACACCAAAAACAGAGTCTGCAAATCTTGTGCAAGAAGAAGAATGGGCGTTTACTACTGTCTGCAGTTTTGACCCATCTTCTCATGATTAGTGCATGTCTGCCGTAGACTCAGATGTTTGGTACTTTGACAGTGGGGCGACCAAACATATTACCTCGCAGTGTAGTTTCTTCTCTTCACTCGAGCCTGCCCCTACAGGGAATACTGTTACATGCGCCAACAACTCCTCTTATCCTGTTATGGGAGTTGGTAAGATCATTTTGACTACTGTTGATGGTAGTTCTTTCACTTTGTCAGATGCTTTATTTGTGCCAGGGATCAAAATGAATCTGTTATCAATTTCTGCATTAGCCAAGATTGGCTTGGTTGTGAAATTTGTTGATGACAGGTGTACAGTTCATGATCTCTCAAATGGCGATGTGATTATTGCTTCTAGCATTTTATGTCGTGGGCTATATAAGCTCATAGACTATGAAAGATCTGTGAATGATTCGGCATGTGCAGTTCAAGATTCTCAGGCTATGTCAGATGCAAAGCTTTGGCATGCACCCTTTGGTCATCTGAATTTTGCTAGTTTGCTACGCCTGCAAAAATCTGAAATGGTGTCCTCTTTGCCCAAACTTGAGGCACTTGGAAAACATGGTTGTGAAGGCTGTATTTTGGCCAAAATGCAGCGTTCTTCCTTTCCAAAAGATGGTTCAGTTCGGGCTACGCAGAAATTGCAATAAAAGAGTTTAACAAAATTATTATTTTTTCCATTGAAAACTCTTTTATTGAGTTTTTTATGTTCTAAACTTCATATGAAAACTTGAATAGATGCAAAAATTTGTTGGAAAGTCCTTACCTTGCTTGGTTGATCAGAAAATGTCCAAAAGCTTGTGTTTGTAGACGATCATGATTCTCTCCACTCTCTCTCTCTCTTTCTCACTCAAATGAGTTTTCTTCTGAGATTTCAGGGTTTTATAGATTTCACACAATCACGATTTTGTTCAATATTTTCAAAATCTTGACTTTTCACTTGTTCAAGTTTTTACCCTTCACAATTTTATGTTTTAAAGTCCCAATTCCTAACTTTTCATCACAAATTACTTCCTTTATCCTCTTGGTGAAAATCGCGATTCTGTACTTACTTTCCAAATTTTACTTATTTCATCCTCAATTTTCTCTGTTCTTTTTTTTTTAATTTGAATTCCTTAACCCACTTTATGAAACTCTGTTACAACCTCTTACCTTTATACCCAAATGTACAGAAAATAATTCAATTTCTTTTCCTTACTGAAAATCGTGATTCTGTACAGAGAATCGTATTTTTCTGAACTTCTTGTTTTTTCTTTTTGCAATTTTGATTCTTCTTTCTTCTTACTCCTCTCCCAGCTTCTTCACCAACTCCAAGTCACTTGTCACCTGCAATTTCACATCATGAACAAAAATTAGCAATCCTGTGTAGAGAATCGTGTTTTTCTGATCCTCCTTTTTTTTTCAATTTTTTGACTTTTCTTTCCACTTGTTCCCCTTCAATACTCCTTACCAATTTCAAATCAGCTGTCACCCGCAATTTTCTATCATTAACAAAAAATTAACCAAAAAATCGTGATCCTGTGAAGAGAATCGTATTTTTCTGATTTTCCAGTTTTTAGCAATTTTTAGCTTTCCTTCCACTTGGTCTCCTTCACTCTTAACAACAACACTTCACTCCAACTTCCTAAGGAAAAAAGATTTAGTGATCTATTGATCCTGTGTTCCCTGATTCGTTATACTCCTTTATGCTTTGCTATCAAAACAGTTCATGAGCAAAACTTCCCAAAGAAAATTGTGCTAAGAAGTGCAAATATCAATTTTTGCAAAGATAAACTCAAATTTTTTTCTTTTCAAGATGCAAATAAACTTTTCTGAAGATTATTGCTTTGCCTTGATTAACAAATGGATCTTATCTACTTGCATCTAGCTACTTTACTTGACTTTCCTCAATGCAATCATGTCATCTTCCCAAGATCAACAATTTTGCTTGGTACTTGGTCAAAAAGCACTCTACAAATGCAAAGATAGACACCTTTTACTTTATCTTCAGCTCTCTTGATTTAGTTTTTTCACACACCTACACTTTACTTATAAAAAATGATAAGAGCAACTATCAATTTGCAAAAATTTCATCACTTCTATACTCAAAAGGCTATCTATTGCTTTCTTTTCCCAAAAGACAAACAAAGAAACCTACCTTTTCATGTTTCCATTTCTTGATTAAAGAGTATTACCTTTTCAATGTGTTCAATACCATCAACAATAGAAGATCCAGCAAGGTCCAACTTCAATGAAGCTTTTGCTATATTCCCCGGCAACGACACCAAAAAATGTTTGTTGTTAACCTTTGGAGTTGTCCTCTCCAATCATTTTAGCATAAAGAATCAACAATACATCTTATATTTGTCAATCCTGGAAGTATACAAAAGACCACAACCTCTTCTAGATGATAGAATCCAAGAAATAAGAGAGAACTGGCTAGATTTCTGAGAAATGATGAAGATGAAGAGGAATTTCTAGGGTTTTGATTATCTTGAGCAAAACTACATCATTTCCAATGATCTTGGTGTCTAAAGTATGTTATTTTCTCAGCAGAACACAATCATGAAGTCAAACTTCAAAAATGATACCTGTAATCCTCAGACGAGACAATCGCGATTCTGTGAATTTTGACGATTTCCATCTCCAGCATCATTCTTCAGCCAATTCTCACTCAACACATCATGAATCAACTCTCTTCATACACGTTCATCAGAAATGCACAATAGAAGCTTACAAATTCCATGGATACACATAGAATAGACTCAACAAATCAAAGAAATTCACACAAAAGGAAGAATCACGATTTTCTGCAGGAAATTCCTCTCTTTACTTGGATAGCATCAAATACAAATAACCAACCCTCTCAAAATAGAGGAAATTGTCTTTTATACATTTTCAAGTGTTCCTTTTCACACTTGAATTTTGGTCCTTTTCTCTTCTAATCGAAAAATATGCTATCTAGGAGTTTCCAAAAATTCTAGAAAAAATACATATGAGTCTAATCTACATGAGGAAGACTCTTCCTCATTTTTACATCATTTTCATAAATATTTTTACAATTTTTTGGCATTTTACAATTATTTTTCCATAAAAAATACTACTTCTAACACCCACATATGTGAAATTGAGCAAGGATGATTTCCCCAAATCAGATGAGGAAAAGAAATTCATTACCGAAATTCCTTATCAGTATGTTGTTGGTAGTCTCATGTATGCTATGGTAGCTATGAGACCAAACATTGCATTTGCAATGGGAGTTGTGAGCAGATATATCTCTAATCTTGGCAAGTAGCATTGGGAAGTGATCAAGATGATTTTGAGATATCTGAGTGGCACTAGGGACAAGTGCCTATGCTTAGATAGAGGGAAAGCATCCATTAATGGTTACACAAATTCTGACTATGCTAGTCGTGTAGACAATCATAGGTCTACATCAGAGTACATTTTTCATTTTGTTGGAGGTTCTATCTCTTGGAGATCTCGTCTTCAAGAATGTACAATTCTTTCCACAACAGAAGCAAAGTATGTTGCAGCAAGTGAGGAATGTATGGAAGCATTGTGGCTTTCTCATCTTGCTTGTGATATGGGTTTACCTTAGCATGTACCTCGTTCACTCAATGATAATCAAAATGCCATTGCATTGGCTAAGAATCCGGTCTATCATGCAAAGACCAAGCACATTGAGGTGCATCATCACTTCATTAGAGACTGCTTAGCCATTGAGCACATTATTCTTGAGAATATTCATACTGAAGATAATGTTGCAAATGCTTTGACTAGAGCTCTACCATAGGATAGCTTTCAACATTATTGTCACTTGATGGGGGTTACTTGATTCATGACCATACACAATTACTTGTATATTGTGTAACATGTCCATCATATGGGAGGTATACTTTGTTTACTTACACTCATCTATTCTTTATCATTCTTTATTTTTCTCCCATAGTCATTTTGGCCATATTGGGCTTTAGTGGGAGATTGTTACCATTAGTGCCCATGTGAAAGGCCAAATGGCTGTTGGAACTTTTGTATATGTTCTTTAATAAAACATATAGTGGCCTCATGAGCTACAGACTCTAAGTTCCACCACATTTGTACAACCTAAGAAATATGTGTTCATGGTCTATATATTGTATGTTTTCTGTGCATTTTGCACCCCTTGTACTTCGTATTTCTAAAGCAAGGGTATCCTTGTGGAGCTCTTGAGAAGGACATTATGTCATCATGCATCACCGTAAAAATACTCCGCATTCTAGAAATGTCTAAATGTTTTTTGTGTTGCATCCATATCTAAAATGAATCACTCCAAAACTATTTTAAATGCCACAATTCTTGACTAACCAAGACTATAAAGAAATACACAATGGATAAATTTTTTGGTTCCTGACATCTTGATGGGTTTTGAAGTTTCAATGGGCCAATGTTGGAATTGTGGGCCCTTGCCACAATTCTTGACTAACCAAGACTATAAAGAAATACACAATGGATAAATTTTTTGGTTCCTGACATCTTGACGGGTTTTGAAGTTTCAATGGGCCAATGTTGGAACTGGGTCTTGGCCAAATTAGATACTAATTTTGCCTACTAGAAGGGAATGCAGCTCAACTTGGAGGGGCATGCTATGGTGATCAACATCTTTCTCATTTCATATATTATCTATTTTTTGGCATGTTGAAGACTGAAAGACAAAGAATTATCAAATCTTGAAAGTACTTGTAGAAATTTTTGATGGATTGGTGATCCCAATAAGAGGGGTGTGCCCAAAATAAAGTGGAACTTGTGTGTTGACCAGAAAGAGTCTAGTGGTTTAGGCATTTTGGATATGAGAGTTATGGCAGATAAATTGGCTACCAAGTGGCTGATCAAAGCATCGTGCAATGTGGAAGCTTCTTTGGCAAAATTTATTCTTAGAGACAAATCCTCTCTTTGGCTTAAGGGAATCCCTAGGTGAAGGATCTTGATCTGCTCACCTTAATGTTTTCTCAACCTTTGGTGACTCTGAAAGGCTCTAACATTGTTTGCTCCATATGGAAGAGTTAGGACAAGATGAAACTATATATCAAGGTTAATGAAGATTGGAAATGGGTGAAGAAGGTTAGGCAAAATGATTCTATATGGTTTTGTACTAAGGGAATTAGGGAAGTTGAACCAAAAACATCCAAAGAGAAAAGAAGCTATGGAACAATTTTTTTAGCAAGTGGAAACATCTTTGGAACCTTGAGAGAGGTCACTGGATAAGATTTGGGGACATAGACCCTATTAGGAGAGTTGACTATGATGATTTGTGCTTTCTCAGACATAGAATCAGTGCTTGAGACAACCCAAAGACTCCTCTTCTTCTTTGGAATGACCCACCCTGGATTGAAGTGTTAAGGTGGTCTAACGGTAATAAATTAAATAAAATTATGTTGATCCATAAGCACCTTGACTGGCATATCTCCTTACCAGGAGATGGTGTCAAAACTGGTCTAGCATCAGATGGCAACTTGTCTGTAGGGACCTGTGGCATCCTCTCATTGAGAGCAAAAAATCCATTCTTATGTGGCGAATCATCCATCATGGAATCTGGATCAATGCCAAAGCTAATAAAATCTATGGGGCCTTGCACTAGTGTAAGTGTTGCCTTCAAGGTAGAGAGGACCTTGGCCATCTCTTCTTCTTGTGCCCTAGAAGCTATCGAATCTGGCAATCTCTCACCAAGATTTTGAGCTCGCAAAGGCAAATCAATTGGAAACAAGCATTACTTGGAGGATATGGAAGGAAAGATGCACATTCAACTTTGATGCCCAAAGTCATCTTATGTGGCAAATCCTCCATCATGGAATCTAGACCAATGCCAAAGCTAATAAAATCTATAGGGGCCCGCACTAGTGTAAGCATTGCCTTCAAGGTAGAGAGGACCTTGGCCATCTCTTCTTCTCGTGCCCTAGAAGCTATTGGGTCTAGCAATGTCTCATTTGGATTTTGAGCTTACAAAGGTAAATCAACTAGAAACAAGTGTTACTTGAAAAATATGGAAGGAAAGATGTGCATCCAACTTTGATGCCCATTCTTCATATTGTACTTTGTTCTTTTATTGATTCAAGCATGGGAGAGTAGGTCTCGATCGAACTTCCTTTTGAAAAAAATCAAGAAAAAAGGTAAAGAAACTGACACAAATCAAATGCATCAAGATCAAGGAGATATTTACCATGGAGTGGAGTGTAGCTCAAGCGTAAGCATCACCTCCTTTACTTGTCAATCGGGGAAGACGTGAGGATGGTATGAAGACCTCGTGCAAGTGATGCACAAGTGGTGGAAGAGAAGCACACTCACATGCACTCACACACACAGGTAGAACAAAGAGTGGCACAATGGAAGCTTTGATTACTCAAAAAAGGATTACAATTGCTTTAGATTTAGTTCATTCTTTAACTTTCTCCCCCCAAAAATGAGCCTTCTAGTCCCTTTTATAGTTTTTTACTAGCTTTGGCCCTGTTCAGACCTAGTGTCTGGTCTAGTTAAAAATTAGGTTCTAGGGCCTATTTGAGGGCTCAAACGGAGTCTAAAAAATATGAAAATTGATAGGTAGGTACTTCTAATGCTCCTCAAGCTCAAGGACTCCTTGGCTTGCACAAAAATGGAGCGACAAAATAGGAAATGGTATTTACAATGAGTGTTAGTGATGAAAATCACTATTTTAAAGGTTTCTCTTGAGAATTTTGACATACATTTCCATCAATCCTTTCTTTGTTGGCTCCTTTGTCGGCTTGTGCTTCCTGCCTCTTCACCTTGGCGCATACTTCCTTGACGAGTTAGCCCTTGACTTCCAACACTCCCCCCTCTCTCGCGTCTGTCGTCCCTGACAGACCCTTGTCGAGGGTGTTTCTTGATATAGAACTTGACAACATCTGAGGCGAGGTGGTGTTCTTCAATCCTTAATCCTTTTGCAAGATCTGTAAGTAGTGTATCCCAATCCACTGGCCCTGGGACTTCCGGATGTGGCAGGCGCAACTGATCAGAATGTAAATTCCTCTCTACAGCAAATAGTTGTAGGAGATGTGAGGGTCTAGGAATGAATATTTCTGAATGGTACTCCCAGAACCTTGTAATGAACATCTTCTCAAAGGTCTGTTTGTAACAGGCTGGGCGGTACTTGATCCTTGCGTGCCAGGCATAGATTACATTAAGAGAAGGGGTTGTACTCATGTCGTACACTAAATCTAGATTTCCTTCATTGAAGTCGACTCGAGAGGAGTGAGGATCTTTGATGTTCTTGAAAGTCCAGAAAGTCACCAACATCAATTCAAATATCTTCATACACATCTAGGCCATAACATCAGGTATGTTCCGTAGTCTAGTACTCCAGTGGTGGATGGTTGATATCATATAAGCTATCGTGGCAGGTCCCTGTGGCGGTGCTAGGTACACATAGTTGAGCCATTTCTCACAGCCTTTTACATTCTTAACAGTGATTGCGAATTCAGGCCACGTGCATCTTCTAAGTACTAGAACGTAACATGGGTTGTATTTGATGAAGAATGCAATATTGTTCCATGTATGAACCATCTCCGGATATGTTTCAAGAAGACGTAGCCGCCAAGTGGATTGGTAGATGGATCCATGTGTAGCGCTCTGATATGTCATCTGGACCAAATTGAGTAGCAAAAGTCAGTACCTTGCCAGTACATCGTTGAATTTCAGTATTATAGTCCGCTAATAGTACGCAGTATGGCACATATTGACCATCGGCTGTTCCTATCCATCAATGATGGGACATAAGTCTGAAGTATTATGACTTGATGACGGTCTCCTCAATCTTTGACATTGATTGGATTTGAACCACTACTCTGCCATCATGTGTGTTGTCCGTCTTTTCTAGCTTTTGCAGCCATTCCGCGGCTTCGACTTCGAGTGTTTCTAATCCTTTAACTGTTTGTTGACCTCTTGGCATGGGCATAGGTACATAAGGTTCCTCATATGACTCTTCCACTTCGATGCGTACCAACTCTTCAGGTTCCAGTTCTATGACGGGGGAGGGTTGTCTTTCATATTGAAGTAATTTACACTACAATTTTGCAACCTGTGCTTTGAGCGTGTCCACCTCTTCGGTAGTTGATATAGAAATTGTGACCCTCCTTTGCTCTTCTTATGCCCTTAGTTGTCGACGGAGGGTGTCTCATTCTTTTTCCAAGGCATCATGCGCTTCAAGAAGATCAGCATACGTATCGAGGATGGTTCTCATTGTGTCCGAAGGAATAACTTTAAACTTTTCTGGATCTGTCTCTTGAGGAGAGCCTTCCATTGCCGCTTCCTGATTCTCTTCATTCTGCCTTTGAAGTCATTTATTCTCCTCTAAAGCAGTTGCCATATGCTTCTGCAGTAATGCCAGATTACAACGTAATCTGATATTATCGGCCTGATGAACTTCAATTAAAGCTTCTAGTTTTTGAATGTCTTGAGAATCTGATTTTCGAGGATTATCCAATAAGGTTTGGTGGGCTTGCTTTAGAGTAGTATAGCATTGATTGAGTGTTGCATTCTCTTCTTCTAAGTTTGTCAGCCACTCATGTAATTGTTGTTGTTCTGCAAGTATATCGTGGCGACGATCTTCTAAAGTATGATATTCATTCTGCAATTGATATATACATTGATGTAGCGTAGAAAAAATATTATTTACATGCATACATGCTGGGAAGGTGGATGATGTAGGGGGAATGGGAATGAGGGGAGGGGTGGTGAATGTAGCGGAAATAAGAGGTGATGTGGGTGGAGGGGGAAGGGGAGATTGTGGTAGTGTGGAGGGAGGGACTGGTGCAGCGGGTGGTGATGTGTCCATATGATCAAAAGTGTGTTCTACCATGTATATAGGGATGGTAGGTGCGGTGGACATGATGTTTGTGAAAAGTGTTGTGAACATGGGTGTGGCAGCCCATCGTAGTTGGGTGCGAGAGGGAAAGGGAAATCCTATAACATCAAAAATAAGGGGATAGCCCATAGTCGTGTTTAGAACTTCAGTGGTTTCCAGATGTGATAATGACGACGAGAGGGTTGTGACAATGGGTTCAGTGGTGGTGGTGATTATGGTGGTGGTGTTGTGAGAAGGAGTTTGTTGTGCAGTGTTAGGTGAAGGGGGTGGGTTTGGAGGTGAGGGTCCGAAGGATGGGGACAGGGGTGCATCCTGGTATTCTTCAGTGTGGGTGGTGTCAATTGGTGCCGAAACATCTATACGAATCTGCTTTTCGGATAGAGCGGGGCGTGTAGGTACTCAATGTTCAAAGCGATGAACGTGAGCCATGGCTGAGTGAATGGCTTCATCAAGCCCAAGTGCGTCAGCTAAAAGGTTTAGAGAGTTGATGAATTGTTCATCTACCCCTTCTTCTCCTAACATTTGGCTCATCAGTAATTTCCCTATCTCTAATGAAAATTGGTGATGCTCCTGAACTCTATTCATGGTCTCATATAGTCTCCTGATTTGTGTCGTGTAGGCCAGTGCTTCCACAAGCTCTGGAATTACCTCATGCTCCTGGTCATGCTCTTCATCTGATTCTTCTTTGTTGGTCTCTTCTTCGTCTTTGTCCACTTCTACTACTTCGGGTCGGATAGGGGCTGGAGTCTCCGTAGTTGTGTGTTGTACTCTGGTCTGGTCTTCCTCAATCTCGAGATTTGCTTCATTGATCATTCTGGCAATTTCTTCATCGGTTGAGTCATCCAAAGTATAGCCCTGTGGAAATTCCAATTGAGAAGGAATAGGAGGGAAGACGAGGTTTGGTCCCTCTGTACTTTGCCTGGGTAATCGAATAGTGGATGGGCGAACACATCTATGTTGAGGCAGTGTCACCTCTGGTGTGAGAGTGGCACCCCTTGCTTGTGCACATGGTATCTAAACAGTTCCCCTCATTTTCTTTGATGGTGGGCCTATAGTTGATGCTCTTCTCTAGAACTCTTGGACTCTTGACCATACAAACGCTCGTTGGATGGGTACATCGTAAGCCAAACACCTATAAATGATCCTGGTAAGAGCGCAACATCCATGAAGTGCATTCTTTTGTTTCTTGTTCCATCGCTGATGCGCGAGGTGGATTTGGCCGATAATCCAATGGGGCATATTGATTGTGAGGCTCTCTGTTTCCGCCAAATACAAACTGAACCAAATTTTCTTTGGTGGCATGGTAAAGCGTTCTTGAGCAGGGAAGGCAAAATGTTGCATACATATGCATAAGTGGAGAGCAATGGTTGCAGTCATGGCCACCATATCCTTCAATTTCTTGAGGTCCTTGTGCTTCATTCGTCCAGGAATCATGGTTTCCTTCTCTGTCGGAATATGCATGCCCTTCATGTCCAAGGCATCCCGTACTAAGTTGATGGTCAGCTTAAACCTCTTTAATTCATGTCCTCATGTTAATGCTGGAAGCACAAAGGTACTATCTCCTCCCTTGTCTTTGCTAGGTGTGAGAGTGCTAAACATATATGAGCAGCGCAAAAAATCGGGTTTGGGCAACATAGTTCTGAAGTAACTATCCAAGCCATCTTTAGTCCATATTGATCTCATATTTTTTGCATTTTGGTACTTTTCAAACTTGCAAGTGAAGAAGTGGTATCTTCCCCATTTGCCATTAAATTCTACTTCAACCTCCCAAAAGTAGGTACCATCTCCTAGTGGTCCTACAACATCACTCAACCAATGGGCATGCTTGCCGACCTGTGAGGTGTGCCCCTGTGGAGGGTCCTGAATTGGAAGTACGTGAACCACCCTGAGTTCCTGGGGTCTCTCTATCACCTATTCCTTGAGGGGGAGGGTTTCAATGTCAACTATTTGAGTGGTTGACCCTGCCTGTGAACTGGTTCCTACTTCTTTTGCCATGCTACTGCCTTACTTGCTGATTTTGTGAGAATATAGAGGCACATGTTAACATTGTAGTGGACAATATATGATCATTTGTCCCCGTTACAACATTAACATGAGGCACCATGATAAGGTTAGTGGGTTAGTTGGTGCTCAGTGATCATGTGTGTAGTTAGTGAATGAAGAGTTCTATGTGCTAAGTGGAATCCTGTAGTGTGAGGATGATGCAGTTAGTAGATGGAGATGAATTTACAAATTGGGGGTCAGGGGTTTTATTACAAGCTTTCTGTCACCAAACATAATGCATGGCTTTACAAGTTGACCGCCTGTGGGCTATGGGAGACTCTACATGAGTATCTACTTGGAAATGAGGCTTTTTAGGGACCCATTTACAAGTGATCATGTTAGTGCCTGTTGATGCATGTGTGATTGTGTGTGAATGGAGTTTTTTCTCATGAAGCTTATGGGTGTCTACTTGAGCCCACAAGCTAGCCGTAGGCACCCAAATTTGTCTTGATTGTGGGTCGGCCTTCATCGACTTCTTGGGTACCTAGATAGACATTATTTTCGTGGATGATTGTCGGAGAAACGTTATATTAGGCGTCCTACGCTGATCACTAGAGTAGAGTTTGGTTGAGGCTTTAGCCAAAGTTTCTTGGGAAAGTTTGCCCTTCTGTACCCAGATCTACTTCGATGGTCAAGATGCCTTGGCAGAGGTGATCTTTGGTTTAGGACAGCTTCTTCTTTGCTTCATTTCAATCTCCTGGACTTCACGTTTTGGATCCAAGACTTCCTTTGGACAAGAAGGGAGTTCCACTTGCACCACCTCACCTGGAGTGAAGGTTTTCTGCATCACAGAGGGTTGGACAAGAAAAGCATCGTTTTCCATTAGTGTGCTCCCGGAAGGACTAGGAGTTGGTGCCTTTTCTACTTCCTTGAGTGCTCCAGTGGTCAATTTGGTAGTTAAATATTGTTGTTACACCCGAACCTGAAGAAGTCCACTTCTTAGGTTGAGATTGACTGCATTATTATAAATCCAATCCTGTCCTAGGATGAGGGGGTCTGTGAGATCCTCATCTTGGCACACTAGTACCTTTACTTTCATAAGAACCTCTTGAAGGTAGATGGGAAGTTCCACCTCGCCTAAGCAAGGGGTTTCCACACCGCCTAATCCTATAAGGTATGCCTCAATAGGATTGACATTCAGTTGCATATCCAACAGCACTCGTGGCAGAGCCGGAATCAATTAAGGCTCTGATAGTCCTTGCATCCTCTCTGTGTCCTAACTCTATCGTGACAAACAATATTCTATCCCTAATTCATGAGGAACTCTCTGTGAGATTTGACACATAGCCATTTGATACCTGGGTATGTCATCGACTTCTACCCTCAGGTTTTCTCTTCCTTGCCTCTTAAGCTTCATTCTTCGAATCTGTTCTAAAGCTTTAGCCCGTGCCTCTTCTCTAATGCTTTCTCTTCTTCCTTTCATTTCTTCATAGTGTTAACTCTAGTGAGCATCTCCTCGGTGAGGGGCTCTTGGTATACTTTCACTCTACACCCGCTAATGTAGTTGGGTAGGAAATCTCCTTCTAGTGTGGCTAATTAGATTGCTCCACTTGCAGATATTCTGTTGATTATCATTGGTCCATAGCCATGTTTTTCTAGCTTCCTGGCATGCTGCTTGAGTGTATAAACCAAGACTAAATCTCTTGCTTTTAAGCCTTTGTCTTTCACATGGGCATCAAAGGCTTTTTTTCTCTTCTTGGCAGCATAGATTCCTGCAGTAGCTCTCAACTGTGTCTCTCCTAATCGCTCTAATTCTAAGATTCTTGAAGAGAGCTCATGACCTGTCCATTGGTGCTTCTATGCTACCTTTAATGTAGGGATCAAAAAGTCTAATGGAAGCACTACGTTTTGTCTGAAAAGCATATGAAAGGAGGTGTATTGGAGTACCGTTTTATAGGCAACTCGATATGCCCAAACAACATGATGTAGCTATTTGTCCCAGTCAGAGCGTTTATTGTTTACTAACTTAGTTGACACAGTAGTTTGTGCTCTCAGCTTGACCATTAGCTTGTGGGTGATATGGAGCCCACTTCTTGTGAATAATCAAGAACTCTTGAAGTAGATATTCAATAACTTCATCCAAGAAGTGTGTTCCACGATCACTAACTAGCTCTATGGGTAATCCATATCTAGTGAATACATTTTCAAACAAGAACTTAGCCGTGGTCTGAGCATCATTCTTTTTTGTAGCTTTTACTTCTACCCATTTTGTCAAATAATCAGTGGCCACAATAATATATTCTGCATGAGAACCCTTAGCTGGGGGATTAATAGGGCCAACAAAGTCTATTCCCCACTTAGAGAATGCCCTTCCTCCCAATAGGTATGTGCATCCATGTGGAGAGTATGCCACCAAAAACCTACAAACAATATTGCTTTAATCACTCGATCAGGACCAAAATGTCCTCCTACTAATCAGTCTCTAGCACTTTTAAATATTCACTTTCATGAACACACAACCATAGATAGCCATTTCTGGCTCTTCTATATAGATTATCACCTATGAGTGAGTAATCTAATGCTTCCTATTCTAGGCTCCTTCTTCTAGCCAATGTCATCTCTTGAGGGAATGTTTTTGTTCTCAAATATTTTACTAATGGTTCACTCCAATCCAGTATTAGAGCTACATGATACAGAGTAGCATGTTCTATAGGAGGTCTAGTACAACAAATTGGGAATTCCTTGCATTGTCTATGGACATTTGCTTCCATAGTTGGCCAATGCACTCCGAGTCTCTTTAGTGTTTGTAATGTTCATTGCTTTGAGTAGTGTTACTCTAGTGCACCTACATTTGCTAATTGCAACCACTTTGCGTACTCATCTTCTTCTACACAACAAGCTAAAATCTCGTGGTCCGTGTGCTTATACATACTTCCTGCCATAATGTGGTACTTTTGGGCTTTTACTACTTCATTATCTTGAGTGTTTATGATTGGATGTTTAAGACCATAGGTCAATACAGGCATTAATGTCTTTGCCCAACTAGGTACAACTTCTGGATTAAACAAGTAAGCATCAGGAAGGTCATGTGATACTCCTTGTGGGGCCTCTCCAGATGTGAGCCTCGAAAGATGATCTGCTCTCAAGTGAGTCTTCCCTTTTCTTACCACTACCTCGAAGTCGTATTCCATTAGTAAAAGAAACCATCTTAATAATATGCCTGTATTGTAAGGTTTATTTACTAAATATAGCAATGCCTGATGATCAGTAAAAAATTTAAACTTATTTGCAAGCAAATAATGTCTAAACTTCTTAACCACATATACCATGCCTAATCCTTCTCGTTCAGTAGTCATGTAATTCCTTTCTGCAGCATCCAATTGCCTACTTGCATAAGCAATTGGTAGATCCATGTTACCTTCACTCGTCGGTTGTGCTAGCACACATCCGATAGCATAATTGGATGCATACATGTGAACATGAAAGGGTTTGTTCCAATATGGTTTAGTCAATATTGGTGCTGAACATAATCGTCATTTAAGCTCATTGAAAGAGTTCTCATATTCTTTCGTCCACTCAAAGTTAGTCAAAAGGGAGTACAGAGGCTTTGCAATGATCGCATACATATGAATGAATCGGTGATAATAGCCACAATGCCCCATGAAAGCTTGTACTTCCTTGACATTCTTTGGACTAGGTAGCTCTGCAATAGCTCTAACTTTTTCCTCATCTGTAGATATGTCGTTCTTTGACAGTATGTGTCCTAGAATCTTGCCTTGCTTGACCATGAAAACACACTTTTCTAGGTTCAAGCAGACTTGATATTCTCTACATTTGTCAAAGATAGCTCTCAACTCAGGGATATGGGTTTGTCTAATGTTGGAATGAGCATAGAGATCATCAACATAGATTTCCAGATTCTTCCTCAAGAATTCTTTAAATATATGACACATCAGCCTCTAAAAGGTAGCGGGCGCATTGGTTAGACCAAATGACATTACCCAAAAAGCAAATATGCCCCACTCTATGGCAAAAGCCATCTTATGCTGATCTTCTGGAGCAATGGATACCTGATTGTAGCTAGAAAATCCATCAAGGAAGATGCACACTTCCTTGCCTGCTATTCTTTCTAGTAGATGCTCAGTGATAGGAAGCGGATAGCTATCTCGAATGGTGGCTACATTAACCTTCTTCAAGTTAATGCATACACGTAACTTGCCATTCTTCTTGGGTACCACTACAATGGGGGACACCCATGTAGTGTGCTCAATTTCATAGATGAATCCAACTTCTACCAATCTATCTATCTCTTCCTTTATCTTGGTAGCATAGTTATCGTTATATGTGTATGGCTTCTGCTTAGAGGGTTTGGCGTCTGAGGTCATGGGGATCGTATGTGAGAATATGTCTGGGTCTACTCCTTTTAAGTCCTTATAGCTCCAAGCAAATACATCTCTGTATTCTCTGAGCAAGGCCATCAACTCGTGCTCCTCTTCCTCAGTTAGGTCATGTCCTATGTACGTGCATTTTTCTTCTCCTTCTTCTATGGTTACAACAATTTTCTTGGTGGTTTCTTTGTTATCATAGGCCTCTCCGGCTTGTGCATCGCGTTTAGGCATTCTTATCATGACTCTCCTACCTTCTATCTCATACTTCTAAAAATTTTTAGGGACCTCAAACAAAGGTTCGTCCTCCTATGATGTGGCTTCTTTCTTCTTCCTTTTCTTGCCTTCATTCTTGGTCGTCACTTGTGTGGTTAACCTCACATCATTTGTAAGTTCTTCATGTCTCTGAGGGTGAACTTCTACTTCATAGAAATATTCCTCATCTGATGCAAAAGGTGGGTCCATAATGTGTGACTCTAGATCGGAGTCACTTGCATCCTAGAATGCATCAATGCTAGGTTCACATTCTTTAATAACCGAATCACACATGATTGGCTCTATTGTGAAGATTGAAATGTCATAGCCATCCTCATCACAGTGGGGTGGCCATTGTTCTTCATTGATGCCTACATCCATTGGTGCTAAAATTTCTGCCCAACCATGACGTTCAAATTCTTCGTCTAAAAAGACTACAGGTGCATAGGCTAGGTCTTGAACTAAGAGTTTCCTTCGCACCTACCTCTGTGGATTTTTCTCTCTTCTCTTCTTCTACTGCTACTTTGCACATCCATAAGTGGGTGTCTTCATGCATCCATGCGGATCCTGATCCTATGGAATGCACTGACTCCGTATCATCTTTAGCTCTATGGATGGGAATCCATTGAATAGGGGTTATGTCTCTATGAGAGTAATCCTTGATTGTAACACCTAAGTGTTGTAAGTACAAGGAATTGGTTCCCCAATCCTGTACTACTTGCAATTGCCACATAAATGGTCTTCCTAAAATCTTCTCATAGGCCTGATTCTTGCTAAAGTCACATATGGCAAAAGTATGCTCGAACTCGACACCACATGTGGTGAGAGTTATTCCTTCTAGAAGTCCTAAGGTTCTTTCTATATGACCATCGGCCATCTGCAATTTCATTCTCGTTGGCCTGAGTGTTGGCTTGCCCCAACGCTTCCATAGGGAAGTGGTGGCAATTACTACCTGCACCTGAGTCCAAAATTGCCTTGGTGGTGTAACCTTGATGGGTAATTGGAAGATAGGTATTTCCTTCTTCTCCTTCGCTCATGTCTCTTATCTTGTCCAAGGGTACTTCTGGCACCATTCAATGAGATCCTACTTGGGAACAAGGTTTAGCTATTATGTGCACTTGATTGGCTACATGTTTCCACAATTCTGGCTTAACCTTGAGTAGCTCTTCTAAATTGAGGTTGCATTGCACTTTAGTATTTTTCACTACCTCTATGTTCCTAGGTGTGAACTGAGTCTTCGTTTCTTATCATGACCGTGGGTGCTCTCATACAGGTAGACTTCACTTCCCATGGGCCTGTGAAATGGGGTAGTTCTTGCAAGGAATTAGACTCGAATTCTAATCTCTCATGAGATTGGACATCCTCTCGCTCTTCATAAATGGAAGGAATGTCTTGTGGAGGAATTGATCGTGCAAGTCATCCACAAGTTCAATGGGAGGAGGAGTTTCACTTTCTTTAGCTCATTTCTCTTCTTGAATCTCTCTTAGAAATTTTGGGGAATATTGATTCATAGAAGAAGATATGTCTGGTTCTATGGAATTAGACACATAAGCTTCCTGGGAAGGAGAGCTCATTCTTTTACTTCCCTTGTCTTTGCCTTGAGAGGCGGGGTCCTTTTCAGATTTTGCAATTAGCCTCTCCAATCTTTCTAGCAGTCCATCAAAGTGCAATTGTGTCTTAGCTGAGCTAGAGAAGTTAAAGAGGCAATTGGCATCAAACATGGTTTGGGCCTATTCCACCATCTTAGCACAAATTTTAGTTTGTTTGAGTTCTAGTTCAACTCTAGGGTAACACTTTTCATGCTCCATTACGTTCGGCCCTTCTTGGATTCTAGCGTGATATGCTTTAAGCATCATGTCTAGGTCCTCCGGAGTGGGATCTGCTAAGACTGATCCTACTCTAGGGGGTGGTGGATTGTGTGAGGCGGGTTGGAAGGTGGTAGATTGGATGGTTAGGGATGGTGGTGGTGGTATGAGAGAGTGTGTTTGAGAGGTGAGTTCAACTATTTTGGCTTTTGTTTCTGTTAGGCTTTCCTCGAGCTCACTCATTTTCTTCAACCATTGTTTTCTCATCCTCTCCCGGCTATCCTTCCAAGATCTTGCCCTTTTCTTGGTTATACTCTCACTCTCACTAACCTCAGAACTCTTTTCCTATCCTAAACCTTGGTTTTGCTGCAAAGCTTGGGCTCTACTAACCAGTTGCACTGGGGTAGTGGAAGTTACACTTCCTGTGGAGTCTATGACTAACCCAATAACATTGATAGGAGTGATTTTTGGCATATTGTTGGGGTTCTTAGGATAGTCTCGCAAGAGGTGCTCTTTCCGAGAATCGGGACAAAAACCCTGAATTGTCATAGATTGGCATTGTGTAGGTGCAGGCATAGGGCAATCACAAATGAGGTGATCTCCCTGACATCGGTAGCATGGTCCTCTAGGAAATGGGGGTCTTACCTGCCTAGGTTGAGGTTTAGAGTTGGGATTTGCATACATGACATTCACATACTCTGGCTCCCAACTAGGTTCACTCGGATCTTCATAATAATAGGACTCATTATGCTCAAGTGACTGCATGTAGTAAGCTTGGGGGCTATCAATATGAGTAGAGTCGAAACTATGATCACTGGGGTCACTTTCTAAAAGTAATGGAGTTATTGGCACTAAAGCTCTATTTAGATTTTCTTCTGCAGCTGCGTACTTTATTGGAATCAGGGTTGTTGTGGTCTGCCATATTGTTGTGGTCTGCCATATTGTTGTGGTGGGTATTGGTTCTAGTATCTTCCCTGTTGTGGAGATGGCTGAGGATAATTTTGTCTGACAATTTGTTTGTTATAGGGACAGTCTTGTGCAGTGTGGTTAGTGTATCTTTGCCCTATGGTGTAGTATTGGCTGCTAGGGTTCACTTGGGGTTGAGCCATAATTGGACATACATTCGCCATATGGTCGCCTCCACAAGTATAACATCTTTTCACTGGGCAACCCTTGGTATCTGTTTGCTTGAGACTCCTAACTTCTGAGCTACTTTCTCAGCAAGTTCTTCAATAGATGTGGATGGATTTGAACTGAGGCTAGTAGAGCTATCTAAATCTTTGTAGATTTTTGAAAGCTCCAATTCTTCTCCTAGATTATCCTCAATGTCTATGCACATGCATACACACTCTTCTATGGTCATAGGGTCCTTCAAGTACACATATGATCTCAACTTGGTACTCAAAAATCCATCTAAGAATAAAGCCACTTGTTTTGCTGGAGTGGGTAACTCTAGAACAGGACATCTCTCTAGGTATTGCCTAAACCTTCTTCCTGCAAGTCTAACCATCCCTTGAGGTGTCTGCCTAAAGCTATGTATCAGTGAGGAAGTATTGTGTGTATGCCACTCTTAGAAAATTCCATGATGAAAGCTTCTAAGAGTTGGTCTATGTTCCTGAACTACCTCTTGTGTAGTGGTTGAAAACCATGTAAGGGCCCTGTTCTTGAGAGTCAGACCAAATGCATTGTACTGCGTGAACAGGTCATCCACTCGCTCTGCCCTCAAGACTTGCCTAAATTCTGCCACATGATTGTACGAGTCTCTAGTGCCATCGAAGCAATTCTTCATGGACTCAACCAGTTGTGAAGGCCTCAAGGTCCTAGTGTGTTCCCTAGGCCTCGACAAAGGGAATTTGTCTATATTTCTTTGATTCCTTGGGTCTCAAGGTCTCTCATTTTCCATTCTATCAGTCTCTGTTCTCGTTCTTTCTCTTCCCAATGGGTTAGCAAAGCTTACTTCCAGCCTATCTCTGCTCCTATCCCTTTGAGCTCCATGAGCTTGGGATGTGTTAGGTCCTTGATGACCAAAAGAGACATTAGATCTTGGTTGGGGAAAAATAAATTCACCCTTCCAAGTGTAGGCATGCCTACCATGCTTTGAGACCACAAAGATCCTCTATGAAGTATTGTCTAAATAGGTCACTTTGTCTGGGTTATCTGGATCTTTAACCTCATAGATTGTGAGCATTCCTACTTCATTTGGCTGGTCAGGTTTATACCTCCAAAAAGCCTCGTCAGTCTCTCGCTTTAAGAGCAGATCTGTGCTCTTGTTGTCCTAGGGAACCCATTCTGGAGTGATGATTCTAGTCAGGACTGATTTGCCTCGAGGAGTTCTGGGCTCTCTTGTTAAGTTCCCTTGCTCTATGTCACCTTTGTTTGTCTCTGGAATCACATTACCAAATTCATCTGTTCTATCTGGTTGGTTAATGACTACGTACATTGTCCCTTCTTTATCTATGTATGCACCATTCTCAAATTTGACGACTGGATGTTCTAGTCCAATGGGTTGATCTGGGTTTTTAATCTGGACAACAGATCTTCTTAGGCCGTCCTCATAGATGCAAGCACCTAATCGGTTGGTCCTAATGTATTCAAGTTGCATTTTGTAAGGGTCTTTGGTTTCCTCTAAGTAAGCCACACTTGAACTTCGTGTGGGTCTCTTCATACCATAAGACATCTCTGATTCGCTAGTTTCAGAGCTAGGGTAGTGTGGATAAGCGCTCAACTACTGGGCCCAAGACCTAGCAGTGTGATTGACACTAGCCTTTGAAGACGTAAGGATTTGTCTATCTCTCGCTAGGTGTCGTCCTGATCTAAGGTTCATATGCCTGATTGAACAATCCAAACTTTACCCAAAGTACAACCTCGTTGCTCATTCTTTTTTATCAACAATTGGATTCTTTTTATTTTGTTATCGTGTTTTTGATCTTGTCTGATTTTGCATCGTCGAGAATACTTAAGCGATTTTTCGCACTTGAAGTTGATTGCAATAGAATTAGTTCTTTCCCTTGGGGTTCTCATCACACACACATATTATCTCTTGACTTGAACTTGATTACTTAGGTAGTCTTCAACTTGTCTCGTGCCTATCATCGCCCTAACTTACTCCTAATACTATGCGTTCTTAGCCTAAGCTAGGAATTGCCTGAGGGGGGTTTCAAGAGAATTTCCAACCTCAAGTCCTTTGCCTTTTGATTGTTGGTCAAGCCTAGGATGCGCTCGCCCAAGCTCCGTGATCACCTTGCTAGAGTTGCTTGAAATCCTTGCTTGCACACCACGGATCTATGAAATTTTACCAGTTAAAAATGGACTTGACCACAATGTATTGATAGACAAAAACAACCTTCAACATACACTGAAAAGTATAGATCCTTGCTTTCCTTTTTTACCTAAAAAGTATTCTCACTCCCTAGTACCAACTGATGGTCAACTTAGAAACACCTATACTAGAACTCCACATATGATTATTACAAAAACCAATGGATCTCCACTTAGGATTCTCAATGAGCTTTCCAACGGGACCAAACAGAGTTTGTATGAAGAAGTTATGGCTAGTCAAGCACTTGGGAGTCGAAACAGGTGAAACAGGAACTTAGGGATAGCTCATAGTGTTCTCTAAGGTTTCTTTATGCTCTAATGACCCTTAATTTTCCCAAGTTTTGGCCAAAAATAGACTAAAATTTTTAAGCCTAAAAAAAGTGCCAAATTTTCCTGTCAATCGTGATCGATTGATCTGTCAATCGTGATTGATGTGTCTGTCATGATCAACTGTTTGATCGCGATGGACGGGTCCAACGGGGCTATCCGTCGCGATTGACACGTGGTAAGTCATGCAATGAGTCGATCATGGTCAAACAATTGTTGACTCGATCAATCGTGATTGACAGGTCCATCATGATGAACCTATTGGTCACGATTGACATGTGGCATCAATAGACTCAGTCAGTCGTGGGTCAAACGGTCATGGATCGTGTCCGTCATAATTGGTTAAGTTGAGGTGGGAATTTAAGTTCCAATCCCTTTGGCACCCCTTCATCGAGATAAAAAAGTATGTGCTTATGTGGCAAATCCTACGCCGTGGAATTTGGACCAATGTAAAGGCTAACAAAATTTGTCAGGTCCCCCATGGTGCAAACGATGCCTTTGTGGCATGGAAGACTTGGGACACCTCTTCTATTCGTGCCCCAAATCAATATCGGTCTTGCACGCCCTTGAGAGAATCATGCTATTACAAGGACAAATCAACTGGAAGTAAGCCTTGTTGGGTGAAGCAATCATTTGTTCCTCGACACTGTGGAATGATATAAGAGGGAAGAGTCTATGGAAAATATGGAAAGAGAGGTGTGCAGCCAACTTTGGTAGCCCTCTTAAAGAATGATCAATCGAAAAATCTCTTTTCCTTTTAGGTAAAAGAATTTCCAATTGTAAGAAGCCCCCACCCTTTAGACATCATAGAGTGTTCTTCCAAGAGAGCAACAAGATCAGGGGGGGAGGAGAGGATTATCAACCTTCTTTGTAAAATTTTATAGTAATCTATAAGCAACCCCTAGTTTGTGGGATACGAGGGGTCCCATAGGTGCTAAGCCAGTTCACTTGTATAGTTGTAATCTCTAATAATTAAAGTTTGGAAGAGTAGGCTCCGTTGAACTTCTTTTTTTTTTTAAATCACATAAGAGCAGTAGTAATAACAGAAAAGCACTTACTTGTTTGTCTCTTTTGGGTGACGTGAGCAGGATTCAATCTTCATGGGTGGCATTGGAAGGATATATCCTTTTTTGTAAGGTGAGATAGATCTCTTTTTTTGGTGGCAAGATTAAAAAGGTGTCCTTTAGGACATCTCTTGTGGATTTTTGGGCATCCTAAATGGACATTGTTGTCAGTAGTAATGGTTGTGCTTGTTGTGGCAATATTTAATGAGTTCAAACTAGTTTCCTCCTAGAGCCTTCACGTCGTCCTTTTGCAATTCATAATAGTTGGTATGTGTCCTATCCTTGTTTGTGTGGGATTCGTGTGGGTACTATATTCTTCACTTTATATTTACACTTTTAATTAACTCAAGTCTCGGAAGATATAAACGTAAGATCAATTTGCATTTTCTTTTTAATTCTTGAAGAGTAGTCTTGGGGCGTGTGTGGTGTACTAGCTATTAACAACCACTAGACTTGAATGTGGGACATAAAGGGAACCCTCCGGACATATGCGTTGTTCTTTCAATCTCAAACCTAATAGAGAAGTAGGTTAAAGACACAACTTCAAAATAATAATAATAATAATAAAGAGATGTCATCTTACTACTTAAAACAATAGAGAAATAAAAAATGAAATGGTTTATTGAAAAAAAGAAGCCATTATCTTTTGTAACAAATAAAAAAGTGCACCAAGACCCAATGGCCCCTTGCCAACACGCATTCCCTTGTTGAACTGATTATTAGTCTTTTTCTCTCACTTTGGATCCCCTCAGCCTTCAAAATTAACCACTTCAAGATATGACTTAAGATGTTCAAGCATCCCCTCCATAGTTTATCAAGGAACAAGGTTGCAAGAATCTTGTTTCAGGGTTTCTATGAGTCAGAAATGGGAGTGGGTGCTAAACAAACTTGAAATCAAGCTTCCTTAATAGAAGGGAATACATTTGAATATGGTTTGGAAAGTGATGGTGATTAACATGTTCTTGATTTCCTCCATCATCTATCAACTTGCTTGTTGAAGATTGAATGATGATGAGTTGTTGAAGGTGAAAGAGCATGCAAAAACTTTCTTTGAACAGGGACCCAAATAGGTAGGGGGTGCCTAAAATTATGTGGAACATCTTCCTTAACCCTCAAGGAAGCGGGTGAGTTTTCCATTCTTGATGTTACAACCTTGGAAAACAAACTCATTGTTAATCAAATCTTGGATGGTTTTCGATTTGGAGCATAGGGGAGTTTGAGAAAGAGAACATCCAAAGTGCCAAGAAGCTCTATACCAAGGGTTTTTACGAGTGGAGACATCTATTAAACCAAGTGATAAGAGATTGGATTAGGCTTGAGGAAATCGACCCAAACCTCATATTGGATTATGATGGTTGGTGTCTTCTAAGCATAGGGTTTGCATTTGGTATGCGTCAAAGATATTCCTCTTACTAGCACAAGAAGCTCCATAGTCAAGGGGACTAAAGTGGAGTAATGGCAAACTAGAAGACCAATCCAAACACCACTTCCTATTGAGTGTGACATGAAATTCCACATCCTTCTTCAATCTCGAATTTTTCTCAAGGATATTTCCATTGTGCCATCTCAGTCCCTCAGGGTGAGAAGATTTTTGACCGATGAGGAGGCGGGTCCTCACGCATTCCCAAGCATTGAATCTGCTCTGCAAAAGACACCATTCTTCATAGTCCACTCTGTTGGCTAGATCAATGTCCTCGAATCTAATCCACTCACAAGTTTCTTGGTTCTAGAAGTGTTTTTGTTGGATATGCTCAATACTCCACCCTCATGTGACCACAAATGATCCATGGTGCTCCAAGTTGTAAGGCCCCCATTATGAGGAGAAGCCACTATGAGAGCCCGCACATTTGTGGAACCCTAACTTCCAAGTTAGATGAGGTCTATGTGTGACCGTTGATGGTTGTAGATGATCTTTGTGAGCCTAGCCATTAGGTTAGGTAGGGCATAAACTTCTTGGCCATTGGGTTGACATTTAAGGTGAAAATAAAGTCCTTGCGGCATCGCACGGTTTCCCCATATAACCTTAATGGGGGGAGTGCAAAGGGGGGCTTTTCCCCTTCTGCGAGGTCCCCCGGCCCGTAGGCCGAGACGGTAGGACTACTAGTCGTGGAGATATTGTCGGATCATATATTTTATCGACTATTTTGTATCTCCCGACTACGTTTATTTGTATCGAACCGCCTTTGTAAAAGCTATATAAGCACGGCCTAGGTTGAGATTTATATAGCATTGCGCACTAGTAAGCCCTTCATCTAGAGTTTGTCTAGATCGCCATCTAAGCTCCACATTGGGAGTGCACGGGTGGACAACACCATCATTGTAACTGCATTACGCTCGACAATTTGAGAATTTGAGTTCTTTATCTCTCAGTCTGCATCTATCTTTGTCTGCGTTTTTTGCTCTCAACTCTTTCTACAGATCTATTCCGCTGTGCTGTTATTTTCTTACAGTTTCCACAATGAAAGCCTTTGTTCCAAAGCTTCCTAGCTTTTTGGAGTTACCAAGACTCCACACTTCTCATGCTCTTGATAGGGAACCAGATTGAATCATTCTATCTAATATCGATCACCCATTTTCAATCTTTATTAATTATGATAAACTCTTTCAGCTTGTTCCAACTCTTCCATAGAAAACAAACCAAACTCGAGCCTTTGCAAGAGCCAAATTGAGGAGAACAATATGGTGAGAAGGTCGAGACTTGGAAGTGCGTTATTATTCGTAGTGCGTTTGTGTTATTACTTACGTGTCTTATGTGAATTGTACGTTAGTTATGGGCAGATCGGGGTCGTCCTTGTGTGAATCAATGAGAGGTAAAGCCAGCGTGCTCGTCTGCTACGAGTTTGGCCAGCATCCGACTATGTGCACGGAGATTTGTTCCTTGACGATGCGGGCAAATGTCTGCTCTACGGTCGTGATGGGAGGGGCCTGAGTTTCCCGCACCTTGTGTAAAGGCACTGGGTTGGTAGTCTGGATGTCTGCAGGCTAGCGATGATTTTGTATGTTCTGAATGTTTCTGTCCACTTCTCATTTCGTGAGTGCTTGCCATTAGATGCTTTGCGGGACACTCGCTAAGTTGGGAAATGGCGACATAGAGATTGTAGTTGTCAAGCACGATCAATTACCCCGGGCTGTCTCTGCTATTCCCGTCTGAGGTGATGCCCTTATGTCGTGCGACATGCAGCGTGCTCTGTGTTGCAGGCTCTGTTTATAAATGCAGTGGCTTTGTGTCAAATGCAGCACTACACTTGTTAATACATTTTGTTTTGTTAGTGACTCCTTTCGAGTTGCATTTCTTAGTGACCATGATACGTCACAGCCAACTATTCATGCTACTGGTAAGGATAGATCTCTTGATGCGAAGAGGTTAAGATGCCTATTTTCGCATCATCATCAGAGAACTACTATGGAGGATTGTAGGGAAAATGATTTGTAGAGTTCGATTCTGTACTTCGCAGGTTACTCGGTTACACTATGTGTGATATGAGAAGGTGTCCTTGAAATGATAGAAAGTCATACTTATAGTTATTTACGTTGGCAGAATTCCTCACTTTATCTCTATCTTTCTTCTTTTGCTTGAAGTTGTGTATCATCAAAAGATGTAAGCCATGAGTTTTTCATGGTTCTCTGCACGATGTAATGACTTGCGAATTTTGATTGTAAATGGGTCCTACTTTATGTGCTCTGTCGGGTGGACATGAAATTTTGTGAATTAGCCTGTTCACGAGGGTAAGGTGTCATCTATTTTGTTCGAGCACGAGAAGATGTTGAGGAGAAACACCCTCAGCATTTGGAGGGTTATTTGTTACAAGGATGGCACGTATAGAGTAGTGGCAGGTGTATAGATTTTTATGGGTAAGGTGGAGTCGCCTAATCTATGAACTTTGTTAGTATAGGTGCAGTAGTATTGCGAACCACTTGGCATAACTGTACTGTGAAGATGGCAAGCATTTCCATGTGCCGTATCGATTCAGTCATATCAGTAGAGTGAATTTTCAACACCAGAGATGGTCTAGAAGCATTCAATTTGGGTTAGACAGACCATTATCTGTTGCGGTATACTGTGTAGATCTGTAAGGCACGAGTTTGTTCTGTGAGCGTCTTCATGCCATGCCATCACACATTGTATATGAAATATGTGCTATTGATTTGAAATAAATGCTTTACTCTTAGACGAATTGGACCGCAGTAGTTTGGGATAGGAATCGAAGATGACATGGACGTGATGCAGCTGGAGAATGAAGTTCGTTCTAGACCAACTCAAGGGAGTAGTAGGTTTTAAAGATGCAGGCTGAAGTGTTCCAGAGATGTTTTAGGTTGAAGACAACGTAGGAAGTGCAATTTTTTCACGTAACGTTCTCAATTGAAATACCCAGTACCGATCACGAATTGAGATATATCAGAATTATCTTTTGTGCATGATTCAATTTTGAGCATTTCATGTGTTTACAAATATTGGAAAGAGGAATAGATGCACGAATGCACCTTTTTTGTAGGTGTTTAAAGAGTTCTTGTGTTCGAGTGTGATGCTCCATCTCTCTTCATTTGCTCTATACTCTTTGAATCATTTGGATGTTAAGGAAGCCCTATGATCAATTTAATTGATTCTTGTCTGGACAACCATGTGAAAAGGATTGAGACCTTGTATGCAAAGGACGAAAACCATCAGACAGGACTCTCATTTTGAATGGAAATTTGTGAATCTAGCTTCTTACATTTTCTCTTTGATACCTTTGTGTGGAGTTTCAAGGATGTTCTTGAGGTGTTACAACCCCATATTCTTTACGGTAAGTGTCTTTTTTATGTTTATTTGAAGTGTTTCTTTTTTATAGTGCTTCTTGCATTTAAGTGCTTGCGTGTGGGCCAAAGTTCTTCATTGCAAGCTTGTGTAGATTGTCTTCCGAGACCATCATCTTATGCTTGAACGTGGTAAATTAACTCTTTTTGGCAAAACGATTTAATGTTAGTTGTTGGCTAAGTTTTGTGTAAGCGAGTCTAGGACAGTAGCCGTTGCCATTATGTTATGTACGTTTTCTACTTTTTTTCCATCTCATATTGTTGATGTGTATACTTGCACGCGTAAGCCTTTTGATGACATTTCTTTAGAACAAAGGAGAGAACTTGTGAGAAAAATGCGCTCCTCCATTGGATATTAAATATTTCATATTCGCGTTGTAAGGGAGCACGAAATTATACCTTGTGACTGCACTATAGACCAAATTATTGGAGAATATTGAATGGTTTGGCATCTACATGATGCAAATGATCCCACAACCCAAAATTATAAGTACGAAACATGATATCAAAATTACAAGATTTCCATTGAAGGAGATAAACTACATACATGAAAGAGTAAGATAAGATTTGTATTGCGAGGTTACAAGATAATACAAGATGACTTAACTAGACTAGATAGGACATGAGCTGTAAGTATTGGTGTTGGCAAGAATAAGGATATATGTGGTCAATTTCTTCTTACATAGGTGTTTAAAGGGATCTTAAGGTGGTTGCAACGTCATTATATAATTGATGATGTCATTTAATCAAAACAAGGTCTTTTGAGTGTCAAAACAAGGCAAATCTTAGTAGGGGTGGCATGCATCTAGATGTAATGAATATGGATCAATATGCAAATATTTATGCTCAATAACTATTGAGATATTTTGCACTTGTTTCACATCCACCTCATAGATATGTTCTAGATTTGATTTTTTGCCTTTTGCTACAAAGGTTATGCAAGTAGTTGCCATGAAGAGTGAATTGCATTCTATTCTCTAATGGTACTTAGGATTTGGTGCCTTCACCATAGGGTAGGAATGATTACCATGTTAATCACTATATAAGTTGAAATTCACATAAGATCGTGCTTCTCTAAACCATAAAGCACCATGGTTGCAAAGGGTTATAAGTAGTAACATGGTGTTGATTTTGTAGAAGTCTTATATCCAATAGTCGAGATGACCATATTGTGCATGTAACTTGGGTGGATTTAAAGTTGGGTTAGTTGCAATGGAGGACCTAAAGCTAGTTCAAATGGATATGAAAATTGCTATACGAATCAAGTAGATGTTTATATAGTTCATGGCAAAGAGAGTTTAGTTTGTAAAGTTTAAGAAGAGCTTACATGGATTTAAAACATCCCTTGGCAATGGTACTAAAGGTTTGATGCAAAGAGAGTTTAGTTTGTAAGCTTAAGAAGAGCTTGTATGGATTTGAAACATCCCTTAGACAAGAGTACTAAAAGGTTTGATGCTTTTATGAGGTTTGAAGGTTATTCTAGAAGTAATGAGGATTATTATCTTTACATTAAGAGATGCTTAGATGGTTGCCTGATATGTTTGATACTTGTTGATGATATGTTGAAATTTGGGAAGTTCAGAGAGATTTGGGGGATGCCTAATATATTCTTGGCATGCATATTTGTAATAGGAGAAAAAGATGCATATACTTATCGCAAAAGTACATATTCAAACTACCTCCAAATCAACATATATGATGGAAAGACATTGAGTACAACTTTACCTACATATGTGAAGTCAAGCAAAGATGATTGATTTTGATACTAGGAAAGGAATTCATGATCAAAATTCTTCATGAGTGCATTCAACCATGCCATCCATGTCTTGAGTCTTTATGATGGAAGATAGAGTAAAAGATAGACATCACCTAGATGTTACCTTATCGGGAACATTTTTATAGAGCGGCTACCACTTTCTTATTGTTCAATTCTAGGCTTAGATCCAAATTACGATGAGTGGCCTCACATTGGCATTTGTTGGTGGAACCATTTTTATTCTTCCATAAATTCTCTTTGAGGTCCTTTGATTCTTGACTCTTTATTTTTAGTGAGGTGTTTGTAATACCTATCTTTTACTTTTTCTTGCATTGTCCTTTTTACTATTAGCGCATCAACACAAATTTCTTTATTGTGGTAATTTTTACTATTGTGAAAGATAGTTACCTAGATGTTAACATTCTTATAAAGTGACTACCACTTTCTTATTCTTCAATTCTAGGCTTAGATCCAAATTACGATGAGTGGCGTCACATTGGCATTTATTGGTGGAACCATTTTTTATTATTCCATAAATTCTCTTTGAGGTCCTTTGATTCTGGACTCTTTATTTTAGTGAGGTTTTTGTAATACCTATCTTCTACGTTTTCTTGCATTGTCCTTTTTACTATTAGCGCATCAACACAATTTCTTTATTGTGGTAATTTTTCAGTTTGAGCTGCATTGGTAATTTTTCAATTTGAGCTGCATCGATCAAAAACTTTCTTAGCTTTTAATATAGCAATGCATTCTTGCATTTTAGCAAGGGTGTTGGAATTCTAGAGGTGTACATCTTGGAGTTTCTGTTGTACTTTGTGATTATTGTTTGATGTTGAGTATTCATTTTCTTCCATGCTCTTCTTGAGCGTATTGTAACTTAAAATCTCATTCTTGCAGATGCCCTTCTAAACTTTGTTATGTGTTTTTGTGAGTTTAGCATTCCTTTGGCTTGCTCCATTGAAATTTCCTCTTTATTATTTCTCACTTGCAACTCTTGATTTAAATTGTGTAGTTGAGCTATTCTCTGATGTAGAGTTTTCAGCTCAGTGTCTTTTTCTTTTGGATTCCTCTTTCGGTGTGTCCATGACCAGGTTTAATTTTGTAATATCATCTTGAAGTTTCGTGATTGTTTGTAGGAGGGAAATCTCATGTGCTTATGCATTATCCATTTGCTAGTGCAATTATTTCGCCTTTATATAGTTCTATGCTTATCAGAGAGAGCATATTATTATTGCTCCTTTGAAAAGACATTTATGCAAGATTTTTTTGATGCATTTGCATCATCTCACTATAGGGAAAATGAAAAAAGCGTACTACATCATATAGTTGTTCAAGATGAAATCTAGAAGAACGCTCAGTAGGGGAAAGAGATGAAGGTGGGCTACTTTGCAAAGAGGGGAATGTGGTGGGCATCCATCCAAATCATCATGAGGGTAGGCAAGTGTTAGGGACATGCGTATGTATGTGATGGTGAATCATGTGTGTAATTGTGTTACTTCATTAGAGGGTCGGGAATAATGGTTGGAGGCATGAAAAACTTTGCGATCTGGCATATCTTGGTCTTGTTGAGGGGATGAAATAGGTGCGTCGTTGTTGCTCATTATGTTGTGGACAAGGGTTACTAGAGAAGCAAGATAGAAAGTCAAGTTGACAAGTAGCAAAACCACAAAAATCTCTATCTCAATGAGTACTCTATATTTGAGCACTAAAACAATCAATGAAGGTTGACCATAGTAATGGACAAATTTTGGTTGACCATAGTAATGGACAAATTTTGGTGCCTAAGACTTGCTTACAAGCTAAGATCTCTACACATGACCTCTTAGCTTCTTATAGGTCACAATCCATCTTGAGATGAAGAAGTTCAAGCTTACCTTGAACTTCGTATGGGAGGCCCTCAACATGCAAGGGATGCATGTTCCATAAGAGAAAGAGGTTCTAGGACTAATCAACATGAAGAACCATAACATAACAAAGCTCTAGGATATGGTTGTGATGACACCAAACATTTTAGTGCCACTCAAAAAATGCATGCAACATTTTGCTTTTTGCAAGCAAGTTCGCTTTATACAACCTCACAAGCGAATTTGGTTTAGTCTATGCTTGGCAAAAACCTTAGGGTTGACCATCAACCTTCTTATTAGGATAATTGAGAAGCTTCATGCTTCTAGTAGTCAGTGGTTTTGCAAACCCATCTTGAATGGGCATTGTGCCATCACCCACATCATATATAAGTGCCTATCTTATGATTTATTGATTGAGAGAGCCCTAATTTGGTCTAGGATTCAATAATTCAAGTTTGACACCCCAACTAAAAAGAATGAGAGGAACGATACAATGTGTACAACCACGAGGTGCAACAGTGACTCCAGATCCTTCACCTATAGGGAAATGAATAGTACGATCATTTAATATCTAACTCTTTCGGCATAGCATTGATGGGGCATCTTTTGCACAACCAACCACTCCTCATATATCCCCAAAATTTGAGTTTCAAGCACCTGTTGGGTTAGAAGAATTAGACAATATTGGATATAACAACTTTTCCACGATGTAGACAGAATTTGAAACAGAGCATCAGAAATTTGGGGGAGGAGAGCAACAAGATGTTCATACATAGTCACAAGAAGAGGGCGGAGAACAAAGAGAAGAAGAAGAAGAAGACCAAGGGGCACCAACCTATACAACAGGACTCCAAAGACTATGAGAATCAATGGAAAGTGTTCAGTCCAAAGGCAGACTTTCAGTGCACAATAGCCACATGTTGATGGACCAGCTCTTAGAAGATGGTGTAGATTTGCAGTTCATTGAATCCTTACGAATTCTATTAAAAATTGTGGCATTATAGAAGCCATCAATCACATGTTGCAAAGACCATGAGCCCAATATGACGAATGACACATTCATACTCGATAGAGGTCTAGGACGAACATATATATACCCACCTTGATTGCAAAATCCTCCACATCGAACCAAGATTCTATTTAAGTCATAACCACAACAAGCCCCATTGACTTAATGAGAGACGAATGCACAAGTGCCACAAGTCTTGCTACATGTCATCCCATCTCCAACTAGAATCCTCGGACCTCAACCCACAACCATCGAGGAAGTCATCACCCAACTTGAAGAACTCGTCTTCCACACATTGCCTCGCTTACCCCTAGAATTGAAGAAGTAATCATCACCAACATAATCATGGCCACACCTACCTTCATGTTTTGTAACCTTGTTACCCATCCACAACTCTTCTCCTCCATAACTAACCCTTTGTATCATACTTCCTCCACCATAGGATCCTTATTCAAACTTGTAGGTCATCCAACCACCTGACAATCAGTAATGGGTTATTGAACCCCTCAATACATCATTGGTTACCTTGTCTTGCAATTGACCTTCAATTTTGGCCCAACAATGCCCTACACATTCCCTTTTTCATCCATGTTTCCACCACACTCAACTACAACTTCTTCCACCTATTCTCCAACCATTAGTCTTGCTTTTCTAACAATGGCCCCAACATCCTTCTTGGTGGGATAGGTCTCCACAATATCCAACATGTGGACCTAGACACTCTTATGATGACATTTGGAGTAGGACATGAATAGAACAAGTGTTTGCAGTAGCAAAATCAAGATAATTTGGAGACCACAATTAGAGAACCCTCGGTGATCGATCAGCGTTCTTGAACCAACTCGCAATTATGGAAAAACCGAGTGTTACTAGAGCTACATAAACAAGTCCAAGAGTTACGAGATAGACTACTCTAGTACGAGAGACCAATCTCATCCTAGAAAGTGCTAGCACCAGAAGAAACAATGGAAATCTTGGTGGAGACCTATGAACATGCGTATGAACCACAACCTGTACTTGGTGGCTTGGTCAGTGGTGAAGGACAAGAAACTTATGAGGTACTAAGGCCATGATGGTTAAAAAAAGTCGAAGATATCGGTCATACACATGATGAGCGGGTAGCAATCCAGATACAAGCAATGGGCAATATCAAAGAGACTATTGAATTTTGATTTTTTCACCAATCTATCTCATTGACACCTAATTACCACTCCAATATTGCAATACAAGCCTTATTTCGTTCTATCCGTTGATTATGCAATTGAAGTGAAGGGTGTTATTGGCAAAGAGCCAATCTTTGTGACTCAGTTTCAACCAAAGGATGTACTAGAGCGAGCACATAGAGACAACCATCTTTCATTTGGATTGGTGCAAACATTTATTAGTCATTCAAAACTAATGCGCAAGTGGTCCCATGCTCCCTTACATATCCATTATAACCCATGCTATGATCCCGTACCAAGATTATGTTCGTGGACAACATTTGCCATCAAGGTCAAGAATAAAGCTATGTGCAGGCTAGTTGAATTATCCATATCTCGCACCACTACAAGGACCAACTACAATGGCATTTATGGTTTCCACTATCGGCCATTGGACCCCATGCCTTAAGCACATGCCCGATGTAGTTGCACAAATGACCATGAAAATATTTGAATTAATGACTGTTTTGTTCAAGACCTTTCGTAAGGTAAAAGCTCCCTGCATCTTAGCACTCGCCTTCAATGAAGGCAACTATGATCTAGTATATGATATGAACACCATGGCACCATTGAAAATTGTTTACACATGGCATGCATGAATTAAATATTTACTAGCTTGATATAAATAGACTTTCGAGGAGATGTTCTCAATCAGATTTCGGGAATACAACTCAGAGCTATTCATCTCTAAGCCTACCTATCTATTGTAGCCATTCACTTTTGAATAGTTCATACTTATAGAATAGTATCGCATGCCACACTCGAAAGTTCTAGGTGCTATCGATTTGGAGCGCTTAAAGATTGATTTAGCACGTGCACTACAATTAAAGGAACATGAGCTTGCATAACATGTTTTACAATACTATACAGAACACCCTCTCCAACAGGGCTCCATTAAGGAAGGCATATGTGAGCGGGGGAGTGTTAGCAATCAGCCACGACTTACTTGACAAGGGAGTCCTAGACAACCACACTCGTGAGCTCTCTTCAAGTAGTGATTTTGAGTTAATTTGCAACCATATGGGGGATTCTAAGGATATGCACATGAATCTTATGAAATCTAACAAGAAAAGACCACTAGACCATTCTAGAATTCCAAAAGTCCAATTCCCATCAAATAGGCATCTATCTAGGTAGACTCAACTCACAGGTGCTTAGGCTTAGAAACCCTAATGGCTTAATCGTAGTTTGACACTTGATAGCTATATTTTGCATCGGGCACTACGAGGATAAGGAAGGATGTCTACTTGCTCACATCCAATCTTAAGTATACAAATGAGAAAGGAGAGATAGTAATTTTGGTTAGATGGGTGCTGATGACATGCACGAGATTCCACCCATGCCACCATAAGGAATGATGGTAGAAAGCTTGTGCATACTCCATTTTGTGAAATCAAAACCTTTGGTGGTAGGCCATAAACATGGAAATGAGTATAAAAAAGAGATACTGGATTAATAACATGGCTACCCCACTTACCAAGGAAGTGGTCGTCTATGTGTACCATAACAAGTACATTTCTACTCTATTGCCTAAATTTAGAGACATGAAATGCAAATTTTATTGAAATCAAAGAGCTTGAAGGATCTTTTGATGACATGCATGAGATTCCACCCATGCCACCATAAGGAATGATAGTAGAAAGCTTGTGCATACTCCATTTTGTGAAATCAAAACCTTTGGTGGTAGGCCATATCCATGGAAATGAGTATAAAAAAGAGATACTGGATTAATAACATGGCTACCCCACCTACCAAGGAAGTGGTCGTCTATGTGTACCATAACAAGTACATTTCTACTCTATTGCCTAAATTTAGAGACATGAAATGCAAATTTTATTGGGAAATCAAAGAACTTAAAGGATCTTTTGCACAAGTTAATCCACAGTATTCGAGCAAAAATTTAGGATCGAAAGGATCCAATACGCAAACCATGGGGCATAAGCCTACAAAGAGTACAAACCCATTTGTAATTCCATGAGACAACCTCGATGAGCAATTCAACTCTAGATTTCTAGAGGCACTTGTAGATAGATACCAAGCAAGAGTGCTACAACAAGAGAAACATCCTTATGCAATGCCAATTTATGGACAAGTAAATGAGTAGGCTTACCATGTCCAAAACAACAAAGAGTACGAGCATGGTACCCAGGTTAAATGTATGTTAATAGTAGAGGAATTGTATGTGAAGCATACTTATGGAAAAAATGGCCAAACATGTGGACCTAATCTCCACTCAAACTAAACCTTTCTAGTCAAAACTAAAATTAGATAGTTTGAGTGTGAAGCAAGTGCAAATGACGAGGTAGGAGAATGCAGTGAAGTGGATGAGCGCAATACTTGCCTACCTATCTTGTTCCATGGGCACGCTACAAAAGCAATGTCCTACTTATCTAAAACCAGAATTGGATGATGGAGATATAAAGAGGCCCATTGGTATACTAGAGAATGTAAAGGTGAACACGTGGAGTTGACATCCATTATAATCTAGCTAGTTGTAACTTCATCCAAGCAAGCAATGATGAGTTGAGTTTAGGAAGACCATTTATGCGTCAATTGAAAGTAGTGTAACACTGAGGTAGCAATGCTTTTACTTGCAACACTTGGGGATTACAACCAGAATCAATCTTCATACATTCGAGCATAGGGACATCCCTCCTATCTAGTGGAATATAATGCACAAATATGAAAATGATTTATCTGAAAAAAATCACCAAAATCAAGACATGAACTTGTGGGTTTGTAAGCAAGCTCATAGAGAAGAGAAATGGTTAGCACGGCGAGATTCTACTAACTTGTTAGTTTAAGACCGATCCATTGAAGATCTAGTTTACTTTCTTAAATGGTTTCAATGATGAAGAATTTGAACCTTATGGTTGGATGCAAATCCTAGCCACCATGGACATTCTTGTTAATAAGAACACTCATTAACAAACATTGCAATGCACAAGGATATGATCTTAATCGATTGTTCATGTTGATGGTTCTTGAAGGAATGAGGAAGAAGAGCCATTATTGGTTCAAGATGAGATTTTGAATGAGGAGGAAATTTGTTTGGTTTTCGTCCATATGGAATATGAATTTAATCTTGAAAAGCAATTCCTAAAAGAACATGTTAGAGATCCTACAAATTATACATCTCCCCTATACAAATTTGAGGAATCAAATAAGAAAGAATTACCTCAAATAAAGAGAAAGTCAGTGGATTGTAAGCCTCTCAAGCACTTCAAGAAATATGAGGTAGAGAACCAAAAAGCTGTAGCTTTGAGACCTAAGCATGAGACCAAAGTAGGAGAATAATATGCTAATCGAGAAATGAAGAACAAAGTAGTTGTTGATATATTTAGGTAGTGATGTGTGTGAACACTCTAGGACCGCTGAGGCACTTTTTTCCCTCCTTAGGAGGTTTTTTTCCCCCGGCTTGTATATACGCCTATTGCCCTAATGGGCTACTTATCTTTGTACATTCTCTAGTAATACATTCAGTCTTGTGTGTTGTGCTCCAAGCTTCTTCTTCTTCCTTGTGCTGTTCGCGTGCTTCCGCATACATCTTACTCCAACAATTGGTATCAGAGTAGGTCGCTACTTCATCTAGGGCGTCGTCTACACCTCTCCGGTTGCAGTCTCAGATTCGCACGAAATTTGGTGAGCATACTCAGGGTGTTTCAGAGATAAAAACAGCTTCGCTGTGTGGTGTCGAAATCGCAATCTGAGCTCATTTCGGCCTCCGAACGCACTATTGCAGCGCTTGTGCAGGCTATTTCATCTTTTTGTGCCAAAGGTATATACCAATTTTTGTTCGCCAGTATAAGCCTCGAAGTCTGCTACAGGTCTAGCAGAACTCGTCTGGGCAGTTTCGCTCAACTTTTTGAGATATAGTCAATTTTTCGCATCAAGGTATTTTAGTCACCGGCCATGGCTGAAAGCAGTGATGTATTCCGTTTGTTGGCTGTTGAGGATAAGTTGGATGGAAGCAACTACCCATTATGGGCTTATATGATGCGACATGTATTGGTTGCAAAAGGATTGTGGAACATTGTGCAGGGTGTTGAAAGACGTCCTGTTACACCTGCGACTACAGGTACTGCAAATACAGGTGCTGAAGCTGATGGAGATGGTGTTGAAGATGATATTCTGCAGATTCCTCTTCGTGCTGCTATTTTTGTTGCACCTACTTCAGAGCAGATTCGTTGGGATGGCAGAGATGCCCAGGCACATGCATTGATAGCTTTGTTTGTCAAACATGCCATTATTCCTCATATTCGCTCTTGCAGAACAGCAAAGGATGCTTGGGATACACTTACCACATTGTACCAGGCTAGGAATGAGGCTCCTGTTGCTTACCCCCGAAAACAGTTGGAGTGAGCACATGAATGAAGGTGATTCTATGGACAATTTTTTGACAAAGATCAAAGACTTGAAGGAACAGTTGATTTTTGCTGATGAGGTTATACCAGATAGCTCACTTGTGCAGACCGTTCTGAATGGTCTTCCTGATTCATATTAGAGTTTCGCTTCTACTCTTCGATTGATGATGAAAGGCAATCCAAATGCCTTATCATTTAAGGAGTTAGTCTCTGTTCTGTTGCAGGAAGATCAGTCTAGGCAGAACAGGTCCATTATGCGTGTTGCAGATCAAGCTTTCTTGGCTAGTCAGAAGGGCAAAGGAAAATGGAGCTCTTCTACTAGTAAGCAAAAATCTGCAAATGCTGCACATTTTTCTTAAGAGGTAAACCATGTTGGCCCCAAATTTAAGAAGTTAACATAGTAAATAATATAAATGGGACTTGAATATTTCCCAAATTTCTTGAATAGGCCTTAAATTAAGTTCTAATATCCATGAGTGCTCTTTTTTGCTTTTTTATCCTCTATGGTTTGAGGAGCATATCATCTTTGATATATATTAACTGATATAAGCATTCTTGCTTTTCATATTATACCAATGAATAATAATCAAAGCTATTTTATTTTGATGTCCAACCATTGCCAACTTAATGTTGCAGTTCGAAGTTTGTGCAGCACACAAACAACACAAGGAAGAAGAAGAAGTTTGGACAACAACACAATGGTAAATGTATTACCAAGTGAATGTATAGAGATAAGTGAGGAATTAGGGTTATATATGTACATACAATCCATGGGTTAAAAAACCTTTTAAAGAGTAGAAAAAGTGCTCGAATGGTCCTAAGTATGTTCATACATATCACCATCATAATATATGAACAAATCCCCCCCGGGAATGACACAATGAACAAGGATCTAGCACTCGTGTACAAGGAACTTCCAAGTAATGTGGACAAAAATCAATCCACAAAAGAAAGTAAGCCCAAAGCTTTGGGAAAAAAAATCAAACTTCTCCCTAGGTAGAGCCTTTGTAATATGCAATATTATCATGTGTGGGCACATAAGCCAAACTGATCTCCCTTGCAGAGAGTCTCTTCTTGACAAAATGATAGTGCACCTCAATGTGCTTTCTGCAAGCATGGCACTTAGGGTTCCTCACAACTGTCAATGTGCTTTGGCTATTAATAAAGATGGTGGTGGAAGAACACTCACCAATGCCCAAATCAGACAAAAGGCATTTGAGCTACACAATAGCTCTTGTGAAAGCTACCCTATACTCAACCTCACAACTAGAACTCGTACCCCTGTAGACCAACCTGAAGTAGAAAAAATGGTACAAATACACATGTACCCAGTGTATGAGGAAGAGTATGATCCTCAACTAGCACTTTATGGCCATGTTACAAAAGGAGGACAAGACATCTTTTAACTTCAACATGTTGCTTGGGTAAAACAAATTGAAGATATTGAAAACATGCATTGTTCTCGAGTGGAGGTCTAATAGGCAACTTTGACCTTATTTGAGGAAACCATTCTAAAATCAACATACTTTCAATAGCTGGCCCCAAGGAGATCAAATGTTATAGATGAATTACAGTACTATCCATACTTTATCTTATTGGGAGAACACAATGCAGAAGTACATATGCTAGTAGGAATATTAACAACATTTGCAATGCAATTTGAGCCTAAAGACTTACCCGTGGTTGCTAGGAGAGGCACTACTTTTCAGTCGAATTGGCATGCCTAGATACTAAAGAATTATACTAAAATGTTGCAAACCTAGAACAATATCCTTTGCATGTGATATACAACCCTTTCTATGGCCCAATCCCTCATGGGAAGAATTGGAAGTCATTTGCAATCAAGGTAAAGAATCACCCCCATTGTATAAATTGGTTGAACTATCCATACTTGACAACATCACAAAGACCACCCATGGTCATATACATGATTGCCACGATATGACATAGGCTCCCACACCTCTCAAAGATGTCGGACATCATTGCTCGCATGAGTTTAGAAAGTCATATGAGTCTTCAAAGTCTTCAAGAAGGGCAAAGATTCGCATGTCAAAACACCAAGATTCAAAAGGGAAAATCTAGATCTCGTATACAAAATGGTCACCACACCTTCTATCAAGATATGCTACACATGGCATTGTCATAATAAATATTTGCCCATAAGTTATAAAAAAACTTTCTAAGATATGTTTGCAATAGGTTTCTGAGAGTATCACTCAAAGATATTTAATTCAAATCCTACTAATATATTACATTTGTTTGGATGTGAAACCATGCAATACGCCAAACACTTACCGAAGCTAACAACCAAATACTCCATGCACTATTGAGTGGCAAAAACTTGAAGAAGACATAGATTGTGTCTAACATGTTGCCAAGAGCTCTTTGGCCATCATCATTCTCCAAATTATATTGATCACTCTCAACCATAAAGGTCTCTCAGGAATGATAGATGTGAGAGGGAGGGGAGTGTTGGTATTTAGCAAACACACCAAACTCAAAGAGCAACAAGTAACATGAGTGGAGGACATAGATCAAGTAGTCATAGTAGAAGAGGAAGCACATAAGGAAAGCCCCATAGTTCAACCTTGATAGAAGCATACATATTTATGTATTGAATAGTGAATTCTTATCACTAACCTATTGTAGAGAAACCCCACATTTGTAAATATTTGCTTGATGTTCTGCAAGCCAAGGAATCTTGGAGCTTGAGGACTTTAGGTAGAAGTATATTTTGAATTTCATACTTTTTGGCATCAGACACTAAGTTTGAACATGACCAAAAAGCACTCAAAAACTATAAAAGGACCTAGAGAGATCATTTTTGGGACTCTTTGATTTTTGACTTACTGAGAGCTTGTATGAAATAGTAAGAGAATGTAATCTTGTTAATGAATAGAAACCCCCATTGTTTCCCTCTACCTCTTCTACCTTGTGTGTGTATGTGTGTGCTTCTCACCTTCACATCTATGCATATCACTTGATCACAATCTTCATATCACCCTCATGTCTCCAATGACAATCACAAGGTGGATCTACATTGATGTTGATACTCATCATATACTATGAGTGGCACCAAGTCCCTTTTGCTACACAATGTCTTTTTTGGTAGCCTCACACTACTATTATTCGAATTCTTCTGTCTTGAAAGCTTCTCCTTTTAGGTGCGTGAGGTGTCAATTTTTCTTAGATTGCCTCATGGTGATTGATATCCGATGTATGTGACATCTATTCAATTGGTATTATCTATATGATCAATGAAACTACTTCAGTGTGCCAAACTATCTAAAACCTAGCCAATTGAAATAGAAATCTATGCCTTATTCAGATGGCTTATGCTTCTCTAGATGGTTAGATTCCATGCTAATGTCTGTGATTTGATACCTTAGCCCCTCTTGATAGTCTTTGCTATTAAAATCTCCTTAGATTGCACTCCTATGTGTCACATTTGGAAACATGAGTTAGAGAAGCATTAAAAATTTTTCATTCATTCATGAAACTTTGATACATTCAAAAGACACTCCCTCTCTGACCTTCGAGGAAAAGATGAGACAACCTCCTTTCAAGTAGATTTTAGAAATCTTGCTAAGTGATACTCGTGCACGATGAGGATGTCCATCACAAAAGTTACCTTGGCGCAATCCTTGCTCATCCTTGGCAACATTGTCTATTTGGGTGAAGAGAAAAATAAACTCCTTTCAAGTAGAGTTTGGCAATCTTGCTCAATAATACTCATACACGATCATGATGTCCATCACAGAAGTTACCTTGGCATGATCCTTCCTCATCATTGGCAACAGTGCCAAAAAGTTTCAACTTGTAGTGTAGGGTGTGCTCAAACACTTCTATTTTGTCAATCCATGAAGAGTATACCTCAACCTAGTTGTAGTCAATGGCATATGCAAATGTGTTGGACATGCATCAAGTAGAGAAACAAAAGCATCTCTCTCTGATGGCCGCCAAGAAGAACCAAGCATGATGTTGTTCACGAAGTTTACAAGACCAAAACCCAAGAGTGGGGATCCCTCCAAAATGGATTATCTTCAATACACAAGTGCAAGTAATGTCGCAAACTAGAATACTCAACTAGTATTTGTGATGGTCATGTAGACCAGAACTTGAACACAAGCATAATCTTTCCCAATATCAAGTCCATATGTGCTTGACAGATTTGCACATGCATATCGAATGCTTCCAAGGCCATTGCTATATGATGCTTTCAAGGATCCAATGTTTTCGATGCTTCCAAGGATACAGTGCTTATCTAATGTTTTGAATAGAGCCAAATCATAGAGATACTTGATCCATTTGGTGCATACCTTAGCTCATTTTGAAGCACTTACTGAGTAGTACAAGTTGCAATATGCAAAAGTACAAGAAAATTAGATATGTGGCCCTATATAGAGCTCACTCACAAACCTGCAAAAATCTTTCTCCTCTAGTTCAACTCACATAAACAAGTGTTTAACCATGTTCAATAACTTCAAAATGATGCAAAAAATGTAGGTAATACTGCTATAACTCTTAAACAAGTGTCACAAACCCACCATCAAGCACAAGACTCACTCAAAATGCATTGACAAGCACAAATATGAGTTTTGCAAGAAGAGAGCTCAAACTACATTCAATCAAAAAGTTCCTCTAAAAACGTCTTGGCCTTTATATAGGTTTCTTCCAAGACCCTTCCATTCTTTGTTTCAAAAAGATCCTTAAAAAAAAGGAACAAAATCTAAAACTTTTTCTTTCTTATGGATTTTTTGAGGTAAGACTCTTCCCTTGAAAGGAGTGATTAGATTTGGAACAAAGGTATCGAAGTGATTTTCATTGGAACTACTATAAGCCTTGCAAGAGTAGTAATATTTAGACTAAATTCTCAATAATCAATTTATGGGATGAGAAAACCTCATACCCTACTTATAATACAATTATCCTTAATATTAAAGTGTCCTTTTAATATACTCTAATCAAGAGATAATACCATGTTGTAGTATGTGAATGAGTCCAAATGTAAAACATTGGGACACAAAGAACTGTCTCAAAATCCTGTGTAATTCCCATTTTTCATGAATAGGCCTTATTTGGATGTGGTTGCAAATTTATACTTTCACATTAACAAAGATATGTCATTTGAGGAAGTCAACAATTACATTGCTTAGGAAGAAACTTGTTGATCAAGTATCTAGTGCAACTCAAAGTCCAACAAGAAGTTCAATGTGTTTTTGCAAGAACTTTATCATGCATTTGGATGAAGATCGAGCTTTAGTTACCTTTGAAAAAGAAGATAAGATCTCTCAAAGTTAAATGTTACACATCTACTCATGGAGGTTCTTGTAGTTTGGAAGATGACCATTTAAAATAATTGAGTCAAAATTTGGTATTTTAATTTCATTATATCCTGCGAAAAATCTATTATATTTATTATTCAGAACCTAGTCTCCACACCAGAGAAAATGACATATTCATCTCTGCCCAGCGTGCCATTATATAGATTTGGGGACTAACCATGACCTGTAGAGTAATTGGATTCCGCATATGGATTTGGAATCTCTAGTATTTACACCTTCCATTGTAGTTCACTAGCGGTAGGTGTACTCACAATGTAAGTCCCATAGAACTCAAGCTAACTCACATTAACTTGAGTGGATGTTTTTGAAGGATCTAGAACTCTTTGGGCAAAATTCTCTCTCCATGCTCCCCATGGGGGTTGATCCTAAGACCTCCTCCTTCCCATCCTTGATAGTTAACCACTAGCCTAAGCTATTGGTTGTCTAATAGCTCAGAAGGGCCTAATGTTGTCATTACTTGAACATTGTCCAAGCATCTTTATAACATTTCCCCATTTTTTCTTTCAAATTACAACTATATAATGAGTTTCTCCCTCGAGAACATGGCCCAAAATGAGGATCATGCTTTTCATCTCTCTAAATATCCTCTTTAATTAAAAAGGGATCCTATCTTGAATCGGATCTAAAAGAGGAGAATCTATGCATAGTCTAATACCTACCCAAAAAATTTTCAATACCATCTAGCTTTTCACTTGATAGGCTTGATCTAGTGCAAAGCATAGAAACAATGATAAGGTTGGATAAAACATCCACAACACAAACATGGTGGTGGATAATGTAACTATTTTAGAAATCTTCTTAGTTTCACTAGAACTTGGCTTGGCAAATGAAATTCAACTATGGTTGATAAAAACATATGACTTAGATGTTTGTACTATGGTCCACTTCCAACCAACATCTGTTAACCTCTTTTCTTGACAAGTGTACTAGTATGTTCAATTTTGGCTTTAAGATCCTCGTAGAATGTAGGAAAGATTTGTTAAGACAACTTTAACTAGAATAAAACAAATCCTAAATGAATTCCATAAATGTCCAAGCTTTGGATACTTTTTCAACGACCTGATTTTAAACTTGAACGTGGGAGTTTATCACCTTTAAGTATGACATCCCATACAATCATACCCACTTTGATGCTAATGCAGACTTAATGTTTCGGACCATCAAGCCCATATCCACACCATCTTTTAGTGACTACCACTCAAGCTTAGTCTTGTCAAAGTTAAAAATATTGTACTAGAAACTTGCTCCATGCTTTAATCATCTATTTGGCCACCAACTTATTTGTCATTCCTTCAATGTCAAGAATGTGTGAATTGCAGTTAGCATAGATAGCCCATTTGATTTTGGGAACATCGTTTCAGTTGGAATAACTTATCTAGAGGAATTTTTTCTGATTGTTTCCAACTTAGCTAAATCACTGTCTTTTGTGTTGACGACATGATTGCTCCTACATCATCTACATTTGTACCCGCACAAGTGCATCTCCATTTTGTGTCTAGGAGGCACTCCATTCCCAGTTGATTTCCATTTTATATTATATCTCTTTTGTATTTGGGTACCTTGCCATTTGCTTCTACCATTGTATTCATTCTCCTTTGAGGGAAATTATCCCACATAAGATGTATTGTGGAGAGCCCCTCCCAAATCTATATAAGGAGAGCCTCTCCCCCCATTTGTACTTGGTTAGAAGCTTGAGGAGCCCACTCAATGCTCTTGACAAGATCATTTTTAATCCATGGGAGTTTACCCAGTTTTTGTCTACTCGCTTTGAGTCTCTCAGACTCTTTCTTTTGTGAGTACACTCTTTTATTCATTTTGATTCAATGTGTGTACTCTCTACATGGTATTAGAGCATTAGGTGTAGGTCTTGGTGGTGCGTTTGGTAGTCATTTTGGTGGTGGTGGTGCTTGAGTTTGGTGGTGTTTCTCTCTACCCATTTGGAGAAGCTTTTTTCCATCAGTTTACAATCTTTTGGGCCTCATTTTACCCATCTCCCACCCATCCCAAGCTTCTTCATCAATTTGATCATCCATACCCAATTTTCCCCTCCCTCCCACCCATTTTTTTGCGCCCCATTTTTCCACCCTCCCACCCTTGTTCTTGGTAGTTTTGAAGGCACTTTATGACCTTCATAAGCTATTTGATAGCCTTTTGTGGAGCATCTCATTAGTTTTAAAGTGTTTATAAACACTTTTGAGTGTACTTCTTATAGTGCATTTCTTTTCTTCATAGTGTTTATAAACACTCCTTGGCATCATGATTTGTGGGAGCTATGGATATATGTTTATCATCACATTTGTGGTTGTGATTATGTAAACCAGCTTAGGTGCAACCAAAGATTGTGGTGCATCTATTTGTGCTTTAATCATGCATATCACCATGATTGTTTGTACCTTAGTCATGAATATCCGATACAGATTATGTGTTCTGCAATGATCCAATAACATATGCAGCAAGCCTTACCTTCACATCAGAATTTAGTAGCATCTTTGCTCGAGTGCCTTTAAGATCTATACCTGCGTGTCTTGCATAGACATCTGCTTTCTTGCAAATTAATTTGCAAATCTTCCTCCAATACCCTTAACAAAAGTTAGGGCAAACATAGAAAGACTCTATCATGTGATATGGAGATCTTGCTAGACCTACACATGTCTGTTGTAGGGTTTGAGAGCGAGAGAGAGAGAGAGAGAGAGAGAGAGAGTTGGGAGTCTTCATTGAAGGAGGCATTGTCTTCATTGAAGGAGGCATTGTCAGCAAGCTTGACATTCATCTGTGGGCCATATGCGATTGTTTACTTCAGATAAAAAGGACCTACGAACTTAGTATGGTTCCTTAAGTGAAGGATGATAAATCCAATGATATGACATAAGCAATTATGTCATGCATACTCTATGACAGTTTCATATATGACCTCAGTATCCTTCCTTAAATGAAGTCTGACCATCTAACCGTACTAAGTGGGTTGATATTTATGGGTTCTCCAATTTAGACACAATTTTGGATATTCCATTGAAGTGCCCACATAAGAGTGATATACCATGCCTAGATTTTTACCAAGCTAGGTTCTCTCTCTAGAATTGTATTGCATATTATATTTTTTGACCACATTCATGGTATTTGATATTTACATATGTGCTCACATAAGTATTTTTTATGAGACAAAAATCTCTGTCCACAAAGCATTTCCGGATGGAACCTCTTTGAGTATACTTTTTTGACACTACGATCCAATCTAAGGTTTTTTTGCTATCATCTCTTGCCATATAACCCTTCAATTACTACAAAATTTCGGTACACATTGAACTTATTGTTGTAATCTATAATCAAAGCACCAAGCCTGGTTTCCACGAGATCATTTGTATTCTCCAAGGGTTTCAATTCTCCCTTGAGGACTCCATTTGGCACTAAGTGCCCCTTATTTGTAACTCAAAAACATAAGAAAGAGGAGTATTGTGTGTGTGTGTGTGTGTGTTGGAGGCTATTCTAACCCCTCCCCTCTTCGAGGAGTCTCTCTCGCATTATTCAGAGTAGAGCTATTCTAAGCCCCCCCCCCCCCTCCAAGGTGTCTTTCTTGCATTATCTAGTGTAGGGCTATTCTAAGTCCCCCACTCTCCAAGGTGTCTCACTGAACTAATCTAAGCCCCCCCATCCCTATCCCAACTCAATTTTGTGAACCAATTTTTATCACAAGTGTGGTAACTTTGTTTAAACGATTGTAATGTCCACAATTTCGAGTGCAACATCCTCAAGTCAATTGTATTTACCCTCCTTTACACCCATATTCATGTTAGAAGATGAAAGACTCAATGACATAAATTACAATCTATGGAAGGACATCATTAGGGCATACCCCTACACAAACCTATTGTACAAGGTGGTTGAAGGAACCGAATGAGAGCGAGATAAGGAAAGCGATCTAGGAGCTTGGAATTTATGGAATGTAAAGGACAAGCAAGCCTTAGGCCATTTTTTTCTAGCTTATGATGAGTTAACCAAAGGCCATATTACCTCTTCTAAAACCTCCTCTGAGGCTCGAAAGATCCTCCAAGACCTCTATGAAGACAAAAATCCCTAAAAAATTTACACCCTAGAGGCAGAATTTCATAACTTATCCATTAGGCCCCAGGATCTTATTTCCAAAGTAATCACCACATTTGAGGATTATCAATGTGAGCTAGCATTATGTGGCCACCAAGTTTCTAGTGAAGATATGTGTAGATGAATTTCTTGATCTATTTGCTCAATGTGGTGTGTCCTCTTAAGTGCAATATGCATTGTGGGTTGCAATTCAAAGACTAAGTAGGAAAAAATAGCATATACAATGACACACAATGAAATGAGAGAAAGAAGCTAAAATTATGAGTATAAATAGCTCAAAAGAGAACTATACAAACTTTGGGAAATCAATAGGAAACAAAAGAATACACCTTCACTATAATTAATGGACTTCGATTCTCTAAACATACATTCCCAAAACTCTAGTCTTCCAAGTAGCTACTCAAGAGAAGAGTGGCCAATCATTGTTTTCCCACTACTCACTCACAGGGCCAAGCTAGCTGATTCCAATTCTACCAAGTGGAGTACTAGTGGTAAGCTAAGGTCTTTTCACCCATAAAGGGGAGGCAATGCTTCAACTGTGCATTCCTTCCTCGAGTCTCTCTTCCTATGAGCTTTTCCTTCTTTAATGAAGAGGCCTCCTTATATAGTTTTTTTTTTTTAAGTGAAGGGTAGCAAAAGAGACAAAATTAGTTTCTTCTTTGGCAAGCTCACTGATAATTTTGGTACTATGGAAACTTCCTTCTTGGTCCACTTAGGAATTTAGACTTAGGAATTTTCGAGTGCTGCATATGGTCTAAATTTAGAGTGCTGCATATTTAGGAATTTAGACTACTTAGAGAATTGGTGAACTGAAATTAGGCAACTTAGGAAATTGGTGAAATGGGAAATTAGGCAACTCAATTGGTGAAACGGGAAAATAGGCAACTTAGGAAATTGGTGAAATGGGAAATTAGGCAACTTATGAAATTGGTGAAATAGGAGATCATACAACTTAGGAAATTGGTGACATGGGAAATTGGTGAAGCAGGAAATTATGTGACTTAGGAGACTGGGAATCTGCCTCCTTCATGAACTGATAAGTTGGATCCCCTTTTCTTCATTTTATTGCTCTTTGCTTCTTTTGCTTCTCTGCTTACTCAAAATCGAGGTAACTTTTCTTGTACTTGGCTTCTGCATCTCAAAAAGCAAAATATAAAATACATTATTTTAAGCGTGTATCAAAGTACCCTGCTACAATATGGCCATTTGCCTCGACAAAAGCTCCCTAGATCATATGAGACATTTGTAGCCACCCTTTATAATCGGGGCCAAGTTCGAACTTTGGAAGAGGTTCGTCAACTTTTGCTCCTCTACGACTCACGAGCAAAGTCAGCTCCTTACAAGAGACAACCATGAGGGCTAAGGGACCCTTCCACAAGGGAAATCATGCTAGTCATAATACTAGCAACACACCCAAGCAAGGACACAACACTTCCTCAAAGAAGTTTAGTCGTAATTTCTGTGAAAAAACAGGGCATTTGGAGAAATTTCACTTCAAGAAGAAGCATACTTCGAAGCCCTCTAGCTCCAAGAACCCATCAAAACCCTTTCAGCATAGGTCTCACTGTTCCAATGAATATTTGTTTATTTCCATTGAGGCCAATGCCTAGTAACTTCAAGTTCATCTTAAGAATGGATATTTGACAGTGGAGAGACATCACACATGTGTAAAGATCGGGATTCTTTTCAAGAAATTGAAGACCATATTGGCGAAGTTTAGCTAGGCAACAACAAGAACCTTGTTGGTGCAATTCAAGCCTACACATTTGGCTTGGATATTTGACTTGAAGACTCTACATGAGTGAAGACCCATAGGAACTTATGCTTAATGTTTATTACCATTTTACTCCTTGTAAAAGTCTGAATCACTTGGAATCTTATGGATACACCTACTTGATTAGAGTCGTGGAAAAAGTTGTTGGATGATTGAGAGAATATCTCATTATCTTTTTAGGTGAAAGATTCTAGGAGTTTTGAATTTTGAATTCAACTCAACTCTATAAAAGATGTAAAATCAAAAGTCGCGGGTAGCTTAGTTCATTCTAGCTCACTTCCCGAGGCAACTATCATTGTATCTGAGTGTGTATGAGTGCTACACCTTAGCACAAACCTCATTACCTCATCTAGATATGGTTATCATGCTAATGAGATTGTACAATTATGTCAATTAATAGATATATTCACATTCATCAACTCTGTGTTCTCTGAGTGTACCACTTCAAGTCTGTCAACTTCAAAGAGGCATATCTCAGTGCCTACTCCACCAAATCAAGTGATTCAAAGCTTGATAGATCCAGCTCAAATCATACTACAAGCATACAAAGTTTGAAGCAACTTGGTTTAGCCAATCTCGAGAAATCGCGGTCGAAGTGCTCACTGGTATTTGTCTGCATATTTCCTAAAAAGTCGGGGATGTCCATAATTTTGCTAAAGTGATTTCTCCTAGTATAGTTTATCATTTTATCTCATTCCACTTGCAAATGGTAGCTTATTAAGCTAATAGAATACCTCTAGAAGGAATTTTGCCAATTGTAAGTGTACTGGTCATACTGAGTGAAAAACTGAGCAGGTGTCAATACCAAAATAACAAGTTTTCTTGGATTTGTGAAGTATCAAGTAGTATGTTTTGATTTGATCACTACACACATCATTTGCAAAGTACATATATGATCTCTTGGTATCATTTGGAAGCTAAGGGTTTCTACTAATCATATCTGGAGTCACTGAGGGCTGGTGCAAAGCAGGATTAGCAGCACCTACTCAATCTTCTGAAGGATCCATCCATCTTTCCCAATAGTGGTATCAGAGCAAACAAGGTAACATGGGAGATGGTTTTCCTTCATTCATTGACAAATTGGACAGGAACAATTATCAAGCTTGGTCTCTGAGGATGAAGACCTATCTACAAGGAAGAAGCCTATTTGGATTCATCTCAGGAGATGAGGAATTGCCCTCATTCAAAGCAAGGGGTCTACCCACCAAAGAAGAACAAGAAAGGCTTAATACATGGTGTGCAAAAGATGCATTGGCAAGGTCTTATCTTCTTAACTCTATATCTGATTTCCTTTTATCTCACATCAGGAATTATAAGACTTCCCAAGAAACTTGGGAAACCTTGTCATCATACTTTTCATCTAATACAAGGGCCAGGAAGAATCAATTGTGGATTGAATTCACAACCCTTAGGAAGCAACCAAAGCAATCAGTCTCAGAATTTGTGACCAAGATCAAGGATGTGGCAGACCAATTAGCAAGCATAGGAGAGGAGATTGAAGAGGAACAAATAGTAAGGCAAGTAACCAATGGACAAAAGGTAGATGATAAGTGGGAAAGCTTCACCACTGCATTGGATCTCTACATGGACATACATACCCCAGATCTCACAACTCTGATGGGCCAACTATTCACACATGAAGCAAAGTTCACAAAGGTTGGAGATACATCTAAAGGTAACACTCCTTCTGCCCTATATACTGATAAAAAGGTTAAAGACAAAGGTAAAGGTAAAAAGCAAGAGGATGAAGGGTCTACCTCCCAAGCCAACTATGCAGGGAGAGGTAGATCTTCAAGAGGCAGGGGCAGAGGAAGTAAGCAAGGTAGGGGGAGACCCTACAATTCATCACCATGCAATATTTGTGGATTGTCTAACCACACCACAGATGAGTGCTACAGAAACTACAAAAATCAGAGAGGAAGAGGCTATCAAAGAGGTGGATACTCTCAAGGCAGAGGAAGGTTCAACCAACACCAAGGCTACAATGGCTACAACAATAACTACAACAACAATTACAACCACAATGGTAACTACCAAGGAGGATTCAGAAATAGGAAAGACTACAACAACTACACAGAGGAGCAAGATGACTCCCTATTGATCATCTTGAGGAACCCAAGGGCAAACATCAAGTACAGACAGGTGATGATACTAAGCATTCTGTAGTAAAGATTGGAAATGTAAAAACTTGTGATGGTAACCAGAACCTATTGAGCAGGGTACTTTATGTACCAACCATTACCAAAAACTTAATGAGTATTGGTCAGATTGTGGAGAAAGGTTTGCAGGTCAGGTTCAATCAACATGGAGCATATGTGGAGGATCCAAGACATGGATTCAAAAGGATAGCCAAGGGAGAAAAATCAGGTAGATTATTTACTTTTGAGCTAGAAGACACCAAAAACATTGCTTTATACAATTACAAGGATCAAACACTTTCAGAATTAGAAATATGGCACAAGAGATTAGGTCACATAGGTGAAAGGACCTTAAAGCAAATTTGCAGGGACCATGTGTGCTTAGGATACCTAATGTATCCAAGCAACACATGATTTACAAATGTGGTGCTTGTCAGTTTGGTAAGTCTCACAGATTGCCCTACTCAAGGAAAGGTTTTATGCATAAAGACTACCTAGACTTGGTTCACATAGATGTTTGGGGACCTAGCAAGGATCCCTCCATTTCAGGATCAAGGTACTATGTGTCTTTCATTGATGATTATAGCAGATGGACTGTGTTATACTTTATGAAGCACAAGGATGAAGTGTTTAATTGTTTCAAAAGATACCTTGCACTAGTTGAAAATCAAACAGGTAGGAACTTGAAGAAGCTAAGGTCAGATGGAGGAGGTGAATATTTCTCAAATGAGTTTGAGGACTTCTTGCAGGAAAGAGGCATCAAAAGGGAGATAACCACAAGGTACTCACCTGAACAAAATGGAGTAGCTGAAAGAAGGAATAGGCTTATTGTTGAAACAACTAGGTCTATGCTTAATGAAAAGAAGTTGCCAAATTATATTTGGGCAGAAAGTGTATCTACTGCCACCTATCTCATAAACAGGTTGCCATCAAAGTCACTTGATGGAATGACACCTTATGAAGCTTGGCATGGTAAGAGACCTTCATTGGATCATTGCAAAATTTTTGGTTGTATAGCATATGTGCATATTCCCTCACAGGTAAGGGGAAAGCTAGACCCTAAAGCAGAAAAATGTATTTTTATTGGTTATGACTTGAATCAAAAAGGGTACAGATTCTACAACCCAACCAATAAAGGGTTCAAGGTAAGCAGAGATGTCATTTTTTATGAGAATGACTCATGGTATGAGAATGAATGCAGGAAGGTTAGTCTACCCTATGATTTGGAAGAGGAGTTTCCAAAACTCTCAAAGGAAGAATCAATCTAGAAGGAAGACTCAAGTTTAGAAGATGATGACACAATCAATCTTGAAGAATTCAAGGCATGGAAGTCTAGAGGCAAGATGAAGATGAAGAAGCTTGAGGATATACCAGAATCTTCAAATCAAGCAATAAGGAGATCTCAGAGAGAAAGTAAGAAGCCTATCAGATATGGGTATGATACATCTCTTGTAACTAAGCATTCAATTTATCTTGCAAAGGACTTGTTAAGTGAAGAACCAGGTTCATATGAAGAGGCAATCACCAAACCAGAATGGAAAGGAGCTATGGATGAAGAAATAGAAGCTCTCAAGGAGAGTGACACATGGGACTTGGTACCCAAGAAGGACTCTATGAAGGTGATAGGATCCAGATGGATCTACAAATTAAAGAGGAACTCTGATGGTACAATCAACAGGTACAAAGCTAGGTTGGTAGCCAAGGGTTTTGCACAAACCCTAGGCATTGATTATGAGGAGACATTTTCTCCTGTGGCTAAGATGCCAACAATCAGAGTGTTGGTGAGTATAGCTGCATCCAAAAATTGGAACATGTACCAATTAGATGTCAAGAATGCTTTCTTGAATGGATGGATATCTGAAGAAGTCTACATGTCACAACCACCTGGCTATGAAGATCCCAAGAAGGTAAATTATGTTTGTAAATTGAAGAAGGCTTTATATGGGTTGAAGCAGGCACCTAGAGCATGGAATTATAGACTGACAACATACCTCCAAGACCAAGGGTTTACTATGAGCAAGGCATATACATCATTGTTTATTAAAAGGAGCAATTCAGAGGTAATCTATCTCTGTGTTTATGTTGATGACATCATCATTACAGGTAATGATGTCCAAGGAATCAGAAGTATAAAAAACCAGATGATGAAGGAGTTCAAGATCAATGATCTTGGATTATTGAAGTACTTTCTAGGACTTGAATTGGTTTATACTAATTCAGGTATATATATCACTCAGAAGAAGTATGTGCAGGACATGTTAAAGAAATTTGGCTTGCAGGATGCAAAAGTCTCAAGTACTCCAATGGAGGTCAACCTAAAGCTAAGTGCTCATGAAGGGGATGAAGTCCAAGACATTACAGGATATCAAAGTATGGTAGGTAGTTTGAATTATGCTACCTTGACCAGAATTGACATAGCATATGGAGTTAGTGTGCTAAGTCAATTCATGCACAAACCAAGAGTACCTCACCTTGAGGCTGCAAAGAAGATCTTGAAGTATCTAAAGGGAACTCAGAACCATGGTTTGTACTTTCCTTATACATCAGATATTGACATTAAAGTATATTCAGATGCAGATTGGGCAGGATGCAAGGATGATAGGAGGAGCACATCAGGATACTTATCTTTTGCAGGTGATAAACCTATTTCTTGGTCAGCCAAGAAACAACCAACAGTGGCATTGTCATCCACTGAAGCAGAGTATAGAGGGCTAGCTAATGCCACTCAAGAAGCTATTTGGTTAAAGCTTTTGTATACAGAGCTAGGCCTATACACTAGGCCCCCAATTATCTTTGGAGACAACACAAGCTCTCTTCACCTTGCAGCTAATCCAATATATCATGCTAGAACAAAACACATAGAGGTTCATTACCACTATGTGAGAGAAAAGTTGCTAAGCAAGGACATTCAGTTGACCTATGTGTCTACTAATATGCAATGTGCAGATTTACTCACTAAAGCTTTGGATGGAAACAAATTATGCAGATTCAAATCCATGATTGGATTGCTGGATGTGATTGAAGATTGAAGATGAAGACTTAAGCCAAAATTTTTGGCTTGAGGGGGAGCTGTTGGTGCAATTCAAGCTACACATTTGGCTTGGATATTTGACTTGAAGACTCTACATGAGTGAAGACCCATAGGAACTTATGCTTAAGATTTATTACCATTTTACTCCTTGTAAAAGTCTGAATCACTTGGAATCTTATGGATACACCTACTTGATTAGAGTCGTGGAAAAAGTTGTTGGATGATTGAGAGAATATATCATTATCTTTTTAGGTGAAAGATTCTAGGAGTTTTGAATTTTGAATTCAACTCAACTCTATAAAAGATGTAAAATCAAAAGTTGCGGGTAGCTTAGTTCATTCTAGCTCACTTCCCGAGGCAACTATCATTGTATCTGAGTGTGTATGAGTGCTACACCTTAGCACACACCTCATTACCTCATCTAGCTATGGTTATCATGCTAATGAGATTGTACAATTATGTCAATTAATAGATATATTCACATTCATCAACTCTGTGTTCTTTGAGTGTACCACTTCAAGTCTGTCAACTTCAAAGAGGCATATCTCAGTGCCTACTCCACCAAATCAAGTGATTCAAAGCTTGGTAGATCCAACTCAAAGCATACTACAAGCATACAAAGTTTGAAGCAACTTGGTTTAGCCAATCTCGAGAAATCGCGGTCGAAGTGCTCACTGGTATTTATCTCCATATTTCCTAAAAAGTCGGGGATGTCCATAATTTTGCTAAAGTGATTTCTCCTAGTATAGTTTATCATTTTATCTCATTCCACTTGCAAATGGTAGCTTACTAAGCTAATAGAATACCTCTAGAAGGAATTTTGCCAATTGTAAGTGTACTGGTCATACTGAGTGAAAAACTGAGCAGGTGTCAATACCAAAATAGCAAGTTTTCTTGGATTTGTGAAGTATCAAGTAGTCTGTTTTGATTTGATCACTACACACATCATTTGCAAAGTACATATATGATCTATTGGTATCATTTGGAAGCTAAGGGTGTCTACTAATCATATCTGGAGTCACTGAGGGCTGTTGCAAAGCAGGATTAGCAGCACCTACTCAATCTTCTGAAGGATCCATCCATCGTTCCCAATAAACCTACCTATCAAAGGGAAAGGCAAAGTACAAATCATCAATGACTAAGGGAGTGCAAATCATTATCCAATGTATTCTTTGTCCCTAACTTGTGCATGAACTTACTATTAGTAAAGGCTATCATGGATTAGTGTTATTTGATAACTCTCCTATAAAGGTGATTGATCCTAAAACCAAAGACATCATTACACAAGACATAGAAGAAAATGGGCTACACAAACTCTCTTTCTTTATATCTAAGGAGTTGCTATCTAGCCTTTGGCATCGAAGCTAGGACCACACTTCATATTTACCAAGGATTTCCTTATCTCAGATAGTTAAAAGATTGCCCAAGATCAGGCAAGTCATTGATGTCTGCCATGCTTGCACCCAAGGCAAGCAACATAGGGCTCCCGTACCCAAGGAGGCTTCCACGCGAGCATAGAATCCTTTAGTCCTAGTGCACATGGATCTCTGTGGAGCTATGAATATCCCTTCCTATAGTGGATCAATCTATGTCTTTCTTCTAGTAGATGACCAACCAAGATACATTTGGGTATATTTTTTGAAGTCGAAGGTAGAAACTTTCTCTAAGTTTCAAGAATGGATCACCCAAGTTGAGAATGAAGTGTCAAAGACAATCAAGATTATTCAATCAGATGGCAGTGGTGAATTTATCAATCATAAATTTGACAATTTCTTAAATAAAAAAAGGGATAAAATGACAAGTCACTCAACCTCACACTCCATCCCAAAATGGAGTAATTGAGAGAAATATCCAAAGTGTGATGGAAATGGTGCAAACCATGCTTCACAATGAAGAATTATCCTATAAGTTTTGGGTAGAAGCAGTGCACATTGCCATGCACATACTCAATCAAGGCTTCACTAATGCATTGCACAACAAGATACCCTTTGAAGCCTACTATGGAAGAAAGCCTAATGTCAATTACTTTCGAGTATTTGGAAGTGAAGCATTTGTCCATGTGCCAAAAGAAGATCGAAGTAAGCTATAGTCCAAGTCTAAGAAGCATATATTCATTGGCTATAGTGAACAATCAAAAGCATATAGAATGTATGATCTTGAGAACCAGTCCATCACAATTTCAAAAGATGTAATCTTTAATGAAGCTTCAAGATACTCAACCAAAGATCCAAGTACAAGTCTTAGTCCACCCATCCACACTTTAGAGGGGGACACAATCTTTTCAAAACACCACTCAAAAGCAAGTATTTCCAATCAACCAAGAAGATAACAAAGGCTCATTGAAAAATAGTAGCAAGAACAAAGTCATCACATAAATTATGCATTAATGCATCAAATCCTGCAAATTCTAGAGCCTTCTAACTACAAAGAAGCTCAAGGATAGCTTGAGTGGGAAGAAGCTATGGAAGTGGAAATGGATGCAATGGAGAACAACAAGTCTTGGACACTTGTTCCTAAGCCTACCAATCATAAAGTCATAGGAGTTAAGTGGCTCTATAAAGTTAAGTACAAATTAGATGGCACATTGGACAAGTACAAAGCATGACTTGTAGCTGGATATAAGCAGCAACATGGCCTTGATTATGAAGAAAACTTTGCCCCTACTGCAAGGTTTACCACCATCATAATTATTCTAGCACTAAGTGCACATTTCAAGTGTCCCATCTACCAGCTAGATGTCAAATGTGCTTTCCTCAATGGAGAACTTCGAGAAGAAGTATATGTCAACCAAATTGAAGGTTTCAAGATCAGAGGAAAGGAAGATAAAGTCTACAAGATTCACAAAGCACTTTACGGACTTAAGCGAGCACCCATGGCTTGGTATGAAAAGATTCACAAGTTCTTCAAAGAGAAAGGATTTCAAAGAAGCAATCCTGATGCAAACTTATACATATATCAGAAAGAGTCCTTAGTTTCCATCATCATTTTCTATGTAGATGAATTGGTCTTGACATGTTTAGATGAAGAACACATCCAATTCATCATTACACAGCTTCACCTTGAGTACTCTATGACATATCTTCGACTACTCCACTACTTCTTAGGTATGGAAGTTTGGCAAACAAAAGAAGGCATATTCTTATCACATAAGAAGTATTGCTCTGATATTCTTTGCAAATATAACATGGAGCAGTGTTGCTCAGTATCTAAACCACTTGATCTGAACATTAAGTTCACACCGGAGGATTCATCATCACTTGTGGATGTGCGTACTTATTGACAACTTGTTGGCCCATCACTTTACCAAGCCAACAATAGATTAGGTATTACCTATGCAGTTGGTATACTCAGTGAGTTTCCACATCAACCTCGTCATACACATTGGAATTTTTCTCAGAGACTACTTTGATACCTTGCCCTCACCCGACATCATGGTGTTTGGTATAGAGGGGACATCAAACTCGTCGGAATATTCAGATTTGTATTGGTCTAGTGATCCTGATTCTCGATGGTCTACTTCTGAGTACATATTCTTGCTTGGCTCAAGACCTATCTCTCGGGAAAGTAAGAAGCATGTGATGCCATCTGGATTTGATGATTATTATCTGACATTGGTATTTTGTAGGTTACTCTGACATGCATCTGTATGGACAACCAGTCAAGCTTGGCCAATGCCAAGAATCCAGTGTTCCACACACGAATGAAGCACATTGAGATCCAGTACCATTTCATCTGTGAGAAGCTCTTATCTCAGGAGATTAATCTTGAGTAGTGTACCTCTCAAGAGAACCTGGCGGACATGTTCACGAAGGCTCTACCTCTAGTTCTGCTCTAGTGCTTGGTGGACCTCTGCAGCATTCAATCGCTCCAAAATGGAGTTGGAGAGGGGGTGTTGATGACATGATTGCTCCTACATCATCTACATTTGTATCTGCATGAGTGCATCTCCATTTTCTATTTAGGAGGCACTCCATTTCCAGTTTATTTTCATTTTATATTGTATCTCTTTTGTGTTTGAGCACCTTCCCATTTGCGTCTACCATTGTATTCATTCTCCTTTGAGGGGAATTATCCCACATGAGATGTAATTTCGAGAGCCCCTCCCAAATCTATATAAGGATGGCCTCTCCTCCCATTTGTACTTGGTTAGAAGCTTGAGGAGCCTAGTCGATGCTCTTGGAAAGATCATTTATAATCCATGTGAGTTTACCCATTTCTTGGTCTACTCACTTTGAGTCTCTCACACTCTTTCTTTTGTGAGTACACTCTTCTTTTCATTTTGCTTCGGTGTGTGTACTCTCTACATTTTGGTCTCCAACACACTGTTAATTCTTTGTTCTATCTGACGATGTCAAATATGACCATAATAAATAGGGAATAACTTGCAGGGTTCTTGAGATGGATATGGGTTTGTAACAAAGGTGTAATTACACAGACAAATGATAGATTTTATATAATAGTTTGATTAGATAGCACTGCATAGAAACTCTCCTTCATTCTAAAAATTATTACCACCATAGATAGATTAACCTGACTATTAACTAATTATCACCGAGCCACTTAAGATAATCAATAGACTACACATATAGAATCAACACAATTGAGAAAGACAACAGCAAACTAATCAAACTTCAGTCTCCAATCTATGCCCTGAAGGTTAGGCCCACAGATACTTGTTGCTAGCTTCATGGCCTCCCGCCAACAGCATACCTGTGGACCTCTCCCCTCTTGCCACATGCTTTGATGTTCTTTTAATTATATTGAACAGGTACAATGATGCAGCTCTTGCCTTTTTTACAAGACTATTCGGTGTATTTTTAGTAATTACAAAAAGGATCTGATGGCTCTAACACTAGCATGCCCAAAGGATCTTAACCCAAATTTTTTACAAAAATAGTAATTCTAATCTTCATCCATATCATCTTCGAAAGAAGGGAAAGCAATGGTAGTAAACACAACTTGGTGTAGGTGGGATTGCAGCCACATTTTGTATGCATGAAGATCAGCACAGGTCCGGGTGACATGAAAAAAATCCCATGCGATGAGGGATTTCATGTGGAGCAGGTACGTGCTTAGGCGGTTGAATTCATGCAATCCGGCCCCATCATTAACACTGAATTGCCAGAACCATTCTTTAGGAGTGGGTAGGGGAGCTAACTCAAGAAAACGAATATCATCCTCCTCGATAGATTTCAGCGGGTTCCATGGAGATGTCAGAGGAGAAGGCATAGACCATTTGGAAGAAGCAAGGGGTGAGTAGGAAGGAGAAGATGTTGCAGAACTGGGGCAAGGAGAGGGTTATGATTGAATAGAGGGCAGAGAGATGGGTAGGCATAGGTCCAAAATTATTCTTGGGGGGAGGAGAGGGTGAATGGGGCAAGTGGGGTTGTGGGAGTCGACATGGGATGTGTTGGAGGAGGATGAAGTCACGATAATTGTTCGACGATAGGGCCGATGCAAAAGGACATTGATACCTTCGTCTCCTTCTTCATCTTCGATGGAGGGAATGGATTGCTGGGCGAAGGAGTGCAATACCAACACGACATGAGCACTTATGGGGAATTCTCTAGGAAACAGAATGGACAAGGGGAAAGGGAGGTGAGTTTTGGGGCAGGTACCAGAATCGAACTATCAAACAATAGTTTGGCATTCACTGTGGATGTGGTTAAAGAGGATTAATGACCAATTAATCGGTTGATTGAAGACTACGGTGATAATGGAATAGAATTGGAGGGATATACCATATGGATGGTGTTGTAAATTAAGGGCGAGGATGAGAAAATGCAAGATAGAATGCTCAAGTTTGGGCCTACAGCTGATAGCATACTCATTAGAGCTATGCTAAGGGAAGAACTACTCAGGATAGAAATGAAACCTTCAGTGGGAAGAAAGAAACATTGCTCGATCTCCATGGCAGTGATATTAAGCTCTTGGCATTCCAAAGAATGATCCAGAGAGCAACGTTAGTTGGTTCAACCGAGATGTTCCTAATCATACTCTTTGTAGTGGGATGAGCCGAAGCTGCATCCCTGGACACCTCCTGAGCCCAAGATAAAGTGTCTTACACATGCTTGTATTTTGCTAAGTTCCCTGGTATTCTATCACCTTTCCTCACTTTGAGTCCTCGATTGTATCCCCGCTTGATGATTTCACTCTCCTTTTCCACTACCGCGCTCACAACTGTACCTGCCTACTCACTCCCCAAGCTCGTTTCTTCTTCAACATACACACTCTTCCCTCTACTTCACCCTCTTGTTCTCCTCCTCCCCCAAATTTACTTCTTCCTCTCACTCATACATACATTCACATGCACTTGCACACACATCCACTCTTGTTCTCTTCTTCTCTCTTCTACACACCTTACCCCTTTCACTCTTGCACACAAAGATTCACACACACTTATACTTGTTCACACTCACACCCATGCCGAGGATCCATGTTGTATGCGGGAAATTTAGTTATGACGAGCCATTTGGGGTGCACGCACTATAGTACCATGTCCTTGATTGCCACGGGAATTCCCAATGCCCAACCGTTGTTACTGAAGAGAGGTCTAAGTCCCGTACCATTCCTTATATACCAATCCTTATGAGAAGAACCATGTATATCTTAACGGACCTTTGCATGGTTTCTAGTTAAGTATAACCCAATCCACCTCTCTCATAATTCCTAATAAAATTGAATGTTCAGTCCTTGCAATTCCCCATAAGCAACCTCTCCACTTTATTCCTCAAGTAACTTGTTTTGCTTACCCCACCAGCTTTTGAAGTTTAATATCGACAATGGAAATTATGCATGGCATAAGAAAAGCGATAAGAAGGGAAGGATGTCGCACTTAAAACTATTAAGCCTAAGATTTTCGGATTCATTCCCTTTTTATTGGAATCGTTCAACAAATCCTGTCATGCATGGCCTAAGGTGGGTACACATATCTGTATTTTCACAAGCAACCATGAATTTCTAACGTTACCCAGTATAACACCCATAACATGATTCCCGTTATATAAAACCTATCCGATGTATACATAAATGGTCTCTCAAATAGTGCTATTCACCCTCAGCATCAATTGCGCTGTGGTAAATCAGATCCGAAGGCATATAATCAAGACGGAAACTATTTATCACTCGCTCCATTCTCAACAATATACTATGACATTGAGTCCCAGGATTAGAGGGTTTCCATTTGTTATTGATGCACGTCTCCCATGAAGTTCACATAAGTTTGTTCAATTTAGGATTAGGACACTCCAAGCTTTGAACTACGATGGCCTTATAAAGAGCCTAATTGATCTCTGAATTATATGATGACAAAGGATCTTGTACATTACATACTCACGCAAAGCTTCCCACTGTCGAAATATCCCATCATTTTCTCCTGAACTGCCTATTACATGCAAGCACGATGTATGTGCATCACAAAACAAGGAAGGACCTAATCAAGACCCATGGCAGAACAGGGTTGTCAGAGATGAGTGTGCATTGGAGGACATTCCGCATCCGCGATGCTCCACCGGACATAAACAGGATGCCTAATGTAGATGCAAAGGACATTGTCCCTGGTTGTGAGCATGAACCATGCACGAATCTATAGGTGCTAACAGACTTCTACATAGGCCAACCAAAATAGCAAGCCTCGAACACCAAGCGAGAGCCAGGTTCAGAAAGGGTTGCAAATCACTTACTCAATTCCAATGCATTTCAGTTCATCCGTGAATATGAGCACTGATGAGACTGCAATAGCAGAGGACTCTTCGAGGTTTCTGTGCATCAATCTGCCTTGACTTTGTACTGCATCCAAGGGTCTTCAGAGAACGATAACTGATCAGACGATGAATTGTATGGGTGGTTGTTTGGTTTCCAACATCTGTTCCGCGCTTTCCCGTCAGAGGCAACTTCCCCAGCAGAAATGAAGGTTACTCCCTCCAAGCATCCCACATCAGATGAAGACCAGCACACCCACCGAAAATCTCTGTATCCTCACTCTGCTAATCTCCACAACTTCCTTCCTTCCCCATAGAGTGACCGTGAACTTAGGCGCACGAAGGAGGAAGCTCAAAAATGATTTCCCCCTTGTATCTCCACTGTAATGGTAGCAAGTTGATGATGCCCTCTCTATTGAGGTTCCCCCTGGCCTGAAGAGTACGAGCAACCAACGAGAGCCAGCGAAAAATGAGAGTTCCCTCCTCCTGCTTTATCACCTGGACTGCCTTCGTCACCTGTTGTCGCTCACACCAAGAAGAAGCCCCCCCTTTTTGACAACCATTAAGAGTGCAAATTTTCACCTCTCGGTTGCTCCTCAGATCGTGCTTGAATGAGACCTTCGTCTCCAACCCTATCTATAGCATCATCACTTGAAGTAACCTCATCTTCAGCACCACTTCCTTTAGCTCCATCATTCACTTTATGAGATTTTTCAGCAGCATGTTTATTCACTCTTCTGATCAATAGGCGAACATGAAGACCACTTCTCCCATTACCTTGATTTGTAAGGGCATTGACAGCTCTTTCGGCTTGCTCTTGCAACGAGCAGTAGCGTTAGTGGAGATGAGGTGAGAGTTCTCTTTACTTTGGACACGGTCTGCACATTTCACTCATTATCTTTGTTGCATCTGTGCATGCAATGGCCATGCCTTTATCTGCATAAGACCAAGTATAGTGGTATGGCATACTGCTCTTCCTCTATGTTCCTTCCCTCCGGCTCCTCTTCTCCCTGTATACTCGATGAAACGGGCAAAAAAAAAAACCCTCCTCCTCCGGATCGCCCCTGAATCACCTTGCACACCTTTCAATCGCCAAAGATCTACAAATGCTCAGTTGTCCAGTAGACTCCCCTCCCGAATGAAACGGAGCTTCTTCTACTTATCATGTGAGAATCAACCTCGACCCCCAAAATCTCCCCTCTGTCCACGCTCACCCCCTGCTTTTCTTCTTTTTTCATCTCCTGCCGACTTTTGCGTGCCCCTCTTTTGGTATGTCCCTTGAGGACAAACGGTGCAACCGAAAAAAACAGGAGAACACTTTCCTTTTTCTCCAATTTGATGAAAACCCCCCCCTTTTTTCAGCTCTGCCAAGAAAATGGCATGAAACTGATTTTGGCTTCTGACAGAACTGGTACACATCACAGCAAGTTCAAAAGAATGCATGGCTTCCTCTGCATTGATTAAGGCTTCCAACTCGGAGTTTTTTGGAGATTTCATTATGATTCAGAGGAGCTACCTTAGAAAGCCTATATCCTAACATTGATAATGGAGATAACCATGGAAGATGGGCTCCCAAGAGGGACTTTTTGCCGCACGCACTGATGGAAAACACATAGTTGCGAGTTGAAAAACCTGTATGCACGTCTTTGCAAATCTGAGCAAAATTTTCTTCTTTAGATCTCGATAGGCAACCTTGCATGATCCATCATGGAAGTCAATTCAATCTTCTAACAAAACCCTCCTATTTCATCATCCTGATTCAACTTCATGTCTTCCTAATTGCCCATGTTCATCCACCTTGATTGAAGTCAACTGGCATTGACAAACATCTTTCTATTGCAAAATACCTGCACTCATGCGTACACTATGCAAAAAATGGAAATTTATTAGTCCATAAAAACCAACTAGATCATGAGCCAACATACTCCCCTCTTCTTATTTGCGAAGTCATCCTCGACAAGCCACTACGTGCTGCAATATAATCCAATCAACCATGAACATGTCAATTTATAACTTGGTTGCATACATTTTCATCGAGCCGTCACTTCCACTGAACCTGCACTCATTGAAGCTATTAGTGCTAAAAAAATATCACTCATGAATACATACAAATCAGTCACTTCCAAATGATCCAAGAACATGCACATATATGCAACTCCAATTCCAACATGCATCAAATTGATCATGCATTCCATTATGAAAATAGTCTCAATTAAAATAACACATGCATACCTTTCCATGTTTTACACATGCAACTGTTATTGCAAAAAAAACAGAAACGGAAATATCGAAATAACAACAACAACTGAAATGAATTCAACAGGAGATGCAACATACCCAAAATGCATACCCCATTATTGCACCTACTATTCGCTATGTACAATTATTCCATGACTAGACACTCCCGAAGAATCTCCATCGTCGTCCTACAAAAGCCATCGAGATTTGAGTACAAGTCAAGACCTATATAAAAACCCTGGATTGTCCCACACACTGGAAAACCCTCGGATAGAGCACACAAGTTATAAAGCAAAATCGTTGCATTACCTTGCTAAAGGTCTCATCCATAAGTACATATATAGTATCTGCACTTTTAAGAATGTTGATTCAGAGTGAGCTGATCTGTCGCAAGCCACCATATACCAATTACACAAGCAAATAACATTCCCTTTCAGGCGATCGTCGCCTTCTCCTCTTTCTCTCTCTCCCCCTCAAGAGTGGGGAATAATTTCATGCATAAATTTTATTTATATTCAAACGTTGGCCTACGTTGACATTGGATGCGATTTGTGGCCCTGACCACCCGGCCAGGTTGATTCCACCCATCTACCAATGCAACGCAGCGCACAACACACAAACACATAACGAGAGACAATTAATATAATCAGCTAGCCCATAACGAAGCTGGATGCGGCTCGTGGTCGTGACTACCCAGCCACGATGGCTCCACCTACCTACCAACCCGTTATGGCGTGTAGCTAAGACACAAACATATACATCCCAAGCCTATGGCGAAACTAGCTGCGGCTCGTGGTCCTAACCACCGGGCTAGGATAACTCCACCCACCTACTAGCCCACCATAGCGCGTCGGTACAATCACAACAACACAATGTTCTTTTTTTTTTCTTCTTTTTTTTTCATAGTTAATTAATTTACCCCAGGACAGAGAATTAGGGAGAGGAAGAAAGGGATGTTCCCCACTTTTCCCATACATGCATACAAACGTTCACACTCAAGCCTTTGATAGATCAACCACCTCTTCACTCCATCTCTCAATTACAGACACTACATATGTATTCATAGATTCGACTTCTCACTAGGTAACTACGATTGGCTATGCCTTGGTCCCTCATATACCTATCCTTAGATGATCTAGAATGTGGGTCTCCTAGATGTCTCATATAGCCTCACCTCGTACTCGCATCCCGACGACTTCCCTAGGGCGAGTCAGGCTCAACTTCAGGAGCTCCGTCATCGCTACCTATCGTTAATAGATCTGCCCAAGCCCAATAGACATCATTTACCTCGTTCGGCAATTCCATCGTGCTGTCGTAGTAGAAGTACCGATCCTTGGCATATCCAACCCAACTAAGTAGATACGCTTCGAATTTGGGAAATGGAAAGTCAATGTCCATACCTTGATTCCAAAAGCATACAAGCCAGTGTGCCTCCTCCACATCATAGTTTGTTTGCAAGCTCTCAACCGATATTTCCATGCTTTCTAACGCTTGATCTGAAAAATATACGATAAGGTCGAACAGAGTGCTCTGGTATACTTGATCAGCCATCGATTGCCTAGTCCTCAGTGATCCTGCATAGTAACACACTTGGTTTACCAGTTTCTGCAATTCCAGCAAACAAAAGGTAAATTGAATGAACCAGTAGAGAAAGGCCTTCTCGCTTCGTTCTCGTATCCAACCACACATTTCTCGTAAGAACATCCAAATCACACAAAAAAGTGCCATCATCCAATGGCTCACTCGAAGTCCTTTCCATGCACATTCACTTATTGATCCTTGTACGTTCTGCTCGCTATCTTGACATCCAATCCAATCAAACTTCCTTCGAATAGCTCTGGCATGCTCGGCATGAGCCAATCTTGATTTCTTTAGGCCGTCGTCATTCCTACACGTATTCTTTGCATGAAGCACTTTACTCATTGTACTCTCTTCTGACGCATTTCTTGATGTAGGTCCTTTCTCCCATCTTTTATGTCTAAAAATCCTCTCTTCGCCACCATCTTGGTTCTCCTTATCTCTTCCTTTTAAGAGGTTCTCCTTTCGATCCACTAATTCCTTACTAGAACTGTCGTGATCCACACACCACTTTTCTCTCTTTGATCTACCTTTGCCCTCGTGCTCTCCTTTGCATGTACCCTTGCCAGAGGACAACTGATTGTCTTGGTTCCTTCTCAACTTTTGATGAGATCCTTGATCACAAGTTCCGAAAGAGCATTTCCCATTCTTCGAAGAGTTTTCTCTCCTTGCATGAGGATCCACCACCTGACTCATTTTCTTCTCTTTCTCCACTGGGTCGATGTGCATTGTATAGCACTCAGCATCGCCTGTACTTGCCAACCATCCTAGCAGTTCCTGATCAGAATCGTCTTTATAGAGCAATGGATTTTCATATTCTCCCATCTTTGTATCTTGATTCTTGGAGAGCTGCAAGTTGAACCCATCTTGAAGCAGATTCTTGTAGGTGTCCGTTTTCAAAGAAAACCTAGCTCGTGCCATCTCTTGCCTTACTTTGTCCTTTTCTTGCTTTTCCATCTCATCGACTATTATTGTCTTCTTCTTGTCGATCGAGTTTGGGGATACTTGGATTTGAATCCAATCAGACTTTGGCCCTATAGAAATAAAACATGTGCGCCAGTCATGCACACAATTGGCTTGCATAAGCCATGGCCGTCCGAGTAAGATCGAGAAAGTGGCCTCTAAGGTCCTTGGTCTTACTATCAGATAATCAACTTTAAATTCTAGACCGCCCACAACTGTGCTTACATTCTTCAAAAGACCCACAGGCTTCACTTGTGTTTGATCTGCCATCCTCAAGGACATTGGAGTTTCTTCCATGTGGTTGAGGCCTAGAGCTTTCATCATGTATTCAGTCATTAGATTGACTGCGGCTCCACTATCTAATTGAGCACCAGGGACTGCATATTCTTTAATCTTGACTGTCAGAGCTGGAGCATTCGAATCAATTTGCGTCGTAATACTTTGAATCATACCTTGGACATCTTTATCTTGTGTCTTTTTCTCTCAAGCTTTCCTCGTCTTCTTAATATATTCGTTGTAGAATTGTTTCCTATATGCAAGTGAACATTTCAACAATGTGCCAATGTCCAACGTGACTTTCGTGTCAGCCAACAATTTTACAATGTCAACTTCCTCCAGACTTTGTCTTTCCTTCTTACACTTTGGAGCCCTTAATCTTTCAGGGAATGGTGCTATGCCTGGCACAAACTCCTTGGTCACTGGTGGAAGGATCTCAATTTCTTCCCCATCTTAGAACTCGTGTTGTTCAGCAAATCCTCCCACTTGGTTTTCTACCTCTCCATGTTCGGGTATCTTCTCGTGGCTATCATCTCCGCTCTTTCCTTCTGGATTTCTCTTCAAATACTCTTGAGTCCTTGTGACTGCCGCCACAGTTGGCTCGTTATGCGGTTTTTTGGCCTGGTAAGCATCCACGAAGTGCATTGACGAGCTAGAGCCTTCTTGAGGATTCGGTGTCTTGAACACTACTCCGATTGTAGGAACGTGCTCTTGAGCTCTCGGTGTGGAATGCAGCTGGGTTTCAACATAATTTGAGGACCCTACTGGCCCCTTATCCTTGCCAGTGGAAGCTCTTTGTTTTGGACAATCTTCATCAAAGTGGCCCTCTCCATTACAGTACCTACATAGTGGGCTATAATAAACTGGTTTCTTTTCGTTTGGACATCTAGATTGAGTATGGACAAAGCCATGGCATCTCCAGCACTGGATTGGACCATCTCTCCTTTGATCACGTGCGACTCCTCTTGGATAGTCTCCTCCCTCACCATGAGCATCATATCCATAAGTTTTTCTATTTTCCCAACGAGATGTAGGCAGGACACTTTGAGCAGGCAATCCCGTGTAGGATCTTTCTCTTGTATCTCCCGATTTCATGGTCCTCTCTTCATAGGCTCTCTTGTTGTAACATCGGTCCTCCGTGTGATTGGTCCTTCCGCAAAAAGTGCAACGCATTCTAGGTGGCAATCTTTCTGAGAATACTCTTGAGACTGTAGGGCATTCTGAAGCCAAATGGCCGTAACCATGGCACTTTCCACACCATGTATTTGATCGAAACACTTGATTCAGGTTTGTAGCTACCTCTGGTTTTACTGTGTATGTTTCCTGGGTCATTGTGGCAGCTTTTATAGCTTGTGTAACCAACTCCAATATTCGTTCTTCAGTCAACGCAGGCTTCACCTCACCTGGCGTGCTAGTGGCAGCTACAAAAGCTGGGGTCATCAATGCGGGACTTCCTTGGCCCGGATCTTTCATTGGAATGTTCCCTGGGCCTCCCATAGGCTCGTATAAGAGCTCCATCTTCCTCTGTTGACATAATTGTACTTCCTCCCAAAGCCTTTCTTGTTCCTTAGCATCCATTAAAGTTGCAGGTCTTGTCAGGCTGATATGCTGCTGCGCCGTAGGATCTCTCAATCCCGCAATGAATCTTCTCTTCAATGTCTCATCGTTCGGGGCATTCGCGCCCATCTTTCTTACCAAGGTTTCCATTCTCTGAATGTAGTTATCGATGCTCTCATTGACTCTCTGTCGCAAGTAATCCATTTGTTGGGCCAATCTATCTTGGAAGCCTTATCATCGAAACTTTGCCAAGAAGGCTTCCTTGAGCATCTGATAAGTTCCACGCTCTTGTGGTGTCAAATTCCCATACTAGTTGGCTGCCTCATCATGAAGAGTAGCCGGAAAAATTCTCAACCTTTGACCCTGGTCAACTACCTCATTGGCCTCACAAGTAACCTCAAACAGCTGGATAAAACTATCCGGATCCTCGTCCCAAGCACCTAAGAACTTGGTGAAGTCCCCCAAATGAACCGAAATCCGCTGAGCCATTTCAAACAGAGGTGTGATATCAATATCACTTTGATCCCAACAATTTAGTGCACGTGGCCTCAGGATCCCTCCTTCAAACTTTCGCACTTGATTCGCGACTCTCCTACGGGAGTACACGTGTTTGGCAGATTTCTTCGAGCTAGTCGAGATAGACTCACCTTGCGATTCCCACCTCTTCCTTTCTCTTTCAAGGGCTCTTCTCTGAGCGCATTCCTCTCTTTGTGTTTGTGTTGCTCCTGAGGATGAGCTCCCCTCGCTCATGTACTAGATCTTGGGTCCGCAAGCTCGGCCAACATGTGGCGCTAGGCGAACCTATGGCACTCTCTTATAGAGACGTGCCAAGCTATTCCCGGCAAACGCACCAAAATGGACACCTCCTGAGCCCAAGGGAAAGTGTCTTACACATGCTTGTATTTTGCTTAGTTCCCTTGTATTCTATCACCTTTCCTCACTTTGAGTCCTCGATTGTATCCCCGCTTGATGATTTTACTCTCCTTTTCCACTACCGCGCTCACAACTGTACTTGCCTACTCACTCCCCCAAGCTCATTTCTTCTTCAACATACACACTCTTCCCTCTACTTCACCCTCTTGTTCTCCTCCTCCCCCAAATTTACTTCTTCCTCTCACTCATGCATACATTCACATGCACTTGCACACACATCCACTCTTGTTCTCTTCTTCTCTCTTCTACACACCTTACCCCTTTCGCTCTTGCACACAAAGATTCACACACACTTATACTTGTTCACACTCACACCCATGTCGAGGATCCATGTTGTATGCGGGAAATTTAGTTATGACGAGCCATTGGGGGTGCACACACTATAGTACCATGTCCTTGATTGCCACGGGAATTCCCAATGCCCAACCGTTGTTACTGAAGAGAGGTCTAAGTCCCGTACCATTCCCTATATACCAATCCTTATGAGAAGAACCAGGTATATCTTAACGGACCTTTGCATGGTTTCTAGTTAAGTAAAACCCAATCCACTTCTCTCATAATTCCTAATAAAATTGAATGTTCAGTCCTTGCAATTCCCCGTAAGCAACCTCTCCACTTTATTCCTCAAGTAACTTGTTTTGCTTACCCCACCAGCTTTTGAAGTTTAATATCGACAATGGAAATTATCCATGGCATAAGAAAAGCGATAAGAAGGGAAGGTGGGTACACATATCTGTATTTTCACAAGCAACCATGAATTTCTAACGTTACTGTATGGCACTCTTAGCCCAAGAGAAAGTGTCTATTCTCAATGATATTTTGCCTAATTTTTCTTACACTAGGTCAACTTTGGGTTCCCCCAAGTCCACAAGTTCACTCCAAAGTTTTGATGGAGGAGGCGAGAAAATGCATGCGCAATTGGATATCCACCTCCAGTGGTCACTTCCTGTAACCTCCCTTTCTTCACTCAACCCCCTCCTTTCACGTCGGGCTCACCATGTATGTCGAGAAGTTCGTGGAAAGGAGGGTAAAATTAACTCGACGTGCGCACAATGTACTTTCGGGAAATTATAAATTATGTATGGAGAAAGATACCTCTATCAAGGCAACTCAAACTCATGTGACGTAGATCCTCTCTATGCATGATGTAGAGTTCGTTCTAATGTTGGAAGCTTTACAAGTGTACTAATTTTTAAATAGCATTTGTATTGGGATTTTCATCTCGAAATGAAACTCATCGGCTGAAAGATTGGGTGATTGAAGTATCAAGATTTTAAAGTCGTGCAAATAGAAGACAACCAGCATAAACTTTAACTTAAAAAAATATTGTGCGTCCATATGATGTGTCTGTCTTAAACATAATTGCATCACAAAACAGAGTTTCAAATGCAGGTTGACAACCGTTAAATCCTCGTTTCTTCCATTTCAGCTATAGTTTCAAATCGAATTCACCGTCGATTTTTTTCCCCATCAAGCTAGTCATGTCAAAGCAAATCAAAAGAAGAAAACAAAGGAAAGAAAAAAAAAAATTTTAAAAAAATGTTTATTTATTTCAGTACGAGCATTTTACACAGAAGTATTTATTCAAGGGGAACATCCTACGAAACAAGCAACGAGGTTTATCCAAGGCATCACACTCTTCGTACACTTAAAGAAGAAAATTTGCAAAGGGTTTCGTTTATTCAAGTCTGCCTTGATGATGTGACAGTGTAATCACTGAAGTCTTTGGAAAGGCTTGGACAGAATGAAGAGACATCTACAGTGATTGAAGTGTTATTTTCAAGTGCTTTAATGACACTAATACTTGGCTTCATGTGGAAAGCCATTGCTCATAACCCATCATTTGTCAAACGAGATTCATGAATCAGTACGCACAGATAAGATGCATTTCGATGAAATAAACTCAGAAGTTTATTGAATTATCAAGGACAAGCTTTCTTAATGCTAGTAGAACACCCACTAATGCACACGTTCCTGTAACGCGAAACCTTTAGCCTGGAGACAAATCACTCTTCTTTACCTCTTCAACATTCATATCAGATTATACTGCTATACATGGTTCTCCTTGAGGTTCAAAGGTTAAAAGACAGTGAACTAAACTGATAGAACTTTGGTTGAAAAACATGACTTCTGAGTTCCTACTCGCTTCCATCTCCATGTATAGCTAAAACTATTTATACACTTTTACGGTCACACTTTCGAGCAAACCATGATCATACAGAACGACAACACACTTTCGAGTATTTGATTCACACTAAATTTGCTAGTTATGTTTCCAAGTGGAACCTTGATCTGTGAACAAATCTACGTATATTTAAGAGATGAAACCCTTCAAAATTGAAGTTGTAGCATAAGACAGGGTTTGCATTCTTCTCAGGATAAAAAATTTGCGCCGTTGAAACTTCAAGTGTGCATTGCTAACATGTCATATCGGTAAAACAGGTGCGAGCATATGACATTAAACCAATCTATTTTATGCAAACTACAGCTGTTCCATATGTTTAACAAATTTCATGTATGCAACGCAGGGGAAATTACTACTGAATTCAAATATTCATTTACCAAACACAATGCTAAAACCTGTAAAATTCAGAACAGCGCATTTGTTGTTTCACTGATCTTCAGCTGCTACAGCTTCTTCACTCCAATCATTGATCTTCATATTTTTCTATCCTCTTGAATCCTTCTTCAATCAGAAGCTCCTCAGCAGCGCTATCTTCTGCAGTTCTCAATCGACATCCTTCTTTCGACAGCAGCATACACTGCAGCAGCTCAGGTCTAGATTTATTGACAAATCAGTCCTTCGGTTCAGCAAGGGCAGAAACTAGGATCCATGAGGCATTCGCGACAGTCCCTCTCCAAACATTGTGCCAGACTCCTCCCTTTTCAAACTCTATCTCCCCTTGCTGTGTGATCAGCGGCTTGTCCGAGACAAAAACAAATTCTTCAGCAGATGCCCTCCCGAGGTAGAGAAACACTCCCCCCCTTCTGGCAGCCGACTCCCTTCGACCCTTAAGGGATAGCACTTATAGCTCTGATTTTTCCCCCCCCCGTCGTCTGCCCCCCAACTCCTCCTTATCGGCTCTCGCTCCCTCGGCCCCCTTTGTTCTTGAGCTAGCGAAAAAAATGGAGAGAGAGTCCTGACAGCAAATAACCTCCAACCCTTTTCTGTTTTCTTTTCAGAACATTAACAACCACCTCATTCAGAAGGGGATGGCCCCCAACTCAATAAGAAAATCTGCATCATTTTTAAGTCAAGATTTGAAACAACTCAGTCTGCCACTTTGCAAGTTGTACTTTGGGCCACCTCTAGTAGGCCCCTATGATTGCACAAATTTAAAACAATGATTAGCATAATGCGATCAGATTCAACGTTTTTCCCTATAACTTTAGACCACTCCATGAGATCATGTCCATCATCGGCAAACCATTAAACATTTATCGAGCTTCTTGAACCATGTAACAGTTGGCATACATCATAGCCAATGCAATGCCAGCCTCCAAGAGGCAATACTAGAGGTGCTTCACGTGAAGCATGGTACGGTAATGTGAATCGAAACTGGCTATCGCGAATAGCTCCTCTTGTGTCACCAAGGGGTTCCCAGGCCTCATGTTCTGCTTCAAAGCATCCAATTTTAATGCGACATTGCATGCCGAAAGCTCCTGCAAGCTGAAATCAAAAGTATTTACCTGCCAAATAAAACCACATTAGTGCATCAAAACCAACCCTTTTCTAAGCTAACATACTCCCCTCTTCTTATTTGTGAAGTCGTCCTCGACAAGCCAATCTTGCTGCAATAAAATCCAAACCACCATGAACATGTCACTTTATAATTGGTTCGCATACCTTTTCATCGAGCCATCATTCCAAGTGGACCTGCACTCATTGAAGCTATTAGTGCTCAAAAAAATCACTCATGAATACATACAAATCAGTCACTTCCAAAATGATCCAAGAACATGCACATATATGCAATTCCATTTCAGCCATGCATCAATTTGCTCATACATTCCATTATGAAAAATGGTCTCAACCAAAATAACACATGCACACCTTTCCATGAATTACACATGCACTGTCATTGCGAAAAACAGAAACGGAAATACCGAAATAAACAACAACAACTGAAATGAATTCAATCGGAGATGCAACATACCCGAAATGCATACCCCATTATTGCACCTACTATTCGCTATGTACACATAGTCCATGACCAGAAATTTCCGAAGAATCCCCATCGTCGTCCTACAAAAGTCATCGAAACTCGAGTGCAAGTGAAGACATACATCAGAACCCTAGAGTGTCACACACACTGGAAAACCCTCGGATAGAGCACACAAGTTATAAAGCAAGACCGTTGCATTACCTCGCTAAAGCCTCATCCATAAGTACATATACAGTCTCCGTGCCTTCAAGAATGTTGATTCAAAGTGAGCCGATCTGTCATAAGCCATCACATACCATTCACATAAGCAAATAACGTTCCCTTCCAGGCGATCATCGCCCTCTCCTCTCTCTCTCTCCCCCTCAGGAGTGGGGAATAACTTCATAGGTAAATTTTATTTTAATCACATGTTGGCCTGTATTGACATTGGATGCGATTCGTGGACCTGACCATCCGATCAGGTTGATTCCACCCATCTACCAATGCAATGCAGCGCACAACACACAAACACACAATGATAACACATAACATATATCAGCTAGCCCATAACGAAGCTGGATGCGGCTCATGGTTGTGACCGCCCGGCCACAATGGTTCCACTTACCTACCAACCCGTTATGGCGCGTAGCTAGGACATAAACATATACATCCCAAGCCTATGGAGAAACTAGCTGCGGCTCGTGGTCCTAACCACCCGGCTAAGATAAATCCACCCACCTACTAGCCCACCATAGCGCATCGGTACGATCACAACAACACACATTCTTTTTCTTTTCTTTCTCTTCGTTTTTTTTTCTAGTTAATTAATTCACCCAAGTCCTAAGAATTAGGGAGAGGAAGAAAGGGACTTTCCCACTTTTCCCACACATGCATGCAAACATATACACTCTAGCCTTTGACAGATCAACCAACTCTTCACTCCATTCTCTCAATTACAGACACTACATATGTATCCATCGAGTTGACTTTTCACTTGGTAACTACAGCCGGCTATGCCTTAGTCTCTCGTATACCTATCCTTAGGTGTCCTAGAATGTGAGTCTCCGGGATATCTCATGTAGCCTCACATCGTACCCGCATCCCAACGACTTCCCTAGGGCGAGTCAGGCTCAACTTCAGGAGCTCTGTCATCACTTCCTATCATTAACACATCTGTCCAAGCCCAAGTGATATCGTTTTCTTTGTTAGGCATTTCCCTAGAAGGATCGAAATAGTAATATCGATCTCCCGCCCATCCTACATGTCGAGTCAGGTATTCCTCAAAACACTCAATGTAAAATGCAACACCCAAACCCTGGTTTATAAAGCATACCAGCCAATGCGCTTCCTCTACATCATATTCCGTCTCAAAATCGTCGACATCTATGTCCATGCGGCCGAATGTTTGGTCCGAGAAATATATCCTTAGCTCGTACAAATAGAGTTGCGTTATTTGATCTGCCATTTTGTTACTTAGCTCCTAACAATCTCTGCATAACACAAAAATATTAGAAGTCCAAAATTCTTGAGTTAGCACAGGATAATATTTATGACAACAAAAATCATAACTAACATATGCGCATATATACAAATATATATATATAACTATACATGTATGTACAAGGAGTCTACTACGTCCTTCTGTTGGATCTCATCTGGCTTCTCCCATCTTAATATCACTTGAAATATGGTTTAACTCGAAGCGCGTTAACCTTCACGGGAGCACATTCTTCTCCTAAATCTTGAATTTGCATGGAACCATTGGAATTGAGTTTCACTACCTTAAACAATCCTGCCCATCTTGTCTGTAACTTCCCCGGGAATTTATAATATTTACTATCATAGACTAGCACCAAATCCCCTTCTTGAATCGCATAGGTCCTGAGATTCTTGTCATGCCTCTCTTTACGTCTTCTCTGAATAGCTTCCAGACTTTGCTGTGCAATGAGTCTCTTTTCTTCTAGCTTGACCAGTTGTATGTACCTTTCCTTCAATGACTCTTCTTCTACTAGCCTAGCCTCGATGGCCACTCTTAGTGTCGGAACTTCTTTTTCAATGGGAAAGATGGCTTCCTCGCCATATACTAGGGAGAACGGAGTGCTCTTAGTCGTCACTCGGTAGGATGTTCGATATGCCCACAAGGCTTCCAAAAGTCTCTCATCCCAGTCTCTCCTATGCACAGCTACTGTCTTTGTCAGAATCTGTTCCAGCACCTTGTTGGTGACCTCCACTTGTCCATTTGCCCTCGGGTAATATGGAGTGCTTTTTCTATGTTTGATCTTATATAATTCCATTAATTCTTCGATCAGTTCGTTGACAAAATGGGTTCCTCTATCACTTACTATTTCAAACGGGCATCCGAATCGAGTGATAATTTGTTCGTACAAAAATTTAGCTACATCAACAGCTCGGTCAGTTTTCAGAGCTTTAGCCTCTACCCACTTGGTAACATAGTCAGTGCAGACCAAAATATACCTATTAGACCGACGTCTTGAGGGAGGATCAATAGGCCCCACAAAATCAATTCCCCATTTCTCAAACGGCTTAAGAGCCAGCACCGGCGTAAGAGGAGCAACATGTGCTAATGTGGGTTTGCCCATTCGTTGGCATTTGTCGCATTTCTTACAGTATGTATGCGAGTCTTTGAACAGCATTGGCCACCAATACCCAGCCAATAAAATCTTTCTTGCCGTCAATTCACCAGCAAAATGCCCACCGCAGGGTTCATCATGTAATGCTCTCAACACTAGGGTTGCTTCTTCTTCCTCGAGACACCTCCGATAAATGCTTTCATGTACAAAATATCGATAGAGCTGCCCACCAATGATGCTATGGTGCTTTGCCAATGCTAACAGTTTTTGCTTCTCTCTCTTGCTTGCTCCTGGCGGATATTTAGTGGTGCATAAGAAGTTCACTAAGTCAACATACCAAGGTACTTTAGCATCAACCTAGAATAGATGCCCATCAGGAGCATCGTCGGGCACACCAGAGATTGGCTCCTCATTAACAATTCGAGATAAATGGTCGGCCAATATATGCGCTTTGCCTGGTCTGGTTACCACTGTGAACTGAAATTCTTGGAGAAGTAGCATCCACCTCATCAATCGCCCTGATAACTCTGGTTTATTAATGATGTACTTAAGGGCTTCATGATCCACATAAAATGTGAAATGCTTTCCCATCAAGTAATGCCGATACTTGTTTACCGCAAAGATCATCGAGAGGCATTCCTTCTCTGTAGTCGTGTAGTTCCTCTCAGTGCTATTTAAGTTGCGACTTGCGTAATAAATCGGGTGGTCCAACTTCTTTTCATCGGCTTGGCATAGCACTACTCCAACCGCAGTATGAGAAGCGTCGGTATGCACATGGAATTCTTTCGTCCAGTCGGGTGCTACCAAGATCGGTGCATTTATCAATCTCTCCTTGATCGAGTCGAATGCAACTTGACACTCTTCAGTCCATTGGTATTGTTGGTCTTTCCTCAAAAGATTCGTCAGTGGTGCCGCTATTGATGCAAAATTTAATATAAAACATCGATAATAATTCGCATGGCCCAAGAATCCTCTGAGTTGCCGCAAGTTTTGAGGAGGTGGAAGTTGTCTGATCTTTTCCACTTTATCCTCATCAACCACAATCCCTTTTTTGGAAATAACATGTCCCAAAAGCAATCCTCTTCGCACTCCAAATGTACACTTTTCAGGATTTAATGCGATGCCTTTTTCAATGCTTCTTCTTAAAATCGCTTCGATCCTCTCCATCATGTGTTCATCGTCGCCTCTGATCGCAAAGTCATCGAGAAATATCTCCATCCAATCCTGCAAATAGTCTTGATATGCAGCTATCATTGCTCTCTGGAATGTGGCTGGCGCATTGCATAATCCAAATGGCATCACACGATATGCGTATGTGCCCCATTCCATGGTGAAAGTAGTTTTTGATTGATCCTCTTCATGGATTTGGATCTGGTTGTACCCACTGAAACCATCCAAAAATGAGTACAATTTATGGCCAGCCACTCTGTCCAAGATTTGATCAGTAAAGGGCAAGGGGAAATGATCCTTCTTCGTGCGCTCATTCAACTTTCGATAATCTATGCAAATACGGATTTTCTTATTTTTCATCGGAACAACTACAATTGGTGATACCCATTCGCTGGACGCTATGGGATATATGAATCCTGCTTCCAATAACTTAGTCAATTCCAGCTTGATCAATTCCGAATAGACTGGATTTGTCCGCCTAAGTCGTTGACATATTGGTAGGGTACCTTCTTCCAAGTCTATATAATGTTGGCAGATTCGGGGATCAATTCCTCTCAGATCACTGTATGACCATGCAAAGGCCGTGCCGAAATTTTTGAGTGTCATTTTAATACAATCTCGTACTCCATCTGGTAGCTCTGACCCCACGCTCAAGAACTTTTTTGGAAAAACTTCCCATTTTTCCACCTGATCTTCTCGCGAATATTCCTTATTCCTTGATGACACTGTGATTGGAACGTGCTCTCCGATCACGCGTGCATGGTTGGCCAGTAAATCATTGTTTTGTTCTGTTTCGATTGGACCCAAATTTTTTAGTTCAGCTTTGGCAAGGGCTTCCGACGCTTTAGTCTTACTTTTCGCTTCCTTTTCCGATTCTCGACTTCTCCTTAGAAGCTCTGCTTCTAGCATTCTAACCCTTTCTCTCAACTGTTGTACTTCCATTATCGGCGCTAACTCCAGTTTCAACTCTTCTTTTGAAGTTCCCTTCTCCAGGGATTGAGTAGCTTTATTTTCCTTTGCTCAACATGTAGCACTCAAATCCTCTTGTATGTGTCAACCATCCCAGCAATTCGTGATCGGAATCATCGTTATAGAGCAATGGATTTTGATATTCTCCCATCTTCATGTCTTGATTCTTAAAGAGCTGCAAGTTGAACCCGTCTTGAAGCAGATTCTTGTAGGTGTCCATGTTCAAGGAAAACCTAGCTCGTGCAATCTCGTGCCTTGCTTTCTCCTTTTCTTTCTTTTCCATCTCATCAACTATTATTGTTTTCTTCTTGTTGCTCGAGGGTGGGGATACTTGTATTTGAATCCGATCAGACTTTGGCCCTATTGAAATAAAACATGTACGCCAGTCATGCACACATTCAGCTTGCACCAGCCATGGCCGTCCAAGTAAGATCGAGAAGGTAGCCTCTGAGGTCCTTGGTCTTACTATCAGATAATCAACTTTAAATTCTAGACCGCCCACAACTGTGCTTACATTCTTCAAAAGACCTGTAGGCTTTACTTGTGTTTGATCTGCCATTCTCAAGGACATCGGCGTTTCTTCCATGTGGTTGAGGCCCAAAGCTTTCATCATGAACTCAGTCATAAGGTTGACTGCGGCTCCACTATCTAACTGAGCACCAGGGACTGCATACCCTTTAATCTCGATCGTCACAGCTGGAGCATTCGAATCAATTTGCGTCGTAATACTTTGAATGATTCCTTGGACATCTTTATCTTGTCTATTTTTATCTCGAGCTTTCCTCGGCTTCTTAATATATTCGTTGTAGAATTGTTTCCTATAAGCAGGTGAACACTTCAGCAATGTGCTAATGTCCAACGTGACTTCTGTGTCAGCCAATAGTTTTACGATATCCACTTCCCCTAAACTTTGTCCTTCTTTCCTACATCTCGGAGTCCTTAATCTTTCAGGGAATGGCGCTATGCCCGGCACAAATTCCTTGGTCACTGGTGGAAGGATCTCAATCTCTTCCCCATCCTCAAACTCTTGCTGCTCATCAAATCCTCCAGCTTGGTTCTCTACCTCTCCCTGTTCGATTATCTTCTCCTGGCTAGCTTTTTCGTGTTCGCCTTCTGGATGCTTCTTTGAATACTCTTGAGTCCTTGTGACTACTGCCACAGTTGGCTCTTTATGTGGTTTCTTGGCCTCGTAAGCATCCACAAAGTGCATTGATGAGCTAGAGCCTTCTTGAGGGTTCGGTGTCTTGAACACTACTCTGATCGTAGGAACTTGCTCTTGAGCTCTTGTTGTGGAATGCATCTGAGTGTCAACATAATTCGAGGACCCTACTGGTCCTTTTTCCTTGCCGGTGGCAGCTCTTTGTTTTGGACAATCTTCATCAAAGTGGCCCTCTCCACTACAGTACCTACATAGTGGGGTATAATCAATTGGTTTCTTTTCGTTTGGACATCTAGATTGAGTATGGCCAAAGCCATGGCATCTCCAGCACTGGATTGGACCATCTCTCCTTTGATCAGGTGAGACTCCTCTTGGATAGTCTCCTCCTTGACCTTGAGCACCATATCCATATGTCGGTCTGTTTTCCCAACGAGATGTAGGTGGGACACTTTGAGCGGGCAATCCCGTATAAGGTCTCTCTCTTGTATCTCCCGATTTCATGGTCCTCTCTTCATAGGCTCTCCTGTTGTAACATCGGTCCTCTGTATGATTTGTTCTTCCACAAAAAGTGCAACGCATTCTAGGTGGTGATCTATCTGTGAATACTCTCGAGACTGTAGGGCATTCTGAAGCCAAATGACCGTAACCATGGCACTTTCCACACCATGTATTCGATCTAAACACTTGGTTGGGGTTTGTAGTTACCTCTGGTTTTACTGTGTATGTTTCCTGGGTCATTGTGGCAGCTTTTATAGCTTGCGTGACCAACTCCAATATTCGTTCTTCAGTTAGCGCAGGCTTTACCTCGCCTAGCGTGCTAGTGGCAGCTACAAAAGCTGGGGTCGTCAATGAGGGACTTCCTTGGCCAGGATCTTTTATTGGAATATTCCCTGGGCCTCCCATAGGCTCGTATAAGAGTTCCATCTTCCTTTGTTGGCATAATTGGACTTCCTCCCAAAGCCTCGCTTGTTCCTTAGCATCCATTAAAGTTGCAGGTCTTGTCAGGCTGATATGCTGCTGTGCCGTAGGATCTCTCAATCCCGAAATGAATCTTCGTTTCAATGTCTCATCGTTCGGGGCATTCGCGCCCATCTTTCTTACCAACGTTTCCCTTCTCTGAATGTAGTTATCGATGCTCTCATTGACTCCCTCTCGCAAGTAATCCATCTGTTGGGCCAATCTATCTTGGAAGCCTTGTCGTCGAAACTTTGCCAAGAAGGCTTCCTTGAGCATCTGATAAGTTCCACGCTCTTGTGGTGTCAGATTCCCATACCAGTTGGATGCCTCATCACGGAGAATAGCCGGAAAAATTCTCAACCTTTGACCCTGGTCAACTACCTCATTGGCCTCACAAGTAACCTCAAACAGTTGGATAAAACTATCTGGATCTTCGTCCCAAGCACCTGAGAACTTGGTGAAGTCCCCCAAGTGAACCGAAATCCGCTGAGCCATTTCGAACAGAGGTATGATGTCAATATCACTTCGATCCCAGAAATTTAGCACACGCGGCCTCAGGATCCCTCCTTCAAACTTTCACACTTGATTCGCGACCCTCCTACGGGAGTACACGTTTTTGGCTGATTTCTTCGAGCCAATCGAGGTCCACTCACCTGGCGGTTCCCACCTTCTCCTTTCTCTTTCAAGGGCTCTTCTCTAAGTGCGTTCCTCTCTTTGCGTTTGTGTTGCTCCTGAGGATGAGCTCCCCTCACTCATGTACTAGATCTGGAGTCCGCAAGCTCGGCCAACATGTGGCGCTAGGCGAACCTATGACACTCTCTTATAGAGACGTGCCAAGCTATTCCCGGCAAACGCACCAAAATGTATGGCACTCTTAGCCCAAGAGAAAGTGCCTATTCTCAATGATATTTTGCCTAATTTTTCTTACACTGGGTCAATTTTGGGTTCCCCCAAGTCCACAAGTTCACTCCAAAGTTTTGATGGAGGAGGCGAGAAAACGCATGCGCAATTGGATATCCACCTCCAGTGGTCACTTCCTGTAACCTCCCTTTCTTCACTCAACCCCCTCCTTTCACGTCGGGCTCACCATGTATGTCGAGAAGTTCGTGGAAAGGAGGGTAAAATTAACTCGACGTGCGCACAATGTACTTTCGGGAAATTATAAATTATGTATGGAGAAAGATACCTCTATCAAGGCAACTCAAACTCATGTGACGTAGATCCTCTCTATGCATGATGTAGAGTTCGTTCTAATGTTGGAAGCTTTACAAGTGTACTAATTTTTAAATAGCATTTGTATTGGGATTTTCATCTCGAAATGAAACTCATCGGCTGAAAGATTGGGTGATTGAAGTATCAAGATTTTAAAGTCGTGCAAACAGAAGACAACCAGCATAAACTTTAACTTAAAAAAATATTGTGCGTCCATATGATGTGTCTGTCTTAAACATAATTGCATCACAAAACAGAGTTTCAAATGCAGGTTGACAACCGTTAAATCCTCGTTTCTTCCATTTCAGCTATAGTTTCAAATCGAATTCACCGTTGATTTTTTTCCCCATCAAGCTAGTCATGTCAAAGCAAATCAAAAGAAGAAAACAAAGGAAAGAAAAAATAAATAAATAAAAAATATGTTTATTTATTTCAGTACGAGCATTTTACACAGAAGTATTTATTCAAGGGGAACATCCTACGAAACAAGCAACGAGGTTTATCCAAGGCATCACACTCTTCGTACACTTAAAGAAGAAAATTTGCAAAGGGTTTCGTTTATTCAAGTCTGCCTTGATGATGTGACAGTGTAATCACTGAAGTCTTTGGAAAGGCTTGGACAGAATGAAGAGACATCTACAGTGATTGAAGTGTTATTTTCAAGTGCTTTAATGACACTAATACTTGGCTTCATGTGGAAAGCCATTGCTCATAACCCATCATTTGTCAAACGAGATTCGTGAATCAGTACGCACAGATAAGATGCATTTCGATGAAATAAACTCAGAAGTTTATTGAATTATCAAGGACAAGCTTTCTTAATGCTAGTAGAACACCCACTAATGCACACGTTCCTGTAACGCGAAACCTTTAGCCTGGAGACAAATCACTCTTCTTTAACTCTTCAACATTCATATCAGATTATACTGGTATACATGGTTCTCCTTGAGGTTCAAAGGTTAAAAGACAGTGAACTAAACTGATAGAACTTTGGCTGAAAAACATGACTTCTGAGTTCCTACTCGCTTCCATCTCCATGTATAGCTAAAACTATTTATACACTTTTACGGTCACACTTTCGAGCAAACCATGATCATACAGAACGACAACACACTTTCGAGTATTTGATTCACACTAAATTTGCTAGTTATGTTTCCAAGTGGAACCTTGATCTGTGAACAAATCTACGTATATTTAAGAGATGAAACCCTTCAAAATTGGAGTTGTAGCATAAGACAGGGTTTGCATTCTTCTCAGGATAAAAAATTTGCGCCTTTGAAACTTCAAGTGTGCATTGCTAACATGTCATATCGGTAAAACAGGTGCGAGCATATGACATTAAACCAATCTATTTTATGCAAACTACAGCTGTTCCATATGTTTAACAAATTTCATGTATGCAACGCAGGGGAAATTACTACTGAATTCAAATATTCATTTACCAAACACAATGCTAAAACCTGTAAAATTCAGAACAGCGCATTTGTTGTTTCACTGATCTTCAGCTGCTACAGCTTCTTCACTCCAATCATTGATCTTCATATTTTTCTATCCTCTTGAATCCTTCTTCAATCAGAAGCTCCTCAGCAGCGCTATCTTCTGCAGTTCTCAATCGACATCCTTCTTTCGATAGCAGCATACACTGCAGCAACTCAGGTCTAGATTTATTGACAAATCAGTCCTTCGGTTCAGCAAGGGTAGAAACTAGGATCCATGAGGCATTCGCGACAGTCCCTCTCCAAACATTGTGCCAGACTCCTCCCTTTTCAAACTCTATCTCCCCTCGCTGTGTAATCAGCGGTTTGTCCGAGACAAAAACAAATTCTTTAGTAGATGCCCTCCCGAGGTAGAGAAACACTCCCCCCCTTCTGGCAGCCGACTCCCTTCGACCCTTAAGGGACAACACTTATAGCTCTGATTTTTTCCCCCCCGTCGTCTGCCCCCCAACTCCTCCTTATCGGCTCCCGCTCCCTCGGCCCCCTTTGTTCTTGAGCTGGCGAAAAAAATGGAGAGAGAGTCCTGACAGCAAATAACCTCCAACCCTTTTCTGTTTTCTTTTCAGAACATTAACAACCACCTCATTCAGAAGGGGATGGCCCCCAACTCAATAAGAAAATCTGCATCATTTTTTTGTCAAGATTTGAAACAACTCAGTCTGCCACTTTGCAAGTTGTACTTTGGGCCACCTCTAGTAGGCCCCTATGATTGCACAAATCTAAAACAATGATTAGCATAATGCGATCAGATTCAACGTTTTTCCCTATAACTTTAGACCACTCCATGAGATCATGTCCACCATCGGCAAACCATTAAACATTTCTCGAGCTTCTTGAACCATGTAACAGTTGGCATACATCATAGCCAATGCAATGCCAGCCTCCAAGAGGCAATACTAGAGGTGCTTCACGTGCAGCATGGTACGGTAATGTGAATCGGAACTGGCTATCGCGAATAGCTCCTCTTGTGTCACCAAGGGGTTCCCAGGCCTCATGTTCTGCTTCAAAGCATCCAATTTTAATGCGACATTGCATGCCGAAAGCTCCTACAAGCTGAAATCAAAAGTATTTACCTGCCAAATAAAACCACATTAGTGCATCAAAACCAACCCTTTTCTAAGCTAACAGTTACCCAGTATAACACCCATGACATGATTCCCGTTATATAAAACCTATCCGATGTATACATAAATGGTCTCTCAAATAGTGCTATTCACCCTCAGCATCAATTGCGCTGTGGTAAATCAGATCCGAAGGCATATAATCAAGACGGAAACTATTTATCACTCGCTCCATTCTCAGCAATATACTATGACATTGAGTCCCAGGATTAGAGGGTTTCCATTTGTTATTGATGCACGTCTCCCATGAAGCTCGCATAAGTTTGTTCAATTTAGGATTAGGACACTCCAAGCTTTGAACTACGATGGCCTTATAAAGAGCCTAATTGATCCCTGAATTATATGATGACAAAGGATCTTGTACATTACATACTCACGCAAAGCTTCCCACTGTCGAAATATCCCATCATTTTCTCATGAACTGCCTATTACATGCAAGCACGATGTATGTGCATCACAAAACAAGGAAGGACCTAATCGAGACCCATGGCAGAACAGGGTTGTCAGAGATGAGTGTGCATTGGAGGACATTCCGCATCCGCGATGCTCCACCGAACATAAACAGGATGCCTAATGTAGATGCAAAGGACATTGTCCCTGGTTGTGAGCATGAACCATGCACGAATCTATAGGTGCTAACAGACTTCTACATAGGCCAACCAAAATAGCAAGCCTCGAACACCAAGCGAGAGCCAGGTTCAGAAAGGGTTGCAAATCACTTACTCAATTCCAATGCATTTCAGTTCGTCCGTGAATATGAGCACTGATGATACTGCAATAGCGGAGGACTCTTCGAGGTTTTTGTGCATCAATCTGCCTTGACTTTGTACTGCATGCAAGGGTCTTTAGAGAACGATAACTGATCAGACGATGAATTGTATGTGTGGTTGTTTGGTTTCCAGCATCTGTTCCAAGCTTTCCCGTCAGAGGCAACTTCCCCAGCAGAAATGAAGGTTACTCCCTCCAAGCATCCCATATCAGATGAAGACCAGCACACCCACTGAAAATCTCTGTATCCTCACTATGCTAATCTCCACAACTTCCTTCCTTCCCCATAGAGTGACCGTGAACTTAGGCGCACGAAGGAGGAAGCTCAAAAATGATTTCCCCCTTGTATCTCCACTGTAATGGTAGCAAGTTGATGATGCCCTCTCTGTTGAGGTTCCCCCTGGCCTGAAGAGTACGAGCAACCAACGAGAGCCAGCGAAAAATGAGAGTTCCCTCCTCCTGCTTTATCACCTGGACTGCCTTCGTCACCTGATGTTGCTCACACCAAGAAGAAGCCCCCCCTTTTAGACAATCATTAAGAGTGCAAATTTTCACCTCTCGGTTGCTCCTCAGATCGTGCTTGAATGAGACCTTCGTCTCCAACCCTATCTATAGCATCATCACTTGAAGTAACCTCATCTTCAGCACCACTTCCTTTAGCTCCATCATTCACTTTATGAGATTTTTCAGCAGCATGTTTATTCACTCTTCTGATCAATAGACGAACATGAAGACCACTTCTCCCATTACCTTGATTTGTAAGGGCATTGACAGCTCTTTCGGCTTGCTCTTGCAACGAGCAGTAGCGTTAGTGGAGATGAGGCGAGAGTTCTCTTTACTTTGGACACGGTCTGCACATTTCACTCATTATCTTTGTTGCATCTGTGCATGCAATGGCCATGCCTTTATCTGCATAAGACCAAGTATAGTGGTATGGCATACTGCTCTTCCTCTATGTTCCTTCCCTCCGGCTCCTCTTCTCCCTGTATACTCAATGAAACGGGCAAAAAAAAAACCCTCCTCCTCCCGATCTCCCCTGAATCACCTTGCACACCTTTCAATCGCCAAAGATCTACAAATGCTCAGTTGTCCAGCAGACTCCCCTCCCAAATGAAACGGAGCTTCTTCTACTTATCATGCAAGAATCAACCTCGACCCCCAAAATCTCCCCTCTGTCCACGCTCACCCCCTGCTTTTCTTCTTTTTCCGCCTCATGCCGACTTTTGCGTGCCCCTCTTTTGGTATGTCCCTTGAGGACAAACGGTGCAACCGAAAAAAACAGGAGAACACTTTCCTTTTTCTCCAATTTGATGAAAAACCCCCCCTTTTTTCAGCTCTGCCAAGAAAACGGCATGAAACTGATTTTGGCTTCTGACAGAACTGGTACACATCACAGCAAGTTCAAAAGAATGCATGGCTTCCTCTGCATTGATTAAGGCTTCTAACTCGGAGTTTTTTGGAGATTTCATTATGATTCAGAGGAGCTACCTTAGAAAGCCTATATCCTTACATTGATAATGGAGATAACCACGGAAGATGGGCTCCCAAGAGGGACTTGTTGCCGCACGTACTGATGGAAAACACATAGCTGCGAGTTGAAAAACTTGTATGCACGTCTTTGCAAATCTGAGCAAAGTTTTCTTCTTTAGATCTCGATAGGCAACCTTGCACGATCCATCATGGAAGTCAATTCAATCTTCTAACAAAACCCTCCTTCCTCTTCATCATCCTAATTCAACTTCATGTCTTCCTAATTGCCCATGTTCATCCACTTCATCCTTTCCACCACACCTGCCTCTAAGCCACCTTGATTGAAGTCAACTGGCATTGACAAACATATTCCTGTTGCAAAATACCTGCACTCGTGCGTACACTATGCAAAAAATGGAAATTTATTAGTGCATAAAAACCAACTAGATCATGAGCCAACAATCCCACTAGAGGAGACAAAACGTACCAAGACGACACACCACAGGAAGGCCTGCATGTCATTCATCATGAAGGTCATCAAGGGTTTGAAGGGAGCAAGGACTTCCATGGAGAGGGGGTTTAAAACAAGCAGCGAGCATCGCAACGTCATAACGTGGAGGAGGAAATGGAATGATGAATGCACATTGGGGTGAGGTGCATAAATACCATGCAAACTCAAGAAGACAGGGGCCGCGAGATGATTATGGTGAATGCAAAAGGTGGACAAAAAGGATGCAACTTGGAACCATTGACTAGATTCTAAATCTATTCTTTGATCAACGTTTCTAATCGGAAATTTGTCTGGCCTAGTTTTGTCGAAATCCGGTATGGACCAAACCACCAAAGCTTAAACATTCTTGTGGCTCTATCAGATTGAGAATTATAAAATAAGACCAGTTGTCCAACATCATAAACATGAGTTCTCAAAAAATGATCATGAGTTTTGGCTTGGCAAAGTTGAACTTCTTACAACAACAAAAAATTTTCCAGTCTTTATTCATCAAGAGGATGCAAGTATCCAGGTGTGCAGTTAGCGAATCAGCCAACAATAACTTCTTATCAAGAGCCACACGTAAACTTGGTATGACCAATTCCATTGGTGCAATAGCTTCCAGACCATAAGCTAATTTAAACGGTGTGTCGCCCATACATACTTTATATGCCCATACATACTTTATATGTAGTTCGGCAAGCCCATAGGACGGAAGGTAGAAGTTGGTATCAACATTTTGGGAATTCCAGAATCAGTTTCTTGAGCATGGTTAGTAAGGCCTTGTTTGTGCTTTCTACCAAAGTATTGGCACACGGGTAATAAGGTGTACTAAATTTATGGATGATATTAAGTTTTGAGTTAATGCTTGTATAAGAGTGTTCACAAAATGTGTGCCTCGATCCGAAACAATTTCCAGAGGCAACCCAAACTGAGGAAAAATGTCGTGAGTCAAACATTTGGCGTTCCAAGAAAATCGAGCCCTCATTTTTGGAAGAGTTCCAAACAAAGAACTCGTTGAAGAGGAAAATGGTGACAATGCAAAGGTTATCCGCTATGCTGATAGGCATCACATTGCTTTACATAAGCATAAACATCATGTTGCATGGTAGGCCACCACAAGCCACTTTGTAGGAGTTTTCAGTAGGTCAAGTCTGTAGAAAAATGTCCACTAGACGGGAAAGAATGAGCCATAGCAACCAGAGAAGGAACTTCATGAGTGGGATACAACGGAGCAAGATCCCAAATGGATTTGCATAATGTAGTTGGCTGAGAATAATACAAAAACGATGGCTATAAATGGATAATTATTGGCTAGCCGTATTAGACACCGAACTCAATGGACACCCTGTAGTAAGAAAAATCATTAACGTATCATATTAAGAGTCTGCAATTGGTAAAGAAGCCTCTGGCACACTCGGTGTTGTAGTTGAGTAAACCGTTGGAGAAGAGTCATCCACCCCACTTGGAGATTCACCAGAATCTAGCCTTGATAAAAAAATCAGCAATGGCGTGTGTCTAACTTGGATGATGTACCACATCATATTCAAATTCCTATAGTAGTAGTACCCAACGAGCAAGCTGACCACCCGAATGTTGCTCCTGGACTAGATAGACTAGAGCAGCATGATCTACATGAAATGTAAACTTACAACCTAGTAGATAGTGTCAAAATTTTATGATGGAGTATATTAGCCCCAAGCATTCCCACTCAATTATAGAGTAATTGCATTTTGCGGAATCAAGACGGCGGCTAACATAATAAATAGGGTCTATACCACTTATCCTGACATTGCATTAATACACTTCCAATGGCGATGCCAGATGTATCAACAAAAACATGGAACGGTAATTGCCAATTCGAGGCCTACAGGATCGGAGCCTATGTAAGGAGAGTTTTGAGGCATTCAAAGCTCAGCTGACATTTGTCAGTCCAGAAAAAATAACGAGGAGGCATAGTGGTCAGTCAGGTGAGTGGAATTGTTAAATGTGCCAACCACAGGAGATGGCAGCCATGCCAATAGATTTGGCATAGGAAACACATGACTTCCTTAGGTGTTTTCAATGGAGGTGCATCTAAAATCACTTGGATTTTTTTAGGGTCCATCTGAATGCCTTGCTTAGAAATAATATGGCCCAAGAGTTTTCCAGAGGAAACCAAAGGACTTGTTGGGATTCAAACAAAGATGGTATTCTCTACACTTTAAAAAGCAGTTGTAGATGTGTCGAAGTGTCACTAGACAGGGAGAAGTCATCCGGGTACACTCGCATGAAACTTGTCAGATAAGGTGAGAATATTTCTTGCATACAACACTGAAAAGTGTTGGACGCATTGTGTAATCCAACCCACATAACAGTACACGCATACACTCCCCAATTAGTAAACAAAGCAGTCTTAGGGATATCTGCTTCAGCCATCCTAACCTTATTGTACCCATTGTATCTATCTAAAAATGAGTACATTTCTTTGCCCGCTACATTGACTAGCATGCTATCCAAAAATGGCAACGGAAAGGGGTTAGGCATCGTAGCGGCATTCAATTTTCGGTAGTCAACACATTTATGTAATTGCTTGTTCTTTTTAGGAACTATCACTATGGGCAAAATCCATTCAGCGTGCTCCACAGGGACAATAAATCCAACTTTCAATAATCGATCTAATTCCTCCTTAACTTGTTGAGCATAGTTAGGATTCATGTAGTAACTCTGTTGTTTAACAGATTGGGCATCCGGTTTTAAGACAACCCAGTGCTGGTAAATGTGAGAATCTAAGTCGTTCATGTGTCTATAGTCCCAAGCAAAGACATCTATAAGTTCTTCTAATAAGTTCAAGAGATCTTCTTGAAAATTTGGAGTGAGGCTAGCTTTGATTCTAATCGGGCGTGGATTAGTATCATCACCCAGGTGGCAAGCTACTAGCTGGTCTTCCGACACATAAAATTGCCATGATGAAGAAGAATCATCCACATATTGAAATAGATGTTTAATATCCATAGGTTCTCTGAGTTCCTCAATCTCACTAACAGTCTCATCAACAAGTGGTTGTACTATACAGGCTGTCAGAGAGCATTGGTCGAACACATCTTGGAGATCTACCGTTCCCAAGGAAAGCAAATCCTAGTTAGCATTCAAAAAGGCTTCCTCCTCATTGTCAGACAAGCCATCTAGCATATGCATAGGCTCCGCTACATATGGCCACACATGAATGTGATAGGGTTTCATGTCATCCAAAGGGACCACATATTTACGGTGGTTGCATTTAAAGAAAAGTTCGTGTGAAGACTAGTCTTGGCTTGCTTAAGCCAAGGTCGGCCGAATAGTAAATTATAATCCAAGATTGATTTAGGTAAGTCCATAACAATGAAAGTCATTTTGAATATTGTAGCCTATAATGTGATAGGGATATTACGTACTAGTCCTACAAAGCCGTACTGTTACTTGTTTGCCCCTGGCTCCATCGTGTTTGACCAAAAGTTCATGTCTTAGGTCCCGTGTAATTGGTGTAAGTTGGATAGGCCACATTTCTCAAATGAGGTGGTACATAGCTTGTCGTTGATTGTCCCTGATCATGTAGAATAGCATTAACAACCAATTTACTCTGTGTCTTTGCATTGTAGGGGCGGCTATCTATTGAATGGATAGTAGTATCGCAGATGGCGTAGTAGACTTGATTAAGGGCACAATTCATTGCCACATGGCCAGGGTTTTAACATTTTGTGTAGTAAACTTGTTTCAAAGGATCATTATTTTTACTTTTGCTAGAATTCATCCACTTCAGATCTTTAGTGAAGCCACCCGCTTTATGTTCCAGCTGTGGCGCCATAGCTATGAATGCATCTAAAGTCATTCCTCCCACACAATGGATGATCATAACCTGTTTTAATTGAGGATTTAATTAGTTTATAAACCACTAAATGATTACATCATCTGGGAGATTCACATTGGCTTGGGGCAGTTTTCATAAATGTGTGCGGAACAAAATGGCATATTCCTGCATGCTCTGATGCATTTTCTATCGGTTATTTTGTAAATAGTCAAAGATCTCTGCAACATTTTTCTTCAGTCTAAAGCATTGTAGAAAGGTGCTCTTCACATCGTCATACTGCCTGAAATGGTTAATGTCATACTCGGTCAGCTAGCGTGTTACTTCATTCACTAAGGTTGATTGGAACACTATGGCCTTGTACACTCGGTCCTCCGGGTTGTTCAATACTCCATAATTAGTTTCAAAAGTTTGCTCGTGCACGTTTGGGTCATCACAGGGAAAGCCACCAAATTTTGCATAGGTGACTCCCGTAGTGGATTGCCTTCATTGACCACCCTATTGTTGTTGATAATTGACAAACTAGAGAGAGATAATTATACTACATGGGTAATGAGAATGGAAGCCTTACTTATGAGTAAGGATCTCATGGTGTACATAACACGTGAAGAAGAGAAGCCTATATTTGAAGATGAAAGCCGACCAAAGAAAGAGGAACTGGATGCTTTAAAGCATTGGTAGAAGAAGGATGCAAGTGCAAAGGCCTACATCTATAATACAATTTCATATCATTTTCTACCACGCATCCGAGGATTGGAATCAGCTGAAGATATATGGAATGCATTGGAATATCATTTCCAAAGTACTATCAAAGCAAGGAAAGCAAGTCTATGGTCAGAGTTTACTACATTCAAGAAGAATCCAAGTCAAAGTATTAGTGATTATGTCACTAAGATGAAGGATCTAGTAGATAGTCTTGGATCCATAGTTGAAGATGTTGAAGATCACAAATTGATTGCTCAATTGCTTGCAGGTTTGAGAGGAGATGAAAGGTGGAAATCTTTTGTCTTGTCAACAAAACTTTCTTTGAGTCATTATGTTCCAGATTTGAATCAATTTCTTGGTTTGATCCTCGTATTTGAGCAAGACTTGAAGGTAGATGGAGATAAAGGACAAAGTCTTGTAATGTAAATGAAGAACAAGAAGAAAGGAGATAAATGTAAAGCAAAGGATGCAGAGGAATCGAGTTCTCAAGTTTATTATGCAAGAGGTAGAAGCATTGGTAGAGGAAGAGCAAGAGGTTTTGGAAGAGGAGAATGTAATCAAAATAACAATAAGAAGGCTTGTTGTATCTGTGGATTGAGTAATCATTTGGCTCATGACTGTTGGCATAATCAACAAGGATCAAATCAAAATCAGAATAACAATAACAGAGGCAGAGGTGGAAGATATCAAAGTTATTCTCAGAGAGGTAGACAAAATCAAAGAGGAGGCTATGGTAGAGGTGGAGGAAGAATTTGGGGATAGAATCAATCCTACAACACCACCTACTACAATTATGCAAATGATACATAGAATGAAGGTCATACATCATTGATGATGAATTCAATTAGCACATCAGAGAAAGAAGATCTAAAGGTACTTTACATTGACTCTGGATGTTGTAATCATTTGTCAGGAAACATAGAATTGATGTCCAAATTGGAAAAAGGCATTTCTAGTCATACAGTTCAAATAGGTGGTAATACAAGACATAGTGTACATTCAATACAAAAAGTGAAATGCAAGAGTGGAGCAGATTTTCTAACCAATGTTTGTATGTTCCCACAATACCTAAAAACTTGATTAGTGTGGGACAGATAGTTGAAAAAGGTTTTCAAGTCAGGTTTACAAATGAAGGAGTATTTTTTGAAGATCGAGAGAATGGATATAATCAAATTGTTTGTGGTAAGAAAGAAGGTAGACTCTTTTCTTTAAGAGTGCAAGGGAACATTGGTCAAGCTTTGCTCACACATGGTGAAAGAGTGATTATAGAACTTCATCTCTGGCATAAGAGATTAGATCATTTCAATGAAAAAGGAATTAAAGCTATGGTTGTAATCAGTCTGTACTAGGACTACCAAATGTGCAGAGTCAACATATGATTTATAAATGTGAAGCATGTCAAATGGGTAAAGCACACAGGTTACCATTTCAGAAGAAAGGATTCAAACATGATGGAGTACTAGAGCTCATTCGTGCAGATGTATGGGGACCAACAAAAGAAGGATCTATCAGTGGCTCAAGGTATTATATTCTTTTCATTGATGATGCTACAAGATGGATAACTCTATATGTTTTGAAGGAAAGATAAGAAGTGTTTGGAGCTTTCAAGAATTTTCATGCATATGCAGAGATATTCACAGGTCAAAAGCTTAAGAGACTGAGCTCTGATGGAGGGGGAGAATACTTTGTTGGAAAACAATGTCCTATTAGTTCAAAAGGCCTCAGTGTATATAGCATGTGTAGCTTTCATTATTAGTCCTTGTACAAGAAAAGCGCTTAGCACTCGTGGATAAGACAAATACCTCCTATCGAACCCACCGGGATTCAATACTCGTGAGCAGCGCCAACGCGAAAACACGTTTTTCTTTCATGCTTTTTTATAAAAGTGACGGACGGATTTATTTTGATTGAGTTTTTATGGACAACAATCATATTACTTTATCAAGCGAGAGATTTTGGGAGTGCTTTGTGAGGATAATCTAAAGCTATATAACAAGTGCTTGGCTTATTGTTTAAGCATCCATCACCTTGTTCAACAACAAGCTATGGAGCTTGGTACCTCATTAGAGGTAGTGCTTTTAGCACATGGGGCAGCCATGATGCTATGTTGGAGCATGTTGAGGAGCGGCTATGGAGTTCTTCTTGGAGAAGAAGAGTGTGCTCACACTCTTGCTTATGGAGAAGCTATTGGCAGCTTGGTGGTGTGGATCGGCCATCTACATGATGTATTTGAAGATTGTCTTCTACATGAAGATTTTGGGTTACTTCAAAGACATTGGATGGTGGTTAACATAACATTTACATCTTATGTTAAGAATTCAAGTACATATTCTCTTTATGCACATAGGTACTACTTGAAGTTTATGGAGGCAGTAACATCCATATCAGGAGGAGTCCTATTTGGCATAGGTACAAGAGAATCAGTACATGTATGCTTTATGCATATTTGGATGAGGTGTTCGAGAAGGTATGTTCATATGAGTTTGAGGATTTCTAGAAGCAAACTTGTTAGCATTCTTTGCTACTTTTTAAGTATGTGATCTTTTCACACAGGTATCTGACTTAGGGTCTTCCATAGCCTAAGTTTAGATGAGGATTTGTTGATTATCAGTTTTAGACTGATCCTTCCTCTTTCTGTCACTCATATTCACTCTTCTACAACCTATTAGGTCAGACATCTCATATATATTCAGATTTTTGTCCATACATCTGAATATGTTTGTTACATTTGTACATTCACTCTTCCATCTATTTCTATTCACATAGAGTGGTTGAGAGTTTTGCTACCACATTGTACATTGAACATTGGTATATATGATAGTGTGAGTAATCCTTGGCTTACGTAACGCTTTACACATGTTGTCTAGTCTTTCTCCATCTTTGTCTCATCATTTGTATGATTAAGTGTGGTATGTTCATGTTTTGTCAATATTGGAACATTGCTAGATTCTATGTTGTATATGCTAGACCTATGGAACCTTGGACCTATGAGATTAGTAATGGGCCTACTAAATTTCCAACATTTGGTATTAGAGCTCTAGGGCTTTGGTATCAGAGCATCAGGCTCTTAGATTCCCAGGTTCCCAAACTTCCAAGTTTACAACAAATGATTTAAGAGCATCTTCTAACATTTGACATTTGACATATACACTTAATCTAGATGAGTAAAGATTTGAGAATTAGATAATTCAATCACATGTTTATTCATCAGTGTGGCATATGAAGTTGATGATCTGTTAGCAACCAAATACTTTTGGAAGAGTATGAAAATACTTTACAGAAGTATTGTTTGAAGACCAAGACTTGATGAAGAGAAGGCTACTTCGAATTCAAGGAAGAATAATGGTTTGGAAAAGATGAAGGAATCAGATCAACATCAAATCACAGGTATCAATTTCTACTATCAGATTATCATTTGCAGGTCATGTCTTAGAAGAGCAGTTATGAAGAGATTTGAAGGATTCAAGGAGTGCTTTTATACATTTTCATTCTTTGAAAGTTAAAGCATTAGCTACATCAAAACAGGTATCTAGAGGTTTTTCTAGAGAGTTTTGAGAGATCTCTTTCATGGCAAAAAAGTTCATCTAAGAAGACAAATGTGGAGAGCATATCAATTTTGTTTTCAGCCATCTTATAAGTTGGTTGGAAGGTTTTTATCTAGATACAAAATGTGATCTAGGTATCTAGAGAAAGTAACTCTAGAAAGTTAATTCATCATTCAGACAAAAGGTTGGTAAATTCTGTCATATTAGTCATTTGAAGTAGAATTTTGATTAAGATGTATGAGGAGATGGTAAAACATGATTCTATGTTCACTTCCATTGTATATCATGTTTGTTTTATCTCTTACTCTTAGCACTAGAGGAAGACAAAAGTTCATTTGAAGAAGTTAAGAGTGCTTGCTACTTCAAGATGAAGAGAACAAAAGGTACAGAAGAGAAGTTTGAAGATGTAGATATCATCAGGTGGAAGAAAGATGCAGAAGAAGAAAGTCCATCATTTCCAAAGGGAAAGTAAGAATTCCTTTTCTCTTATATTTTCCATATACTTTTCCTATTTTATCATCTACATCCAAAGACAAGTCTACGAGAACATCTTGTGTGAAGATAAAAGAATAAGCAGTTTTCTTGTTTTGCATGATACTTGGTCATGATTTAGTATGTTCATGTTTTGTCAATATTGGAAGGTTGCTAGATTCTATGTTGTATATGCTAGACCTATGGAACCTTGGACTTGTGGTATTAGTAATGGGCCTATTAAATTTCCAACATTTGGTATCAGAGCTTTAGGGCTTTGGCATCAAATCATTAAGGCTCATTCAGATTCCTAGGTTTCCAGAATTCCAGGTTTACAACATATGATTTAAGAGCATCTTCTAACATTTGACATTTAACATACACACTTAATCTAGATGAGTAGAGATTTGAGAATTAGACAATTCAGGCACGTGTTAATTCATCGGTGTGGAAGTATGAAGTTGATGATCTGTTAGTAGCCGAATATTTTTGGAAGAGTATGCAAATACTTTACAAAAGTATTGTTTGAAGACCAAGACTTGATGAAGAGAAGACTACTTCAAATTCAAGGAAGAACAATGGTTTAGAGAGGATGAAGGAATCATATCAACATCAAATCACAGGTATCAGTTTCTACTATGAGATTATCATTTGCAGGTCATATCTTAGAAGATCAGTTATGAAGAGATTTGAAGGATTCAGGAAGTGCTTTTATACACTTTCATTATTTGAAAGTTAAAAGATACATCAAAACAAGTATCTAGAGGTTTTTCTAGAGAGTTTTGAGAGATCTTTTTCATGGCAAGAAAGCTCATCTAAGAAGACAAATTTCGAGACGGGATGAGTTTTGTTTTCAGCCAATCTTTTGTTGTAAGTTGGTTGGATATCCAGGAACAAAATTTGATCTAGCATTAGGAAAAAAGGTGAACCCTACATGGGCCTTTTAGCTTAAGGACTGATTAGTGATGGACCAATCAGAAGAGGGTGGTGGCCACAATCTATACCCTATAAAATACTAGGCTGAAGGGGGAAGAGGGGACAAGATTCCTCTATGTTCAGGGTTGTCTTCTAGAGAGAGAAGAAATCTCGTAATCAGGTTGGGCCCAAAAATTCAAAATTTTTTAAAAGTTGTAAAACTCATCATCATAGCTAAAAAAAGTGGCTTTTTTCAAAATAACTCAAAAAACTCTACTTTCCCTCTTCAAACTCCCATTTTCATACCCAAAACCCAAAAAGTCATATTTTTCACCTCTATCCCTCCATACCATACAACAAAAGCATTGTTTCTCCTCCTACCATTCTCCCAACTTTTGCAGCAATGACAACAACTCTTACTCCCATGGAAAGCTCTAGAGCTCATAGGAGACCAAAAGATGAAGTTCACACAATGACGTGCCACAACATCAAAACAATGGAAGGAAGTTGGCTACCACAAGAGTTTTGCAAAGGTGCATGGGTGTACATGCAACCATCTGGACTTGGTCCTCATCGTGTTCGAGATCGTGGAAATTTGGATCTTCATTGGAAAGGTAAGCTCTTAGGCTTCAAGCAACAAACACATGGTGGGATGGTTTGCTATTGTACAACATGTCTTCACAGTTTCAACCATGAAGTTAGAAAACTCCAATAGAATTAGATATTCAATCTATTGTGAGTATTTCTATTTTTTCAATGCTTCGTGGTGTTAAATGTGTTAATTACTCATCTCATATGTTTTTCATTGCTACAGTCATATTTCCTTCTAGTTTAGTGGAAGAGCAACCACTTCATAGTCTTACAGGAACTTTCAAAGCATTACATGCAGACATTGGGGCATTAGTGTTTCCAGATGTACCTCTTGCTAAACTTATTCGTGAAAGGATCTTCTTTTACACTCACAAGTACATTGTTCCTTCCACAGATGGTGAATATGGAAGGTTGGAGATTATCAAAGTTGATTCTCTTCTTAGTTTAGAGTGGCCAAAACCTGATTTTTGGTCCATATCATCTTTCAAGCGTAAGATGGTGATGGACATACATAACTCTTTGAAATTCACGCGAGTGTCTATCAATAGGTCTTCATTGGACTCTACCAATCCATTGCTTTGTTTTCATATTTCAAGGCATTCCTTTTGTAGAAACTCCTACAATTTTCCTATGTAAAGATATTACATACCAAGTAGTAGAAGGTTTGTAAGGGGAAAACTGGGGTTATGTAGAAGGATTGTCAAAAGGAGATAGATACCGTTGTAGAATTGGTGACACAGGTATAGGGTTTCGCTATTTAAAACATCGCACCTCTTTGTACATTAGATTTTATTATGATCGTTGGATGTGTAAACTAGGAGGGTGGATACCTTTGCAAAGCTCGGAGGGATCTTTAGCTTCATTTGAAATTAATGTGAAGTTACCAAACAATGATATGGAGGTGGTTTTAGTTAATCAACATTGGAACTTGGCAAACTTGAGAGAGCACTTACTTATCATGGGATATGATGATCTTCATGATTTCAAATTTCGAATACGAGGGAACAAGGTAGGAGTTGTATTCCATATATACATATAGATATATATATATCTTATTCTATCACTATTGTTCATGATTTCAAAATGTTTTACTCTTTTATGAACTGTCCACAGATTGGAAAGAGATTGGAAGACAAAATCAAGGTTCTTGCAGATTGGAGCATGGATGGAACTGAAATTTCATTGTCATAGCTCTTTTTTGTAAAGATAGTGTGAAACCTGTAAAACCTATTTTTGCAATGAAAAAATTTTCACATTTGCTTCAAGGATATTTTGGCCACATTCTACTTGTATCTGTACATTCTCAAGGTTTTTCTTGAAAGAGCATTCTTATTGTTTATTTTCTTTGATGTGATCTCAAATGTCAAAGTTTTCCTTTCCAAGACTCTTATGTTTTAATTTAAGGAAAAGTCACTTCTATGAGAAAGTGGGACCCATCACAATAGGAGTCCTCTCTTCTCATTTCTCACTTTTGCAACTACATTGAGTGATAGAGCAGTTTGCATTTGCAAGCTATGGCTTCCACCTCTGTACCTACTAAGAGCACACGCCACAAGTTTCTAGAATTTTTGGAGGATTCAGATTATAAAGGTCAACATGACCTATATGATCTTCTCTCCAAGGTTCCTGACCTCCATGGAACCATGCAAATGAATGTCGATGCTTTGGAGGAGCTACTTCAATATATGCAAGTTCATATATTGCGTTTCTCCATCCAAATACCACCATATGATGGAACCTGGGTTCCATGTGACCTTCTCACCTACATTCACAAAGGTGATGAGGCATTTGCAAAACGATTGAAACGGTTCCAGGTAATTGCAGAGGAAGTAGGGCACCTTCTTGATGAAACTGTGCCACTTATAAGGAGATTGAATAGGAAACGCAAGATGGGTGCAAAATATCTATCATTCATTGCTGCCACAATTTTCTTTGTGAATGAAGAACCAGAACCAATTCCTCATGAGATCCCTCATCTTCTTACAGGTGGTTTTGTCGATGATAAAAAGGAACCACCTCAAGAACCCTTGAATCTCCTATTAGAGAGAGAAGCTATTGAGAAGACTTATCCTCTTGGTGTGGATGATAAGTTGAAAGAAGTGTCTAAGCCATCCACCTCTTCAGAGCCAAAAGCAACTATTCCAGAGGTGGAGATTGAAACTTTTTGAGTGGTTCTTGTCGAGGGACAAGAATATTTGTTTTTACATGATGTAGAGAGGCATTCGGGGTACGGCTGGATGAATGCCTAAGTTTGTTTTGTACTTTGTCAGAGTGTCCTTTGGATAGTACCTCTGACTTGTTGGAGAAAACGTGTTTGCCATTTGGTGACTCAGTGGCCGACACAATAAAATTGGTTTCCAATGACATACTTACAAGTGAACATCAACATATCACATAAGACCAATTTAGTAATGCACAAGAAAGGATATTGGAATCAGAAGTTCCACCTCACCAGTAATCGAGCAGAGTGGGATGTCCCACTCCAACATTAATTTACATCTTCAAGAGAGAGGAGAAGAAGAAGATAGAGTTCAAGATGTAAGTATCTTCAATTCATGTCATTCATTCTTACAAACACATGCAGCTAGTAATCATAAAACTTTGTGTAGGAGGTGATTGAAGTCGACAAGTTTTCAGCAAGGAGTGGAGGTGATCAAGTGGCTCGTGGAGGTGGCTCATCCCTTGCAAACTACATTGGGAAACTTCCCAAAGAACATTTTGTAATTATCCATAAAGAGTTCAGTCCTCAGGGCCACTTCATGACATGGTATCTAAAGGCCTTAAGTAAATTGCTTTGTTTATCAACCATTACGTAGGGGAGTAATTGTATCTTTTTAGTTAAGAAATCCCTTGTAACTACAACCTTAGGTTCCAACTTCCATGGAAAGGTCTTAGGTCAAATAGGTATATCTCTAGGTCTAGGAGTTAGAAATGTTGATGAAATAGCAACCTCAATTCTTGACTTACACCCTACCCATGGCTTTGGAGCGTCGAAAGAGAGTCATTGAGAAACTCAAAGCCAATTGATGTAAACAATTGAATTAATATTAAATTTTCACTTTGCTTTATTTACAATTGTCTCAAGTCTTTCTTTTTTAGTATATTATCTAAAATTCTTTTGAACATGCATGTAATGTATTGAGCATGACTTCTTTACTCTCATTTAAGGTCATCTAGGGCATTGAGAGGCCAAATAAAGCCCTGCCACAGAAACGCGGGAGAAGGCCCTGCAAAACGTTTGCAGGGCCTTCTCTCGAATTTCTATGGTAGGGCTTTATTTGGCCTCCCAATGCCCTAGATGACCTTACATGAGAGTAAAAATACACTAAATGGATGTTTTCAAGAATGTTGTACTCATATGTTTCAAAGATGTGTTTTTCATGTATGTTTTTGGAAATTCCTAGTGCAAGGTATAGGGAGGTCAAAAAATGTCCATGTTCACTCCTCATGAACTAGTTTTACTCTTCATGATCCTTCATGTGAAAATAGGGCGTTTTTACAAAGAAATAAGCCTTGCCACAGAAACGCAGGAGAAGGCCCTGCAAAACGTTTGCAGGGCCTTCTCCCCCGTTTCTATGGCAGGGCATGGTTTTAGCATTAAATCAATATACAATGATCAAAATGACAAGATAAGAAAACAAACACTGATATATGAGATATTATCACAAGAAAACACATGGAAATGTATAATGACTGCTCATGTTTCATTCTAAATAATGAGATTATAAAGAGAATAGAGTGAAGTGCTCATGTTTCATTGAAAATGGCAATATTTCCAAAAAATCTCTTGTTTGTAGAGATCAGTTACAAAACTTAGCTACGATCACCCCTAATTCTCTTAGCTAATTGTATGTCCTTCGGTTGTATAGTGACTCGCTTAGCATGGATGGCACACAGGTTGGAATCCTCGAGCATTGATATCAAATATGCTTCAGCTGCCTCTTGTAAAGCTTCTAAAGCTAGAGCTTGGATCCTTAACCCTGCACAATACCTTTGTAACTCTTCTTTAACCACCCTTGCAAAGGGTCTTCTAGGTATCAGAAGCTCAGTTGTCTTTTGATAATGCCTTATCTCTGCAAATGCCTTCGTATATCTTCTTCTTCGTTGTGGTGCTCTAGCTTGTGGTGGTGGTGGTCTTCGTTGGACATTTTCCTGTGGTCTTGGTTGGGATGGTCTACGACGGGGTTGAAAGACTTTCTTCTTATGTTGCATGCGTCTTGAGCTTTCTCCTTGTTCAGGATGTTGTTGGCTTTGCTCCCTCTCTTGATCATTTGGTATGGCCCCTTGATTTGTTGGTAGAGTTTTTCCCGCTACAATAACCCTATGATTTGTAGGTATTTCTTGGTTAACCCATGGTGGCATTGTTTGACTCTCCTCACTTGATTCTGAACGTTGTTGAGACACATCCTCATGCGATTCATCAGAATCGTCATCAAAAACTACCTGTTTGTAAGCACGCTCCTTCACCCTTGTCTTTGTTGGTGTCTTTGGTGATGGAGGCTCATCATATGATGGTGGTGGTGATTGGGGTTGATTTACGACCTCTTCCTTGGATTGCCCATGTTCCACTTGTTCATGCAATTGTTCACTCCTAGAGGTATGACCACCACCTATTTCGCGATGGGATGCAAAGCGCGAGACACTATGTGGCCTTTTGTGGTGATTCATCCATGGTGGCTTCTGAGTGCCTTGCACATAGGTAGGAAAGTTAATGGGATCGTTCCTTGCAGTTTGCTTTGTTCGTGCCATCCTCTATAGTGCTAGAATGTTGAAATGAGACAATGAGTCTCCTTTTATAATGTTTCACTTAAAAAGGTTCTGTTCACATCTGAATGGACAAAAAATAGTTAAAAAATTAAAAATTACCTTAAAAAATTGCAAACAAGAGATTAATGTGTAGCAAACCTTATGAATTATTTAGAAAATGCCACGAATGTATAAAATGACTTCACTTCCATGATGAACCCTGTCGTGTTCTTGTAGCCCGCCATTGAGCATGATGTAAAGGTCCCAATGATGACTTCCATTTTTCACTAGCTAAGTTGTGTTGATTAATTCTTGCAAGTTTTGCAACTTTCGACTCCTTGGCTCATTCCATTGCATATGTCCTTGAAAATGCAGTACGATAAAACCAATTAAACATCTCTTCCATATAGTTTGATTGCATTGCACCACCACCATGTCGTGTGTTCTTGAAGTAAACACCTCTAGGCTTGTAATGTGACTTCTCCATTCCTTGTGTACTAAAAATCTCCAACGAACCATATTGATGCATAAAAAATGATCCATGTGCAAATAAAATATGCTGAAATGATATAAGTACATATAACACACTCTTATCAACAAGAAAAATGAAAAAATAAGAAAACTTACAATGTAATGTGTAATATTTCTCTCTCCCCAAGATAGGATGAAACACTTTGCAAACTCCATTAATGTATCTTGAAACAACTGACGGTCATTTTTGTTGGAGCTATTAAGACTCATTAAGCCTACCAACTTATCTAAGCATGGCCAAACCTTCTTTCGCCTATTACTAAGGTCAATTTGAGAATCATTATCAGTGGTGATCATGCACAAGTCTTTCCATAGCTCCCCGCATTCATTTTTCTTAGGGCTCATACCTCTTCTGAAAAATTTTCTTGCCTTCTTCCCTGTCATTGACACTTCTTGCAAATTATTTTGCGATTCACCAGGTTTTTTGACAACTAGAGTAACATTACCACCATGACAACCAATTGAATTAAGCAACTCTTCCAATTTTTTGATGGCTTGTACAGATTTATCAATTGGCTTCATGGAAAATGCATATTCTATGTGGAGCTTCAATAATCTATCAAATATTCTCATGAAAGCATGCAATGTGCAAAAGTGAACATTAGCTAATGGAAATGGAATAATGGGATTCCAATCTTTATCTAATGTGTCACGGTTAGGTATTTCTAACATTGGACACCTTAACAAAGGTCTATCCCATTCCGTGGAAGTAGGTGCATCTATGTATTCATCTAAGCTAGATAGTATTTTTTGTCGTCCCTTTGTTACTTTATAGCCTCGTGTACAAAATGGACACGGATAACGAGCAGATGCACCTTGCTTGCAACCTAACATGCATTTGATAGTTTTTAAATCCCCACCCAAGTGCCAATCTATCTCAAAATCACCAAAGTTTTCTATGTGGAGCTTTGCACCATGAATTTGAGAAACTATTACTTTAGTGATCCATGGGGTCCTACTAAAAATCCATGAAAGTTAAAAAAAGCCTACTCCAGCCTACTAAAAAGTGTCTTATTAAATGTGCTTTGTCCTCTTAAACAATAATGGGATTAGGCTTAATCCCTAAAAATTAGGGATCCTTACAAGGCCCACGTAGGGTTCACCTTTTTTCTAATGGAGAGGTAACTCTAGAAAGGTAATTCATCATTCAGACAAAAGAGTGGTGAATTCAGTCATATCAGTCACATTTGAAGCAGACTTTTGATTCAAGAGATATGAGGAGATGATAAAACATGATTCTATGTTCACTTCCATTTGTATACCATGTTTGTTTTATCACTTACTCTTAGCACTAGAGGAAGAGAAAAATTAATTTGAAGAAGATAAGAGTACTTGCTACTTCAAGATGAAGAGAACAAAAGGTATGGAAGAGAAGTTTGAAGATGTTGACATCATCAAGTGGAAGAAAGATGTAGAAGAAGAAAGTACAACATTTCCAAAGGGAAAGTAAGACTTCCTTTTCTCTTATATTTTCCATATACTTTTCCTATTTTTATCCTCTACATCCAAAGACAAGTCTACGAGAACATCTTGTGTGAAGAAGATAGTTTAAAGAAGAAGCAGTTTCTTGTTTTGCATTATACTTGGTCATGATTTAGTAGATTTGACAAAGAATTGTATTGAGAGAAAGAAAAGCATCAGATTTTGATGACAACTTGTATGTTTTGACTCATATGTATGAGTTAAATATAAGTTGAAGATTTTTTAAGCAGGTAGCTTATATGTTCCCTCAAAGAATTCTTGGAGTGTCAATACAAAGCTACTTGGTATATGACAAGTTGCAGAGAAGTATATCTCTTCTTTATCTAACTCTTGAGGTAAAAGAGTCTTCGTAGCAGATGTTGAAGACTTGGGTTGAAGTTTTGTGTTTGGAAAGGTTATCTCATATTCAGTATTTTCAGAAAACTTCAGAAATTTCAAATTTTTTGATGTACTAGTTAGTTGGAGAATCTACTTTCTGTGTTTGGCTTGATTTTTGGATACATGCTTGTATTCAAAAAAGGTGTTCCATCTGATCCTATCACTTGATTGAGAAGTGGAGTTAGCCAAAAGAAAATCAAGCAGGTACTATCAGATTTCACCCAGGTAGAATATGGAAAGATGAAGTATCAACTTGGAGCTTTTGGAGTTCTCAAGGTGAGAAGTTTGTCCATTTATGTTTCAAGTAGGAGTTGCAGATTCTTTGGAAGGATTTGTTTGAAGAAAAGTTTTACAACTTTGTGAGAAGCATGGACACTTGGAGACATTGAGGTAACAAATCAAACATTCAGTCATGAAGGTTTGATGAGAGCAGAATCTACACAGGTATTTTGTTGGAAAGATCTTGAGAGATCTTGAGTATTTATGAGTTAGTTGTCTGTCCTTTGTTTGAGAAGGTTCTTAGCATTGGAGAAACTAAGTCAAAGATTTAGGTTCTATCAGATTTGTGTTGCAGAGAGATAGAAGAAGATACTTGTTATGTTGCAGAAAGGTTACGAATCCTAAAATGCTTTCATCAGCTAACCTTATTCTAGATTAAAGAAAGCTGAAGAATGGCAGGGAAAGCTACTAGCATCTACAATGCTAAAAAAAGGGTTCAGATATTTTGTTTCAAGACACATGTATTGATGTTAAGGAAGCAATGCTAAATCACTAAAGATCATATTTATTCACAGAAGAAGGACGTCCAAGATTTCATAAAGTCTGATATACTTTGAAGAATACTGGATACTAGTGTTAAATCATCCAGGGGGGTGATGAAACATGAAGACTTATTTTTGGCCATATGTAAAAGAATGCAGAGTCATACCTACATGTATTCCTATTTCATGTATTCCTATATTTCCTTTGTCAGGTTCTCTTTATATACAAGCTTTGAAAGAAGAAGGAAGAAGGAGAATGTCTGGAGAAAGTTCCTGTTAGGATGTTCCTATTCAAGAGAAGGTTCCAAAGTTCTATGGAAGAGAAGCTTGATATTTCAGAGAGGTATGTTTGAGAAGTGCGCACATATATGTTTATACCAGGTTTTGAAGGAAAGAAGTATGAAGGATTTATAGATTGAGCAAGGATGAAGACATGATGACATCATAGATATGATATTTTGATGAGACTCATGAGTTGATTTCAGTTGAGTTGACTTGAGTACAGTCAGAGATGAACAAGCAACGTTCATAATACACTAAGTTCTGAGTTGTCAGTCACAGGTTCCAAGATTTAGTTCTTGATTTTGTTTAGTGTATCTACATGACACAACAGAAGTACGTTGAGAAACATTTTTTGGAAGGTAAATGCAAATATGTGGATCCTAGTGTATGTTTTCATGTTTGTGAAGACAAGAAATAGCAGGTTCAGAGTCAATACTTGCTACATTGTTATCAAGCAATGATTGCTTGATGAGAACACTATTGGATATCTAGTTTGCATATTTTATCAAGTATTATGGTTCATCTTCAGCAAGTACAGGTGTTTGAAGTTTGAAGAAAAGTCAAATCAGTTTTGAAGAATACTTTTGAAGAAAAGGTTTGAAGGTCAATTTGGGGTACATTATCCCATGGTCAAATTTTGTTCAGATCATAGTATGTGTAGTAGTCCTTATTATTACTTGTATAACCAAAAAGTGTTGGCAGCGTGGATAGCGCAAGCGCAACATACTCTCAAATAAGCCCACAGGGTTCGAATCCCATGGATGGAGCAACAAAACGTGATATATTTTTTAATTAACTTTTCTCATACACGGAAAGTGATGGCATGTTTTTTTTTCGTAAGATCGCTATGATCTTGTGCTTTATCAATTACGATGAGAGCTTTTGATGGTGCTTTTGGAAGAGACACAATACTATATAATAACATGTCTGTCTCATTATTCAAGTATCCATCACCTATTACAACACAAGCTTTGGAAGTTTGTTACCTCTTTGAGGTAGTGCTTTTAGCACATGGGGCAGCCATGTTGCTATTTTGGAGCATGTTGAGGAGTGTCTATAGAGTTCTTCTTGGAGGAGAAGAGTGTGCTCACACTCTTGCTTATGGAGAGGATTTGTCCATCAGCAGCTTGGTGGTGTGGATCAGCCATCTACATAATGTATTTGAAGATTTTCTTCTACATGAAGATTTCGGGTTACTTCAAAGACATTGGATGGTGGTTAACATAAGATTTGCATCTTATGTTAAGAATTCAGGTACATATTCTCTTCATGCACACAGGTACTACTTGGAGTCTATGGAGGCAGTAATATACATATCAAGAGGAGTCTCATTCGGCATAGGTACAAGAGAATCAGTACATGTATGCTTTATGCATATTTGGATGAGGTGTTATAGAAGATATGTTCATTTGAGTTTGAGGATTTCTGGTAGCAAACTTGTTAGCATTCTTTGTTACTTTTGTAAGTATGTGATCTTTTCACACATGTTTCTAACTTAGGGTCTTCCATAGCCTAAGGTTAGATGAGGGTTTGTTGATTATCACTTTTAGACTGATCTTTCCTCTTTTTGTCACTCATATTCACTCTTCTACAACCTATCAGGTCAGACATCTCATGTATATTCAGATTTCTGTCCATACATTTGAATATGTTTGTTACATTTATACATTCACTCATCCATCTAGTTTTGATCACATAGAGTGGTTGAGAGTTTTGCTCCCACATTGTACATTGAACATTGGTATATATGATAGTATGAGTAAGCAGTGGCTTACGTAACGCTTTACACATGTTGTCTAATCTTTCTCTATCTTTGTCTCATCATATGTATGATTAGATGTGGTATGTTCATGTTTTGTCAATATTGGAAGGTTGCTAGATTCTATGTTGTATATGCTAGACCTATGGAACCTTGGACCTGTGGTATTAGTAATGGGCCTATTAAATTTCCAACATAAGACTTGGGTTGAGGTTTTATGTTTGGAAAGGTTACCTCATATTCAGTATTTTAAGAAAACTTCAAAAAAATTAGATTTTTTGATGTACCAGTCAGGTGAATAAACTACTTTCTATGATTGTCTTGATTTTTTGGATGCATGCTTGTATTCAAAAAGGTGTTCCATCAGATCCTATTACTTGATTGAGAAGTGGAGTTAGCCAAAAGAAAGTCAAGCAGGTACTATCACATTTCACCCGAGAAGAATATGAAAAGATGAAGTATCGACTTGCAGCTTTTGGATTTCTCAAGGTGAGAGTTTGTCCACTTATGTTTTAAGTAGAAGTTGCAAATTCTTGGAAGGATTTGTTTGAAGAAAAGTTTTACAACTTTGTAAGAAGCATGGACACTTGGAGACATTCAGGTAACAAATCAAACATTCAGTCATGAAGGTTTGATGAGAGAAGATTCTACATAGGTATTTTGTTGGAAAGATCTTGAATATTTATGAGTCAGTTGTCTATCCTTTGTTTCATAAAGTTCTTAGTATCGGAAGAACTAAGTCAAAGATTCAGATTCTATCAGATTTTTGTTGCAGAAAAATAGAAGAAGATACTTGTTATATTGCAAAAGATTATGAATCCTAAATGCTTTCAGAAAGGTTTTTGTTATATAGATCACCTAACCTTATTCTAGATTTTGGAAAGCTGAAAAGTAAACAGTTAAATCCATTAGCATCTTCAGTGCTAATAAAAGGGTTCAGATATTTTGTCTCAAGACACAGGTATTGATGTTAAGGAAGCAATGCTAAATCATTGAAGATTAGATTTATTGAAAGAAGAAGGATGTCCAAGATTTTATAAAGTGTGATATACTTTGAAGAATACGGGATACTAGTGTTAAGTCATCCAAGGGGTGATGAAACATGAAGACTTATTTTTCAGCCATATGTGAAAGAATGCAGAGTCATACCTTCAGGTATTCCTATATTTCCTTTGTCAGGTTCTCTTTATGTTTCAGCATTGAAAGAAGAAGGAAGAAGGAGAATGTCTAGAGAAAGTTCCTATTAGGATATTCCTATTCAGGAGAAGGTTCCAGAGTTCTATTGAAGAGAAGCTTGATATTTCAGAGAGGTATGTTTTAGAGGTGCACACATATATGTTTATACCAGATTCTGAAGGAAAGCGGTATCAAGGACTTACAAATTGAACAAGGATGAAGACATGATGACATCATAGATGTTTTGATGAGACTCATGAGTTGATTTCAGTTGATTTCAGTTGATTTCATAGTTGAGTTGACTTGAAGTACAGTCAGAGATGAACTGGTAGTGTTCATAATACACTAAGTTGTGAGTTTTCAGTCACAACTTCCAGGATTCAGCTCTTGATTATGTTTAGTGCAGCTACATGACACAGCAGAAGTATGTTGAGAAAACTTTTGGAAAGCAAATGCAAATATGTGGATACTAGTGTATGTTTTCAGGTTTGTGAAGATAGGAGATAGTAAGTTCAAAGTCAGTACTTGCTACATTTGTTGTCAAGTAGTGATTGCTTGATGAGTACACTATTGCATATCTAGATTGCATATTTTCTGAGGTATTTGGTTCATATTCAGCAAGTTCAAATTTCAAGGAAAGTCAAATTCAATTTTGAAGAAGACTTTTGAAGAAAAGGTTTGAAGGTCAATTCGGAAGTACAAGCTTGAAGCTTGTAATAGTTTGCAGCTTGTGATAGTTTGCAGATCCAGTCCAGTTTGTACCAATATGACATTGTAGGGGGGATTGTTGGAAAACAATGTCCTATTAGTCCGAAAGGCCTCAGTGTATATAGCATGTGTAGCTTTCAGTATTAGTCCTTGTATAAGAAAAGTGCCTAGCGCTCGTAGATAAGACAAATATGTCCTATCAGACCCACCTGGGTTCAATACCCATGAGCAACGCCAGCATGAAAACACGTTTTTCTATTAGACTCAAGATATAACCGGTAGGAGATGGTTGAACCACACCCTAAGAGGGAGGATTAGGAAGTAATCCTCAACCATGGCTTTTGGGGCAAGTGGTTAGCCCATCATACTCCTAGCTAGTAGGTCGTGAGTTCAAATCCCACAATTGGTATTAGAACATAGGAACTAGGCTTGGGTGAAGTTGATGGAAGGCGCATGTGTCGATTTCAAAGGTAAGCTTAACAAAGGTGCACGCGTCGAGTATTAAAATGGAGACATTAGATTGGGGATCCAAGATACTTAGCATGCATGAGAACCAGGTTCAAGAGACCGAGGTTGAGAGCAAGGCAAGTCCGTAGGCTAGTTTCCAAGAAGCGGAAAGGCAAGGTTCAAGATACCAAGGTTGAGAGCAAGGCAAGTCCATAGGCAAGTGGCCAAGAAGCGGAAAGGCAAGGCTCAAGACACCAAGGTTGAGAGTAAGGCAAGTCTGTAGGCAAAGTGGCCAAGAAGCAGAAAGGCAAGGCTCAAGAGACCAAGGTTGGGGACAAGATGGTTCAAGAGACTGTGCAAGGGTGAGGACATCAATCCAAGGGGAGAGCAAGGATTGATCATTGAGGACAATGATCTCTAGAAGGGGAAGAGAGTGTTAGACTCAAGATATAAACGGTAAGAGATGGTTGAACCACACCCTAAGAGGGAGGATTAGGAACTAATCCTCAACCATGGTTTTTGGGGCAAGTGGTTAGCCCATCATACTCCTAGCTGGTAGGTCGTGAGTTCAAATCCCACATTTTCTTTCATGAAATCTCTACCATAGGATAGCTTTTGACACTATTGTCACTTGATGGGGGTTAGTTGATTCATGAACTTACATAGTTACTTGTATACTATGTAACATGCCCATCAAGTGGGAGGTATAGTTTGTATACTTACACTTAGGTATTTTTTATCATTCTTTATTTTTCTCCCATAATCACTTTGGCCATATTGGCCTTTAGTGGGAGATTCTTACTATTAGTGTCCATGTGAAAGGCCAAATGGCCAGGGGACACTTTATATATATGTTTTTTAATAAAACATATAGTGGCATGGTCATCGAGAGACTGTAAGTTCGACCACATTTGTAACACCTACGAAATCTATCTTTGTGCTCCCTACGTACTGTGTTTTCTACATATTTTTGCATATTCTACAGCCTTTGTGGAGACTACTATGTGTAGTGCTTACAGCTTGGTTTTCTATCTGAGGGTATCATCATGGATCTCTTTAAAAGGAGATTTCAGTGTGTGCATGCCAATGAAATACTTCAAGCCTTTGGTTCAACTCTCTTATATGTATCTAAGCAATACAAGCCATTTCATAATGTCCCCAACATCACAATAACATTGCCATTGTTGAAATCATCAACCATACATTTTTTATCAATAAAGTGTACATGAAGTCCAGCACTAGAAATAGTAGGAACCAAGATCAAATTCTTCTTGATATTGGGTATATACAATGCATTACCAATACCTCCATTTACATCCATAAGTTGATTTTATCCAGCTCCAATGATTTGATAAGAAGCATTGTTTGCACATACAACATGTCCTCCCTTGGGTGCATCTTTTAAAGATGCAAAAAATCTTTTGCATGAAGTGATATGCTTTGAATCGACACTATCAAAAAACCAATTTGAATAAGCCTCATTCACAATCATACATGTAGAGTGTGATGATGAATCATAATGACATGTAAAAATACATGCCCAAACATCTTGAGCAAAATTAGCTTCATCATTCTTTGCATTAGATGTATTCTCAACAATAGACATGTTGTATTCTTTCTTATTTTCATTATGCTTGGAAAGCTTTCTACATTAATTAATGGTATTAAAAACCTCTTGAAAATATTTGCATCTCTTCTTCTTTTGCATATCAACATCAAGAGAGGAGTAAGTGGAAGAGGAAGAGTGGGGATTTGGTTTTGATGAACCCAAAAGGGGACAATATTTGCTTTTTCCCTTTTGTGTAATAGCAAGTTCTTGCATTCCCTCAAGCAAACCACTTCTATTCACTCTTGATTGCTCTTCTTGCAAAAGAAGAGACACAAACTCATCAAAAGTATACACATTTGGATTTTCTTTTGCAACCAAATGAAGTGTAGTAGCAAAGCTTTGAAAGGATTACAACAATCCTTTTAGGAGTGTAGAAATGAATGATGCATCCGAAATGATCTCATCAATGTTTTCCAATTGCTCTTTCAAATCCTTGACATGTGTAACAAATATACACTAACTCATTTTAAGCCATACATACATCTTCAAGTTGTTTTCTCAAGTAAACAACACGTGCCTCATTATGCATTACATACAAAGAGGCAAGTATATCCCAAGCTAGTCTTGAAGTAGTGCATGCTTGAATGTATGGAACAATATGCCACTTCACAGAAAGGGAAATCAATGCATGAGCTTGAGAATCATTTCCATCCCATATAAGTTTCTCTTGTGTAGGTGGAGAAGGCATAGTCACTATACATGAAGAATATCTTGAATCTATGACAACATGCTGCATAGTAGAAGAACCATCAAGTCACTTGTCGACATTTGCCACTATTACATAGTTGCTTTGCAACAAGAACATGCTTCATCATGTAACAACACATTGGATAGTTAGTCCCATCAAGCTTATCCTCAGGTTGAAGCATGCCAAAAAAATTGTTGCTTGCCATTGCACCAAAGAACTCAAAAGTAGCAAGATATGAACTTCAACAAATATGAAATGTAGCTCACAAAGTGTAAATCTTATGGCGAATAAAAATGTATGAATGGATTCAAAAAGGGGGTAAAACCCCAATGCACTTGGTGAAAATGCTCTTTGAGTGCTTAACTTTGTATTGCTATGCTCTAGAATCGATTTGCACTATTAAAAGTGTGCACATTGACGTTGCAAAGAAAATAGCATGTTAATAAGGAGTTGAACTTGCTCTGATAGCACTGTTGGGTATATAAGTGAGTGAGGAAGCAAAAACAGTACACACAAGAGCGAAGAAGAAGATCAAAGAACAAAGAAATGTGATGGTTGGAAGAGCTCTCTATCGATAGATTATCGTTAATATGATAATGAATCAAGTGAAGATATCAATTAATCCCTAAGTAGAAAGTACCACCACATATGAGTATATCATGTATACGTGGTTTCGGATTAAAATGGAGTTTTTTTTGGAAGCGACAATGATGAGTAGTTCTATCATAAGCTATGATGGTGGATAAGGTTCATTAGTTCTAGTGTATAGAGGCGCAACTCGAATACATGCCAATCAAGTAGCTTGAAATCTAACAAACTTGGCTACTATAGATAAGCACAAGGAGCCTAAAAAAGGGCCTATGGTAGAACAATAGTCATGTGAAGATATGTAACCACATTGTCAAGCATGCTATAAGCTCTAATTGTGAAAAAACTCGAACCTCTACTCATCAATGATTGTGCCACAACTACATCTCTTACAATTACAAGACTGCAAAGTGTCTATTCAATCATCTTTGAATTGCTCACGCAAAAGTTTGTATTGTATGACCACTCTCAAACTTGCATTGTGCTTTACCTTGTAAACCCACTTGCAACCTATGGGTTTCTTTCCTTGCGGCAATGGAACCAGCTTCCATGTTTCATTTCCAAAAAGTGCAATCATCTTCTCATCCATAACTTTCTCCCAATCTGTATTTCCAATTGCATCTTCAAAACAACAAGGTTCATCGTCTTGTATTACCTTGGTCATGTAGGCACAAATATGTCAATCGTTGCATTGAGTTTTGCATCCTCCCATATCTTCTTGTTCTTGGGGCACTTCTCCTTGTATCATCTGCATGTGCCTTTCTTACTCTTGGAGTTTTCACAGAGGGCAATCTTTTTGAACTATTTGAATCTCCATCAAAGTCATCAAAACCTATAGATGTTTTACTACCAACAGAAAGCTTTTATTTACCTTTCTTCGATGTAATTGATGAATTTTATGGACCGAAATTTCCACACATTCTTCCACTTCATGGATTTGAGTTGGAACTATTGCTTGGTGATGCATGAGGGCCACTCAAAACTTGAGATTTTGCACTTGATTTTTGAACATTTCCTTTGTCATTTGACTCAAGATTAAGTCCTTCTTTGGCATTTGCATAAAAACTTGAAATTTCATTAAACACCACTCTCTATTAACCTTCACTTGTCGTGTGAGTGGGTTATAACATTTATATCCCTTTTGCTCAAGGGAGTACCAAATGAAGATACATTTTTTTGCTTTTCGATCAAGCTTCATCCTCAACTCATCTAGAACATGTACATATGCAATATATCCAAATACTTTCATATGCAATAAGCTTGGCTTTTTACTTGTAAACTTCTCTTTAGGTGTAACTTGTTGTACAACAAGAGTCATATTTTTGTTCATGATGTATACAGTAGTGTGCACAACTTCTGCCTAATAACAATGAGGCATATTCTTCTCAGCCATCAAGGCTCTTGCTATTTTTGCAATATATCTATTTTTGCATTCAGCAACACCATTTTGTTGTGGTGTGTACCTGCATGAAAACTATCATGGAATTCCATGAATTTATAGAAAGCTAATGAACTCATTTGACATATATTCACCTCCTTGTTGATATATTTAGGTAGTGATGTTTGAAGATAGATGCCGGGGGCACTTTTTTCCCTCTTTAGGAGGTTTTTTTTCCCTCAGCTTGTATATACGCCTATTGCCCTAATGGGCTACTAGTCTTTGTACATTCTCTAGCAATACATTCAGCATTGTGTGTTTGTGCACCAAGCTTCTTCTTCTTCCTTGTGCTGTTCCCGTGCTTCCGCAGGCATCTATCTCCAACAATAGGTATCAGAGTAGGTCGTCGCTTCATCTAGGGCACCATCGACACTCCTCCGTTTGCACTCTCAGATTCGCACAAAATTTGGTGAACACACTATCGCAGTGCTTGTGTAGGCTATTTCGTCTTTTTGTGCCAAAGGTATATACTAGTTTCTGTTCGCCAGTATAAGCGTCTCGAAGTCTGCTACAGGTCTAGCAAAACTCGTTTGGACAGTTTTGTTCAACTTTTTGAGATACAGTCAATTTTCTGCATCAAGGTATTTTAGTCTCCGGCCATGGCTGAAAGCAGTGATGTATTCCGTATGTTGGCTGTTGAGGATAAGTTGGATGGTACCAACTACCCATTATGGGCTTATATGATGCGACATGTATTCGTTGCAAAAGGATTGTGGAACATTGTGCAGGGTGTTGAAAGACGTCCTGTTACACCTTTGACTACAAGTACTGCAAATACAGGTGCTGGAGCTGATGAAGATGGTGTTGAAGATGATATTCCGCATATTCCTGTTTGTGTTGTTGTTTCTGCTGTACCTACTGCAGAGCAGATTTGCTGGGATGGCAGAGATGCCCAAGCACATGCATTGATAGCTTTGTCTATCAAACGTGCCATTATTCCCCACATTTGCTCTTACAGAACAGCTAAGGATGCTTGGGATACACTTACCACATTGTACCAAGCTAGGAATGAGGCTCGTGTTGCTTACCTCCGAAAACAGTTGGAGAGTGAGCATATGAATGAAGGTGATTCTATGGACAGTTTCCTAACGAAGATCAAAGACTTGAAGGAACAGTTGATTTTTGTTGATGAGGTTATACCAGATAGCTCACTTGTGCAGACCGTTTTGAATGGTCTTACTGATTCATATCAGAGTTTTGCTTCCTAACGAAGATCAAAGACTTGAAGGAACAGTTGATTTTTGCTGATGAGGTTATACTAGATAGCTCACTTGTGCAGACCGTTTTGAATGGTCTTACTGATTCATATCAGAGTTTTGCTTCTACTCTTCGATTGATGATGAAAGGCAATCCAAATGCCTAATCATTTGAGGAGTTAGTCTCTGTTCTATTGCAAGAAGATCAGTCTAGGCAAAGCAGGTCCATTATGCGAGTTGTAGATCAAGCTTTCCTAGCTAGTCACAAGGGCAAAGGAAAATGGAGCTCTTCAACGAGGAAGCAGAAATCTGCTAATTCTCCATATTCGAAGAAGGAAGATAAAGATGAGAAGAAATCAGAAAAGCAAAAATTGTTATGTAAGTACTGTAAAGGGAATGATCATATCATAAAGAACTGTCCAAAACTGACTACTAAAGAGGCAAAGAAGAAAGAGGTTGGAATGGTTGTTGCAGAGGCCTCTACACCAAACATAGAGTCTGTAAATCTTGTGCAGGAAGAAGAATGGGTGTTTACTACTGTCTGTAGTTTTGACACCCATCTTCTCATGATCAGTGCATGTCTGCAGTAGACTCAACTGTTTGCCAGTATTTTGACAGTGGGGCAACCAAACATATTACCTCACAGCGCAGTTTCTTCTCTTCACTCGAGCCTGCCCCTACAGGGAATACTGTTACATGCACCAAAAACTCCTCTTACCCTGTTATGGGAGTTCGTAAGATCATTTTGACTACTGTCGATGGTAGTTCTTTCACTTTGTCAGATGCTTTATTTGTGCCAGGGAACAAGAAGAACTTGTTATCAGTTTCTGCATTAGCCAAGATTGGCTTGGTTGTGAAATTTGTTGATGACAGGTGTACAATCATGATTTGTCAAATGGCGATGTGATTAGTGCTTCCAGCATTTTATGTCGTGGGTTGTATAAGCTCATAGACTATGAAAGATCACTAAATGATTTGGCATGTGCAGTAAATGATTCTCAGGCTATGTCAGATGCAAAGCTTTGGCATGCACGCTTTGGTCATCTGAATTTTGCTAGTTTGCTATGCCTGCAAAAATCTGAAATGGTGTCCTCTTTGCCCAAACTTGAGGCACCTGGAAAACATGTTTGTGAAGGCTGTATTTTGAGCAAAATGTAGCATTCCTCCTTTCCAAAAGATGGTTCAGTTTGGGCTACACAGAAATTTCAGCTTGTACATAGTGATGTTTGTGGTCCTATGCAGACACCCTCTTTCGGAAATTATCTTTACTTCATGACTTTCATTGATGATTTTTCCAGGCATGCATGGGTATATCCACTCAAAGCAAAGTCCGAAGTGTTCATGTGCTTTAAACAATTTTTGGTTTTGGTTGAAAATTTGTCAGCATGTAAAATGGACACCCTCCATTCTGATTGAGGGGGGGAATATATGTCTTCTGATGTTAATGCATTTTTGGATGAACGTGGGATAAAACACCAGTGTACAGTGCCTTATACACCTCAACAGAATGGAGTTGCTGAACGAAAGAACAGGTCATTCATGGAGATGGCGAGGTGCATGGTCAAAAGTCAGGCTTTACCACGTAGTTTCTAGCTTGAGGCTGTCATGTGTGCAGCATATGTACTGAACAGGTATCCCAGTAAAGCGCTGCAGTCTATCACTCCATATGAGGCTTGGTGTGACCGCAAGCCATTTGTTGCTCATCTGCGTGTTTTTGGTTGTTTGGCATATGCACTAGTGCCTGAACAACATTGCAGAAAATTGGATGATAAGGCAGTAAAATGTATTTTTGTTGGGTACAGTTCTGAAAGTAAAGGCTATCGTCTGTATCATCCACAGACTAAATGCATTTTGGTTAGCCGTGATGTTGTCTTTGTGGAAGATGTTATTCAGCCATTGCTTTCATGTACTAAGGAGACATCTGTTATCTCCAAAGACATGTATGATACTTTGATGCCTCTTTTTATAGGTGGATAGTCTAGTGTTGGTCCTAATGAGGCAACTTCTCAGCCTTTGCAGGTTTCATATGAGGATGCAAATCATTCCATTTCTTATGCAGATTTACATGATGCACTTGTTGATGAGAGAGCTGATATTGAGCAGGCAAAAACTATGCCAAAATGGCTGGTGCAGACTTTGCGTGATAGCAAATTAGATGCACCTTTGTCATATCGTACTCATTCAGGCTCTCATAGTGCCTCCTTTGCATCAAATTGCTATGATATGGCTGCGTCTAGCCTCTGTGATGAGAATGAGCCTGTTTCTTTTGATGAAGCACAGAATTCAGAAAACTGGATGGCTGCTATGCAATCTGAATATGATGCTATAATGAAGAATGGTACATGGTCTTTATGTGACTTGCCTCCTGGCAAGAAGGCCATTGGCACTAAGTGGGTATATAAGCTGAAGCGTAAACTTGATAGTACAGTTGAGAGGTATAAGGCTAGGCTTGTTGCAAAGGGTTATGCGCAAGAAAGAGGCATTGATTTTGATGAGACCTTTGCGCCTACATGCAGTATGACTACTGTTTGGAGCATTTGTGCACTTCCAGCCTATCATGGTTGGAATGTACATCAGTTGGACATTAAAACAGCTTTCTGAATGGTGACTTGCATAAAGAAGTGTATGTTTTTCAGCCCCGTGGCTTTGTGCAGAAAGGGCATGAAAACTAGGTGTGCAAGTTAAAGAAGGCATTATATGGTTTAAAGCAAGCACCACGTGCTTGGTATGAGAAGATACATGCCTATCTGGTTGCACATGGTTTTGAGAACAGTCCAACTGAAAGCACCTTATATGTTAAGCGTGCTAATGATTTGCTTCTAATCATTGTTGTCTATGTTGACGACATGCTGCTCACTGGTCCTATTGAGAAGCATATTGCTGATTTCAAAGCTGGTTTGCATGCCTCATTTGAGATGTCTGATTTGGGGCATTTGCATCACTATTTGGCATTCCGTTTATGCAAGTTGATGGTGGAATGGCTTTGTGTCAAACGAAATATATTGACACATTATTGCAGCTTTTTGGCCTTGAAGACTGTAAGCCTATTGCCACTCCTATGGAGACAGGTTTACGATTGAGTCTTCATGATGCTGGAGATGCATTTGATGCTGTTCTCTATCAGCAGGTTGTTGGATGCTTGATTTACTTATGCATTACTCGGCCAGATATTCAGTTTGATGTCTCACAGATGAGTAGGTTTATGCATTGCCCAGAAGTCATGCATTGGAAGGTCGTTAAGCACATCTTTTGCTTCTTGAGTGGTACTCGGCTACTTGGGTTGTTTTATCCCAAGGGGAGATCACTACCACCAGATTTGCATGCTTTTTCTTACTTAGATTGGGCTGGTTGCTATGACACTCGTGTGTCCACCAGTGGCTTTTGCTTCATCCTTGGTAGTTCATGTATATCTTGGTTGAGCAAGAAGCAACCTACTGTGGCCACTTCCAGTTGTGAGGTTGAGTATAGGGCAGCTTTCATAGCGACTGTTGAGTGTGTGTGGCTCAGATGCCTTATGGCTGATTTGGGTGTTGGCCAGTCTTCTGCCACCACCATCTTCACTGACAGTTAGAGCGCATTGGCAATTGCGAGGAACCCTGTGTTCCATGCTTGCACTAAGCACATTGAGGTGCATTATCAGTATGTCAGGGAGAGGTTCTCTGCTGGGGAGATCAGCTTGGCATATGTGCCCACGCACGAGAACATTGCAGACCTTTTCACGAAGGCTCTGCCTAGGGAGAAGTTCGAAGCTTTTCGCAAAGCTTTGGGCTTACTTCGTTTTGTGGAGTGATTTCCACATAGCTTGGCACTTCCTTATATATGAGTGCCAGCTCCTTGTTCACTGCATCACTCCCAGGGGGGATTTGTTGATATATTTAGGTAGTTATGTGTGTGAACACACAAGGACCACCGGGGCACTTTTTTCCCTCTTTAGGAGGTTTTTTTTTTTCGACCGGTATATATGCCTATTGCCCTAATGGGGTACTAATCTTTGTACATTCTCTAGCAATACATTCAGCATTGTGTGTTTGTGCACCAAGCTTCTTCTTCTTCCTTGTGTTGTTCGCGTGCTTCCTTAGGCATCTATCTCCAACACTCCTCCATTAGATCTTAATGTCTGAATATACTCTTCTATCTACTTTTCCATCATAGCCTTAAAATCTTGGAAGTGGGTGGACACCTCAATCTCTCTTTCATGAAATATACCCATACTTTCCATGTGTGGTCATCAATGAAAGCAACATAAAACCTGCAAACACCCATAGATGTGTTCTTTGCAAGACCTCAAACATCTGTATGTACAATTTCTAGCATATTCTCATCAACATGCTTATCATTCAGAAATGATGCTCTTAATTGTTTACCAAATTGGCATGCTACACATACCTTTTGCATCTCTGCAACCTTGAAATTCATTAGTCCATTGATAATCTCCTTTGACTGCATCAATTTCACCCTCTACAAATTTGCATGTCCAATTTGTTTGTGCCAGATCTTTATATCAGCAATAACTCTTGCACCTTTTGTAAACATGGCTGCATTCATTTCAGGAATTTTCACATTTAGGGTGAACATCTTACCCACTTTGTTTCCTTTGGTAATCAATCTTCCATCTTGTTTGTACTCTTCTACATATAACCCATCAGCATTGAACCTAACTTGTAATCCATGGTCAACCATTTGTCCAACAGAAACCAGATTCTTTGTTATATTCGGAACAACATCACATCAACAAGATGTTTTACCTTCCCATCCTCCATAGATAGTGTTATGTTTCTTGTATGCTTGATAGGATGTGATGTGTCATCGCCTACTTCAACATATCCAAGAAGTGGTAATTTTTGCAAACTACTAAACCATTTTGCATGATTGTTCATGTGATTTGAAGCATCTAAATCAACATACCATACATTACTATTCGATTTCAAAACATCAATAGACATTATATTCATCATATGATAATGGCCCATGAATAGCTTCTCATAATCATCTGCACTTGTGGATGCATAGTTGTTTTGCTACCTTCTATTATTTTGATTCTTCAACCTACAATCACGTTCGAAGTGACCAAGTTTATAACAATTCTAGCATCCTTTACTGTCATTACTTGAATGATCTCTTTGGAAATTTTTGCGGCCTCTTTGGCTCCCCCTACCTCGAAACTGTCCTTTACCTCTTGCATGATTATGTTGTTGACCTTGGTCTTGGTTACTATGCCCTCTTCCACTTCCAAAGCCTCTACCTCTACCTCTTCCTTTGCCATAGTAGAATACCTACTCAGAACTAGGTTTTCCTTTGGAATTTGAATCCTCACCAAGATTTTTTTCTTCAATAATCAGCATGGACACCAGATCAACAAAATTTGAAATATTTTTCTTGGTGTGAATAGAAGTTCTAAACTGCTTATATGGAGATCCTAAACCACTAAAGCACAATTCCATCTTATTATCATCATCTACGTTCACACCAATAGATGCAAGTGACTCACATATGATTTTGATTTTCAGGGTGTAGTCACTTACCAGCATGCCCTTTTTCTCTAGTGTAGGTAGCTCATTCTTGAGTTGCAATTTATGTGCCTTTGTATTGGTCTCATACAATGTGACCAAACTACTCCAAGCCTCTTTCAGAGTCTTTGCATCCTATATGTGCCCAATCATGCTATCTTGTATGCTAACAAATAGCTAATACATTACCTTTCTTGCTCCTTGATTCCATTATCAATATGCTCTTAACTCATTTGTAGTCTAATTCCTCTCTTGTAATTGTGGAGCATTTTCATTCTCTCCTTCAATGTTCTTCCAATAGCCTTTTCCCATCAAGCAATTCATCATTCTGAATCTCCAAGCATAAAAGTTGTTCTTGTCCAGCTTATCGATCATAAGCTGATTCATTCCATCTACATTTTCCATTTCTGCAACAATTCACAATAGTACAAAAACACTACAAGCAGTACTAATTGAATGCTATCGCACTATGATGTGATAGTTTGATCTCAAAAAAACATAGTTTTTGTGTAACAACATTACATGGACTTTCTTGAAATTTTGCATTTGGAATATTTGAGTGTTTTTTAATAGGATGCAAGTTATAGTTTTGCAAACTGACTTGTTTTTTTATGGGCCCCACGTTGCAGGTTCAAAATGGAGGTTGAGATGGCTTTGAAACATAAATCTAAAAAAAACAAGTGATCCTAAAGGGATAACTCTCGAAAACATTTTGATGCCTTCTATCTTCGCACCAATTTTCATAGCAATCTGAGGTCATTTGTGAATCGTGATTTCTCCATGCCTTCTCACGTACTCTTCACTGTCTGCCTTCTCCACGAGCTCTCTACAACCACACTGGCTCTAATACCATGTCATGAGGAAGGAGATAAGGAAAAGAACTCACTCACACACTTTCACACTCAAAGAGGAACACACACACACACATATATTGAGGTGAGGAACAATGATCTTTTTCTTCTTCTATTACATAAAGAGAACACACAAGAAGAACTAAAACAACAATACAACTAGTGCAATATATAAAGAACAATACATAAGGAAAATCCCAATGTCCATGAATGAGTGAGCTAGCAAGAGAAAAATGTTCCATCACTCTCCATAGATAAATTAGTAAAGCTCAATGAAGTATCCTTGACATATATTGGCTTGGCTACTATACATGTTAGAGAAATGAAAAAGTGATACGTGCCATCCTAGACCATCACATGTTGAGCTTGATATCTCAACACCAAAGTCTATTGTAGGTAAGGATTTTCCGTTTTTTTATTGCATCCTAACTTTTCTATATGGTCCAAAGTGCAAGTATCATCCAAGGTGTAGAGATAAATCTTTTCTCTCAAGATTGGATTTAATTATTCAATTAATCATTCATGCACAACATTGGCTGAAGGATGTTGTTTTTCCAAAATGTACCTTAGATTACTTTGAAAAATGAAGCATGATCAAAAACTAATTGATCAAGCTTCTTTCTTGAAATCTTATCTACAATTGTTGTGTAGTTTTGGATTTCCTAAATTCATATACATGTAATCATTAAACACAAGATCCTAACAATAGAGCAAAAAATAGGCAATTACACAATAATGGCAAGAAAATAAATTCTTCATTATTGGAAAGTTGAAACATTAGAGGATCTTCATACATTGCTTTACAAAATCTTCCTTCCTTCTAGAAATAATTACTCTGTCAAAGATTTCCATCTTTGGGACTCTCCAGGCTAGCTCTCTCTGTCTTTGGAAGCTAACACCTACTTACAACCATACATGTGCTCATATAAGTTTGGTGCTTACACGAGAATTTCCTACAAATAGTAAAGATACATTTACATTGAAATGTTTATCAAAATTAGCTAATTACAAAGTATATTCCACACTGGTAGCAACCTAACATGATGTTGGTGGCATGCATATCCCATGTGTGGGGAAAATTGGTATTCTAATATTCATTGATGAATACCCATACCCACTACTTTGTTAGTTTTCCATGACCATGAATTACTAGAAGATATCATGTTGGGACATTGATTGTTGGTTGAGTACACAACTTTGTTGGACATGACTTAGTGCATACTGACTCTTCTTTTGATGAACAAAATAATCACATGCCTTTTTGAAGGTATTATTGATAGTATTACAAATGCACAAGCTATGACAAATGATTTCCCTAGATATAAGAGGAAAGTGGTTCCTGGCATGAAGGAAATATACATTTGGAAAGGTGAGCACTCGGTTGCCCTCCTTGGTATCACAACCACTAAAAAAGAAATAGAGAAGAAGGTCAAGCCGACAAGGAGCTCCATCATGAAGAGTACTCAATATTTGGGTACCAAATTGGTTGATGAAGGCTGACCATGATAATGGACACATTTGGGTGCCTAAGACCTACTTATGAGCTCAGTTCTCTACACTTGAGCTCGTAGGTTCTAGATTATCAGATTCAATCCCAATCCCCTGAGCACATACACAAAAAGCGATTGTAACAAATACATCACGTAGAGTCTTTCCTAGAACAACTTGGCAGTGGGTATCTAAAAAGTTCCATAACCAAGTCAATTTATCTTCACACATCATGAATAAATTAAAATGCTAAACTTGTAATCCCATACGGGAATTTTGGAAAGTCAAACCTTGTAAATTACCACCCGACCTCACCATGTAACATACTTGTGTACTATTAAGAGCATACCAAGCTTAGTGCACTACCCAATATGCATTTAGAATGAACACTAACTCACATCCTCACTCACCACACATTCATCACTCAATCACTCACTAAATCCACACCCACAAGGATCAAGGAAGGCATGTTGGTATTGTAAAGGAACAAGGCCTCATCAAGTTTCTTTTATAATACTACTATGATTCTTCTTCTTCTAGCACATGGATCCTAATCATCATTCATATTGGTAAGTTCTGGTTGAAGCACGTACGAGTTCCCAACCCATTAAGTACTTTGCCCGTCTTTGAACTTTTGATGGAAAGGCCAGCATAACTTAGGTGATTGCAAGCCATACAAATCTAAGATACCCCTAGGGGGTACATAAAAAAGGTGAATCGCCACTCTCACTAGTTCAATGAGTTGTTAGGATCTCTTGGAGATGCGGCCTATATCTGGGAGTCACAGTGAGATTTCAACAATGTTTGGGGCAAGTATCATTTTTTCACATGAGATTTTGAGTAGCTCTAGACCACACCAGAGGTTCAACCTATCTTGCAAAGAGCGGGACTAGCAGAATACTTCAATGAACCACTACCAAAGCCAAATTTCATGAGGTTCTATTGTTTGATCAATACTTTACAACCCAATAATGTGAAGGACATACCTAGCAATTTTGTCATCCCCTCACTAATGTGCAACAAGATGAAGAAGTTCAAGATTATCTTGAACTTAGTTCATATACCAATTGAGAAGGAAACATTAGTCTGGGACAATATCATGAATAAGAATATAACAAAGCTCAAGGAGATGGCCTCAATGACACCCAACATTGTTGTACCACTTCGGTTATGCATGCAGCATTTTGCTTTTTTGGGTTAGGATCACTTCATTCAACTGCACAAGCGAATCTAATTCAGCCTTCACCTAGTAGAAACTTCAAATATGACCATCAACCTCGCCATATGGATAATTGAACAACTCCATGTAGCTAGTGGTAGATGGGCCCACAAGACCATATTGAATGGATGTTGTGCCATTACTTGCATCATCTATAAATGTTTATCCTATAATGTGCCCATCCATAGAATGTTAACTTGGAATAGGATCCAACACTTCAAGAGCCAGAAAGCCTCCACACCACCCTCAAAATGAATGAGAGGAGCAACTCTAACCTCGGACCTCTCACTAGCACAGCAACTTACAATGTGACCATTCATGATTCATCTCCCAAGATGCAACACTAATGAGGCATCTTCTACGCAACCTAGTGCACTTCCTCTACCCACCGACTTTGATTTTCCAAGATTATCAGCTTGGATGGACTAGGTAACAATGACTTTGAGAAACGTCTCTAGGAAGTAGACATAGGCTCCAAAATTGAAGATGAAGAAGAGCACCAACAACATCAAAGAGAAGAAGAGTGACAAGAGCAAGAAGAAGAGGAAGAAGAAGGAGACCAAGCTTACACAATAGGCTATGATGAACAAATGGATCATGTTCAGTCTGAAGGCAGACTCTTGGTGCAAAGCAGTCAGGTAATGAAATCAAATCCTAGAAGAAGAAGGCATAGAGCAACAATTCATCAAGTACTTATAGATTTTGACAGAGACTTGTGGGGTTGTTGATGCAATTGATCATATCTTATAGAGACTTGGATTCCAATATGATGAAAGAAAAAATCCACACAAGACAAAGGCAAGGCAAGAATATCCAAGTATCGATCACACTAGTTGAAGCAACCACATTGGCACAAGAAGCAACCACCACAACCACCACCCCTTTAACCTCTACAACAACTCTTGAAATGACCACAAAAACCAATGTCCAATCTCCCCCACCATCGCCATGTCCCATTCCATCTCCAACTTAGACCCCTCGAGCTCATCCCACAACCACTGAAGAAGTCATCACCCATCTTGAAGAACCTATTTTCCACACAATGTCTTGCTCACCTCTTAGAACAAAAGAAGCAATGATCATTGAAATAGCCACAAAAACACCCACCTTCACTTTCCATGCACCTGTTTTCCACTCACAACTCTTCTCCACAATCATCAACCCATTGTACCATACCTCCTCCTCCTTATCCGAACTTGTAATAAGCCATCCAACCTGACACCTCATAGTAGGTCACCCAGCTTCTTCCTCCACCATGATAGGTTATCCCGTCTCGCAATAAACACAATATTTTGTCCCCCCAATGCCCTACTCTTCCCCACTTGAATCATCATTTCCACCTCAACCACCGCCAACTACACTCCCATCCACTCTTCAATCTTGGGCTTCAACTTTCATCTCTGCTTTCAATCCACTAGTCCAATCTACTTTTTGGCAAGATAGCTCTTCACAATGTCCACAGCATTTTGTAATATCTCAACTTCTCAATGATACCACAAGCATGGCATCTACCATTCCCATTTTTATGGTAGAACCTTCACACCCTTATCATTCTTCCCCATGGACATATCACCTTTAACCCCCACATGTACATACTCTCCAATCCCTCTCAACCAACATCATCTGCACCCACCACACCTTTGTGCATAACATTCACACTTTCCATCCTCTCTGCATTACCCCTTGTATATATTGCACCCATAAATGTAGATAAAACTATTAATTCATGATAATTGTGCAAATCAAATAAGAGAGGAGCACTAGTAGCTTGCAAAGGTTCAATGCAAGCCTTATCGAGCAATCCACGAATTTGCAACAAAGAATCTCTGAGCTCGAGGCAAACAACTCTGAATTATAGGACCACTATCACTCGTTCTAGTGATCACGTAATGAATTAGAGTCCAAGCTTCAGATCATAGACCAAGAAGCTATAGCTTTAGATCATAGTTTTGAGGAATCCTGTGTTCCATGCTTTGATACCATGTATATAGTCCTATTACCCTAATCGGCTACTTATCTTTGTATATTCTAGTGGTAATACATTCAATATAGTTTGTTGTGCCCCAAGCTTCTTCTTCTTCCTTGTGTTGTTTGCATGCTCGTGCAGACCTCGAACTCCAACAATTGGTATTAGAGTAGGTCATTGCTTCATCTAGGGCATCATTGACATCCCTCAGGTCACAGTCTCACAATCGCATGAAAATTGGTGAGCATAATCAGGATTTTGACATCAATATTTCTTCGCTTTGTGGTGTTGAAATCATGATCTAAGATTGTTTCAACCTCAGAATGCAATATCATAATGTTTCTATAGCCAATTTTGTCTTTTTCTAGCAAAGATATATATAGGTTTCGGTCCATTTGTATAAGCGACTCGAAGTCTACTACAGGTTTAGCAGAACTTGATAGGGTAGTTTTTTTCAACCTTTTGAGATACAATCATTTTTTTGCATCAGGGTATTTTAGTCAATGGTCGTGGCTGAAAGCAGTGATGTATTCTGTATGTTGGATGTCAAGGATAAGTTGGATGGTAACAATTATCCATTATGGTTTTATATAATGCATCATGTATTGGTTGCAAAAGGTCTGTGGAATATTGTGCAAGGTGTTGAAAAACATCCTATTACACTTGCAAACATAATTGTTGAAGGTGATGCACACGATGTTGAAGATGGTGATATTCTTCATGTTCCTGTTTGTGCTATGATTCCTACTACACCTATTGTAGAGAAAATTCATTGGGATGGGAGATATGCTAAGGCACATGCATTGATAGCCTTCTCCATCAAACGTGCCATTATTCCTCACATTCGCTCTTATAGAACAACTAAGGATGCTTGGGATACACTTACCACTTTATACCAAGCAAGGAATGAGGCTCATGTTGCTTACCTCCAAAAACAATTGGAGAGTGAGCACATGAATGAAGGAGATTACATGGATAGTTTTCTGACAAAGATCAAAGATTTGAAGGAACAATTGATTTTTGCTTATGAAGTCCTGCCTGACAGTTCACTTGTGCATAATGTTTTGAATGACCTTCCCAATTCATATCGGATTTTTGATTCTACTCTTTGTTTGATGATGAAAGGCAATCCAAATGCCTTAACATTTGAGGAGTTAGTATATGTTTTGTTGTAGGAAGATCAGTCTAGGCAGAACAACTCCATCATGCGTGTTGCAAATCAAGCTTTCCTGACTAGTCAAAAGGGCAAAGGTACATGGAGCTCTTCTACTAGTAAGCAAAAATCCGTGAATTCTGCACAATCAAAGAAGGATGACAAAGATGAGAAGAAAATAGAAAAGTAGAAATTGTTTTGCAAATATTGTAAAGGAAACAATCATGTCATAAAGAGTTGTCTAAAACTGGTTGCTAAAGAGGCTGGAATTGTTGTTGCAGAGGCCTCTACATCCAAAACAGAGTCTCCTAATCTTGTGCAGAATGAAGAATGGGCATTTATCATTGTTTGTAGTTATGACCCATCTTCTCATGAACAATGTATGTATGCAATAGATTCAGATGTTTGGTACTTTAATAGTGGAGTAACCAAACATATTACCTCGTAGTGTAGTTTCTCCACTTCACTTAAGCTTGCCCCTACAGGGAATACTATCACATGCACCAACAACTCCTCTTATCTTGTTATGTGAGTTGGTAAGATCATTTTGACTATTGCTAATGGTAGTTCTTTTCCATTGTCATATGCTTTATTTGTGCCAGGGATCAAGAAGAAACTATTATCAATTCAAGCTTTAGTCAAAATTGGCTTGGTTATGAAATTTATTGATGACATGTGTACAGTTCATGATCTGTCAAATGGTGATGTCATTATTGCTTCTTGCATTTTATGTCATGGCTGCTACATAAGCTCATAGACTATGAAGAAATTGTGAATGATTCAGCATGCATAGTACATGATTCTCAAGCTTTGTCAGATGCAAAGCTTTGGCATGCACGCTTTGGTCATCTGAATTTTGCTAGTCTACTATGCCTATAGAAATCTAAAATGGTGTCCTCTCTCCCCAAACTTGAGGCACCTGATAAACATGTCTATGAAGGCTGTATTTTGGGTAAAATACAACATTCCTCATTCCCAAAAGATGGTTCCATTGGAGCTACTTAGAAAGTGTAGCTTGTTCACATGATGTACGTGGTCATATATATGCAAACACCCTCTATTGGAAACTATCTTTAATTCATGACTTTCATTGATGAGTTTTCTCGGCATGCATGGGTATATCCATTGAATAAAAAGTCTGAAGTATTTATGTGCTTCAAACAGTTTCTAGTTTTGGCCGAAAATCTGTCAGCATGTAAAATGGGCATCCTCCATTTTGATCGATTGGGGGAATATATGTCTTCTTACTTTAATGCATTTCTAGCTGAACGTGGGATAAAACATTAGTGTACAATGATGTATACACCTCAATAGAATGGAGTTGCGGAAAGGAAGAATAGGTCACTCATGGAGATGGCGAGGTGTATGGTTACAAGAGTCAGGTTTTGTTGATATATTTAGGTAGTGATGTGTGTGAACACACTAGGACCGCCGGGGCACTTTTTTCCCTCTTTAGGAGGTTTCCCCCCCCCTTGTATATACGCCTATTGCCCTAATGGGCTACTTATCTTTGTACATTCTCTAGTAATACATTCAGTTGTGTGTGTTGTGCTCCAAGCTTCTTCTTCTTCCTTGTGTTGTTCATGTGCTTCCGCAGACATCTAACTCCAACAATTGGTATCACAGCAGGTCGTCGCTTCATCTAGGGCACCGTCGACACTCCTCTGTTTGCAGTCTCAGATTTGCATGAAATTTGGTGAGCATACTCAGGGTGTTTCAGAGATCAAAACTGCTTCGCTCTGTGGTGCCGAAATCGCGATCTGAGCTCGTTTCGGCCTCTGAATGCACTATCGCAATGCTTGTGCAGGCTATTTCGTCTTTTTGTGCCAAAGGTATATGCCAGTTTCTGTTCGCCAGTATAAGCGTCTCAAAGTCTGCTATAGGTCTAGCAGAACTTGTCTTGGCAGTTCCGTTCAACTTTTTGAGATACAATCAATTTTCTGCATCAAGGTATTTTAGCCACCGACCATGGCTGAAAGCAGTGATGTATTCCGTATGTTGGCTATTGAGGATAAGTTGGATGGTACCAACTACCCATTATGGTCTTATATGATGCAACATGTATTGGTTGCAAAAGGATTGTGGAACATTGTGTAGGGTGTTGAAAGACGTCCTGTTACACCTGTAACAACAGGTACTGTGAATACAGGTGCTGGAGCTGATGAAGATGGTGTCGAAGATGATATTGTGCAGATTCCTGTTCATGCTGTTGTTTCTGCTGCACCTACTGCAGAGCAGATTCATTGGGATGGCAGAGATGCCCAGGCACATGCATTGATAGCTTTGTCTATCAAACGTGCCATTATTCCTCATATTCGCTCTTGTAGAACAGCTAGGGATGCTTGGGATACACTTACCACAATGTACCAAGCTAGGAATGAGGCTCGTGTTTCTTACCTCCGAAAACAGTTGGAGAGTGAGCACATGAATGAAGGTAATTCTATGGACAGTTTCCTAACGAATATCAAAGACTTGAAGGAACAGTTGATTTCTGTTGATGAGGTTATACCAGATAGCTCACTTGTGCAGACCGTTCTGAATGGTCTTCCTGATTCATATCAGAGTTTTGCTTCTACTCTTCGGTTGATGATGAAAGGCAATCCGAATGCCTTATCATTTGAGGAGTTAGTCTCTGTTCTGTTGCAGGAAGATCAGTCTAGGCAGAACAGGTCCATTATGCGTGTTGCAGATCAAGCTTTCCTGGCTAGTCAGAAGGGCAAAGGAAAATGTAGCTCTTCTACTAGTAAGCAGAAATCTGCAAATGCTGCACATTCGAAGAACCAGGATAAAGATGAGAAGAAATCATAAAAGCAGAAATTGTTTTGCAAGTACTGTAAAGGGAATGACCATATCATAAAGAACTGTCCAAAATTGGATGCAAAAGAGGCAAAGAAAAAGGAGGCTGGAATGGTTGTTGCAAAAGCCTCTACACCAAAAATAGAGTCTGCTAATCTTGTGCAGGAAGAAGAATGGGCGTTTACTACTGTTTGCAATTTTGACCCATCTTCTCATGAGCAGTGCATGTCTGCAGTGGACTGAGATGTTTGGTACTTTGACAGTGGGGCCACCAAACATATTACCTCGCAGCGCAGTTTCTTCTCTTCACTCGAGCCTGCCTCTACAGGGAATACAATCACATGCGCCAATAACTCCTCTTATCCTGTTATGGGAGTTGGTAAGATCATTCTGACTACTGCTGATGGTAGTTCTTTCACCTTGTCAGATGCTTTATTTGTGCCAGGGATCAAGAAGAATCTGTTATCAGTTTCTACATTAGCCAAGATTGGCTTAGTTGTGAAATTTGTTGATGACAGATGTACAGTTCATGATCTGTCAAATGGCGATATTATTGCTTCTGGCATTTTATGTCGTGGGCTGTATAAGCTCATAGACTATGAAAGATCTGTAAATGATTCGGCATGTGCAGTTCATGATTCTCAGGCTATGTCAGATGCAAAGCTTTGGCATGCACGCTTTGGTCATCTGAATTTTGCTAGTTTGCTACGCCTGCAGAAATCTGATATGGTGTCTTCTTTGCCCAAACTTGAGGCACCTCGAAAACATGTTTGTGAAGGCTGTATTTTGGGCAAAATGAAGCATTCCTCCTTTCCAAAAGATGGTTCAGTTCAAGCTAAGTAGAAATTGTAGCTTGTACATAGTGATGTATGTGGTCCTATGCAGACACCTTCTTTTGGAAACTATCTTTACTTCGTGACTTTCATTGATGATTTTTCTAGGCATGCATGGGTATATCCATCGAAGGCAAAGTCCGAAGTGTTTTTGTGCTTCAAACAGTTTTTGGTTTTGGCTGAAAATCTGACAGCATGTCAAATGGGCACCCTCAGTTCTGATCGAGGGGGGGAATATATGTCTTCTGATTTTAATGCATTTCTGGTTGAACGTGGGATAAAACATCAGTGTACAGTGCCGTATACACCTCAACAGAATGGAGTTGCTGAATGGAAGAACAGGTCACTCATGGAGATGGTGAGGTGTATGGTCAAGAATCAGGCTTTACCACATAGTTTCTGGCTTGAGGCTGTCATGTGTGCAGCATATGTACTTAACAGGTGTCCCACTAAAGCGCTACAGTCTATCACTCCATATGAGGCTTGGCATGACCGCAAGCCATCAATTGCTCATTTGCGTGTTTTTGGTTGTTTGGCATATGCACTAGTGCCTGAACAACATTGCAAAAAATTGGATGATAAGGCAGTAAAATGTATTTTTGTTGGGTACAGTTCTGAAAGTAAAGGCTATCGTCTGTATCATCCACAGACTAAACGCATTCTGGTTAGCCATGATGTTGTCTTTGTGGAAGATGCTATTCAGCCATTGCTTTCATGCACTAAGGAGACATCTGTTAGCTCCAAAGACATGTATGATACTCTGATGCCTCTTTTTACACGTGGATAGTCCAGTGCTGGTCCCAATGAGGCAATTTCTCAGCCTTTGTAGGTTTCATATGATGATGCAGATCATTCCATTTCTGATGCACATTCACATGATGCACTTGTTGATGAGAGAGTTGATATTGAGCAGGCAAGAACTATGCCAAAATGGCTGGTGCAGACTTTGTGTGACAGCAAATTAGATGCACCTCTGTCATATCGTACTCGTTCAGGCTCTCATAGTGCCTCTTTTGCATTAGATTGCTATGCTATGGCTGCATCTAGTCTCTGTGATGAGAATGAGCTTGTTTCGTTTGATGAAGCACAAAATTCAAAAAATTGGATGGCTGCTATGCAATCTAAATATGATGCTATAATGAAGAATGGTACTTGGTCTTTATGTGACTTGCCTCCTGGCAAGAAGGCCATTGGCACTAAGTGGGTATACAAGCTGAAGCGTAAACCTGATGGTACAGTTGACAGGTATAAGGCTAGGCTTGTTGCAAAGAGTTATGCGCAGGAAAGAGGCATTGATTTTGATGAGACCTTTGCACCTACATGCCGTATGACAATTGTTCGGAGCATTTGTGCACTTGCAGCCCAACATGGTTGGAATGTACATCAGTTGGACATTAAAACAGCATTTTTGAATGGTGACTTGAATGAAGAAGTGTATATTTTTTAGCCCCGTGGCTTTGTGCAGAAAGGGCATGAAAACCAAGTGTGCAGGTTAAAGAAGGCATTATATGGTTTAAAGCAAGCACCACGTGCTTGGTATGAGAAGATACATGCCTATCTGGTTGCACATGGTTTTGAGAACAGTCCAACTGAAAGCACCTTATATGTTAAGCGTGCTAATGATGTGCTTCTGATCATTGTTGTCTATGTTGATGACATGCTGCTCACTGGTCCTATTGAGAAGCATATTGCTAATTTCAAGGCTGATTTGCATGCCTCATTTGAGATGTCTGATTTGGGGCATTTGCATCACTATTTGGGCATTCAGTTTATGCAAGTTGATGGTGGAATGGCTTTGTGTCAAATGAAATATATTGACACATTATTGCAGCGTTTTGGCCTTGAAGACTGTAAGCCTATTGCCACTCCTATGGAGACTGGTTTACGATTGAGTCTTCATGATACTGGAGATGCATTTGATGTTGTTCTCTATCAGCAGGCTGTTGGATGCTTGATTTATTTATGCATTACTCGGCCAGATATTCAGTTTGTTGTCTCACAGATGAGCAGGTTTATGCATTGCCGAGGAGTCACGCATTGGAAGGCGGTTAAGCGCATCTTTCGTTCTTTGAGTGGTACTCGGCTACTTGGGTTGTTTTATCCCAAGGGGGGATCACTACCGCTAGATTTGCATGCTTTTTCTGACTCTGATTGGGCTGGTTGCTATGACACTCGTGTGTCCAGTAGTGGCTTTTGCTTCATGCTTGGTAGCTCATGTATATCTTGGTTGAGCAAGAAGCAACCTACTGTGGCCACTTGCAGTTGTGAGGCTGAGTATAGGGCAGGTTTCACAGCGACTGTTGAGTGTGTGTGGCTCAGACGCCTTATGGCTGATTTGGGTGTTGCCCAGTCTTCTGCCACCACCATCTTCATTGACAGGCAGAGTGCATTGGCAGTTGCGAGGAACCCGGTGTTCCATGCTCGCACTAAGCACATTGAGGTGCATTATCACTACGTCAGGGAGAGGTTCTCTGCTGGGGAGATCAGCTTGGCATATGTGCCCACGTAGGAAAACATAGCAGACCTTTTCACGAAGGCTCTGCCTAGGGAGAAGTTTGAAGCTTTCCGCAAAGCTTTGGGCTTACTTCCTTTTGTGGAGTGATTTCCACATAGCTTGGCACTTCCTTATACATGAGTGCCAACTCCTTGTTCACCGCATCACTCCCAGGGTGGATTTGTTGATATATTTAGGTAGTGATGTGTGTGAACACACTAGGACCGTCGGGGCACTTTTTTCCCTCTTTAGGAGGTTTTTTCTCTCGGCTTGTATATATGCCTATTGCGCTAATGGGCTACTTATCTTTGTACATTCTCTAGTAATACATTCAGTCATGTGTGTTGTGCTCCAAGCTTCTTCTTCTTCCTTGTGTTGTTCGTGTGCTTCCGCAGACGTCTAACTCCAACAGGTTTTACCACATAATTTCTAGCTTGAGGTTGTTATGTGTGCAACATATGTACTTAACAAGTGTCCCACTAAAGCATTGCAGTCTATCACTCCATATGAGGCTTGAGATGGTTGCAAGCCATTTGTTGCTCACCTGCATGTTCTTGGTTGTCTGGCATATGCATTAGTGTATGAACAACAACGCAGGAAATTTGATGATAAAGGAGTGAAATGTATTTTGTTTGGGTACAGTTCTGAAAGCAAATGCTATCGTCTATATCATCCAAAAACTAAACACATTTTGGTTATCCATGATGTTGTTTTTGTGGAAGATGCTATTTAGCCATTACTTTAATGTACTAAGGAGATATCAATTAGCTCCAAAGACATGTGTGACACTTTGCTGCCTCTTTTTTTAGGTGTAGAATCTAGTGCTGGTCCTAGTGAGGCAACTTAGGAAAAAACTCTGCCAAAGTGGTTGGTGTAGAATTTGTGTGACACCAAATTAGATGCACCTCTATCATATCATACTCATTCTGCCTCTCATAGTGCTTCTTTTGCATGAGATTGCTATGTTATGGCTACCTCTAGTCTGTATGATGAGAATGAGCTTGTTTTGTTTGATGAAGCACAAAATTCTGAAAATTGGATGGTTGTTATGCAATCATAATATTATGCTATTATGAAAAATGGTATCTGGTCTTTATGTAACTTGCCTATGGGCAAGAAGGCCATTGGCACTAAGTGGGTATACAAACTGAAGCATAAGCTTGATGGAACAATTAACAAGTATAAGGCTAGGCTTGTTGCAAAGGGTTGTGCTCAGGAAAGAGGCATTGATTTTGATGAGATCTTTGCTTCTACTTGTCGAACGACTACTATTCATAGCATCTGTGCACTTATAGCTCATCATGGTGGGACGAAAAGATACATGCCTATTTGATTGCACATGGTTTTGGGAACAATCCAAGTGAGGGCACATTATATGTTAAGCATGAAAATAATGTGTTTCTAATCATTGTTGTGTATGTTGATGACATGCTGCTCATTGGTCCTCATGAGAAGCATATTGCTGATTTTAAGGCTGATCTGGATGCCTCATTTGATATGTCAGATTTGGGGCATTTGCATCATTATTTGGGCATTCAATTTATGCAAATGGATGGCAAATTAGATTTGTTTCAAACAAAATTATTGTAGTATTTTGACCTTGAAGACTGTAAACCCATTGCCATGTTGGAGTTAGACATTTGCGAAAGCACACAAACAACACAAGGAAGAAGAAGAAGCTTGGAGCAAAACACACAATACTGAATGTATTACCACTAGAATGTACAAAGATAAGTAACCCATTAGGACTATAGGCATATAGACAAGCCAGGTAAAAACCTCCTAGAGAGGGAAAAAATCTCCCCGATGGTCCTAGTGTGTTCACACACATCACTACCTAAATATATCAACAAATCCCCCCTGGGAGTGATGCAGTGAATAAGGAGTTGGCACTCATGTATAAGGAAGTCCCAAGCTATGTGGAATCAATCCACAGAAGGAAGTAAGCCCAAAGCTTTGCGGAAAGCTTCAAACTTCTCCCTAGGTAGAGCCTTCGTAGAAAGGTTTGCAATGTTCTCTTACATGGGCACATATGCCAAGCTGATCTCTCTAGCAGAGAACATGTCCTTGACATAATGATAATGCACCTCAATGTGCTTAGTGCGAGCATGGAACACAGGGTTCCTCACAATTGCCAATGCGCATTGACTGTCAATGAAGATGGTGGTGGCAAAAGACAACCAACACCCAAATCAACCATAAGGCATCTGAGCCACACACACTCAACAGTCGCTCTGAAAGTTGCCCTATACTCAACCTCACAACTGGAAGTGGCCATAATAGGCTACTTCTTGCTCAGCCAAGATATGCATGAGCTACCAAGCATGAAGCAAAAACCACTAGTGGACACACGAGTGTCTTAGCAACTAGCCCAGTCAGAGTCTGAAAAAGCATGCAAATTTGGCACTAGTGATCCCCCCTTGGGATAAAACAACCCAAGTAGTTGGGTACCATTCAAGTAGCAAAAGATGCGCTTAATGATCTTCCAATGCTTGACACTTGGGCAATGCGTAAACTTGCTCATCTGTGAGATAGCAAATTGAATATCTTGCCGAGTAATGCATAAGTAAATCAAGCATCAAACAGCCTGCTAATAGAGAACAACATCATGAAGACTCAATCGTAAACCTGTCTCCAATAGTCATTTGGCAAGTAGGAGCAAAGATTTCATCAAAATCAATGCCTCTTTCTTACGCATAACCCTTTGCAACAAGCCTAGCCTTATACCTATCAACTGTTCCATCAATTTTACACTTCATCTTGTATACCCACTTAGTGCCAATGGCCTTCTTGCCAGGAAGCAAGTCACATAAAGACCAGATACCATTTTTCATGATAGCATCATATTCAGATTGCATTGCATCCATCCAAAGTTCAGAATTTTGTGCTTCATCAAATGAAATAGGTTCACTCTCATCATAGAGACTAGATGCAACCATAGCATAGCAATCTAATGCAAAAGAGGTACTATGAGAGCCTGAATGAGTATGATGTGACAAAGGTGCATCTAATTTTCTATCATGCAAAGTCTGCACCATTGTTTTTGCCTCCTCAATATCAGCTCTCATCAACAAGTGCATCATGAAAATCTGCATCAGAAATGGAATGATCTGCATCATCACATGAAACTTGCAATGGTTGAGAATTTGCCTCATTAGGACCAACACTAGACTATCCACCTATAAAAAGAAAGGCAACAAAGTATCATACATGTCTTGGAGCTAACAAATGTCTCCTTTGTACATAAAAGTAAAGATTGAATAGCATCTTTGACAAAAACAACATCATGGCTAACCAAAATGCATTTAGTCTGTGGATGATACAGATGATAGCCTTTGATTTCAGAATTGTACCCAACAAAAATACATTTTACTATTTTATCATCCAATTTCTTGCGATGTTGTTCAGGCTCTAATGCATATGCCAGACAACCAAAAACATGAAGATGGGCAACAAATGGCTTGCAACCATGCCAAGCCTTATATGGAGTGCTTTAGTGGAACACCTGTTAAGTACATATGTTGCACACATGACAGCCTCAAGCCAGAAACTATGTGGCAAAGTGTTGCAGAGCTAAAGAGCGCACAAAGCAGAGAAAAAAGACGGGCCCCAAAATTTTCCGATTTGGACCACATATTTTTGTAACATATTCATTCCTGTAATATATTTCCCTTTGTAAAGGCACTAGAGGAGTCCTCTAGATGCATTCCCACAGAAGAATAGAAGCTTACCCATGTAAAATAGTAGGAAATTAGCTTTTAGTGAATAAAGTGCCGGTCACTTGTGTGAAAGGACCATTTTTAGGGCACTAGTATATAAGTCAAATGTGACTCTTTGTAAAGAACTTTTGGCCATTGTGAGAATAGAGAGCACAGAAATTCGAATTTGTGTCTTCTTCCCTCTTCATCTTCTTCTTCGCGAGCTTGTATGCATGTGTATTGCTTGGAAAGAGTGCTTGTGAGTGTTGTCTATCCTTGAGAGTGTTTCTTTGCTGTAGGAAAGGTGTGTGCGAGGTGTAGGAAGTGCTGAAGCGTAGGAAAGTATTTTCGCGATTCAGTATTTCTATCATAACTTGAAGTAGGAGCGTCGGAATTGAGCGAAACCACTGCCATTGGATGCGTCTTCTCGAGAGCTTCGAAACGCATATGCTATTCGCTATGTTTGGAGCTCTGAGCTGGGAGAAAAGTCCAAAATACTGACGGCTGCTGCACCAAGTATCGTTTCGTCTTGACCTACAGTTGAAGCTTGTTAGGATAAGCATTTACCTCATTTTCATTCTTGAGTAGTTCATTTGCATTGACCATTACGTGATTGCATGTCTTCATACACTCGGCTAGGTTTGCATACTCTTCGGATTGATAATTAAAAGCGTGTATCCCCACTATATGCACTTGTGAGGGGATTGAGGTATAGTCTCTTTCTCCGCAAGTCCCTAAGTTGAAGCTTAGGTCAACACACTTTTTGGCGCCGTTGCCGGGGAGTGACGAAGCAAACCGAGGCACTCGTGTGATGGTAAGTAGCTTTTTCCTTTGAAGAACTTGGAGGAGCGGAAATCTTCTCTTCTTTGGTGAGTCATTTTCAGCCGCACTTGCTACTTCTCATTCTTGGAGTGTGTGTAGTGAGTTGATAGATTAGGGAAGAGAGTAGAAGAAGTAGAGTAGGAGTGAGTGGAGAGTAGAGTAGGCTTTAGTGTTGTTCAAAAATTTTCCTTTTTTGTAAGCTAGGAATTTCCAAGTATAAAAGCCAAAAAAGTTCCATTTTTCAATTCACTTGTTGAACAAGTATCGTGGAGAGAGCAGTCGAGTATCGTGAGAGTTGCAGAGATCGTGGGCGAGTATATAGGTGACCTGGAGCTTTACAAAGCAAGGGAAAGTGAGAAAGGTGTTGAAAGAGCATCAGAGGTGAGTCTGCTAGGTGTTAATCCTCTTACATCATTCAGAAAAATCACTTTCAGTCAAAAAAACGATCTGCGCTGAGTATCGTTTGGGCTTACAGGGGGCTAAAAATTGTTTGAGGATTGATACAGTGGGTGAGGGTAAGAGAGAAGAGCTCAGTGAGCAAGGGGGAAACATCAAATCTCAAAAAACATTAGCAAAAATTTGAAGTTGGGTCAAGTATCGTCTTTGCTCCCACGGTTGAAGATCGCGATACTTGTCAAGTATCGTGGACTCCTGTGGTCGAGTATCGCGATATTTCCCAAATATCGGTATCGTCTCGATCAGAGATCGTTTGAGCTCAAAGATCGTGTATCGTTGGCTCAAGTATCGCTTTTCAGAGATCGCGATACTTGCCAAAGATCGTCGATCGTTGAGGTCAAAGATCGGTATCGTTTCGGTCAGATATCGTTTTGGCCAAGTATCGGTATCGTCTGGTCTCCAGCGATCGCGATACCTAACAAGTATCGTGTATCGTTGTGGTCAGCGATCGCCGGCCAAAGATCGTTTCCTAGAGATCGCGATATTTGCCAAAGATCGTCGATCGTTTGGTCGAGTATCGTGTATCAAGTATCGTCTGCGTCAAATGTCGTGTATCGTCAGTGGCAAGTATCGTCTTATTGAAATATCGTGTATCGTGGCCTGAAGAGCGCGATACTTGTGAACTATCGTGTATCGTTCGGTCCAAGTATCGTGTATCGCGTCTCCGAGATCGCGATACTTACCAGCGATCGCGTATCGTTTTGGGCCAAGTATCGTCGATCGTGTATCGTGTTGACCAAAGATCGTGGAGTCCAGAGATCGTTTTGCCAAAGATCGTTTGGGGAAGTATCGTGTATCGTGTATCGTCTGGACTCAGGTATCGAGTATCGTTTCAAACTCAGGTATCGTGTATCGTGTCCATCAAGTATCGTCTGGGCGGAGATCGTTTTCCAGCGATCGTTTCGTCCAAGTATCGTGTCAGTCAGCGATCGTTGGCTCAGAGATCGTGAGAGTCAAGTATCGTGACTTGAAATTTTCTTTCAGTCATTTTAAGCCTAACTTTTTCCTAGACTTCTAAGCCATAACTTAGAATTCTAGAGGCTAGAGGTGGACAAGATTTGATCAGAGCTCTTAAGTGAATGAACCTGAGATCCGGAAGAACCCTAGGGAGCCGAAGAAGTGTAATTTCTTCCGTAGGGAGTGTAGCTGAACCAAGCAGCCGTTCACACTATTCTGAGACCTCCAGTGAGTCAGAAGGAGAAATCCCCATGGCTTTAGAGGATATGCAAAACACTGTGCCCATGATTGGCCAGATGTCCATCATCGAGGGAGAATACAGAACTTCCTTAGAATACGTGAGCACCAACCACAATGAGATCCCTATCTATTTGGATGGTCTAAACAGATCAGTGGCCAGACTGAGGAAGGCTTCAGAGACCTACATAGTGCCAAGACCAGCAGTTAAGTACATAGGAGGACTATACATGGACAAACGAGACATTCAATACGTGGTCACAGAATACCCGGAAATCATTAATGAGCGGGGTGAGGAAAATAATGCTTCGAGCTTAAATGGAGGTGGAAACGAAGAGCAAGTAACTACTCCTAGAGGGAGATCAACAATTACTAAACTGTGGAGAGGAGACCTAATTCCCCAGGATGATACTCTAATAGATGTGTATTTGATCAACGGAATGGAGCACCTGCTCAGAGCCCATTCCTCTATATGGGAAGCTGCTCCTAATCCAGTTACCATCTATGAGTTACAAGACCCGGAGTTCCCCACCATCATCACATATTTGGACAAAAATCACAGAAGATATTGGCCAATCACAGAATTAGAGAGAGCTGAGCTGAAATATCAGAACATCCCAGTGTTTCCCCCAAGGGACCAAGCCACTACGTCACGGAATCCACATGGAACTTCTCAAAATGATTCAATTCAACAATCGGGACAAACACAACAAACTCAACAAACCCAGATCCCCGTCAGACCACATGTACAATTTGTTATGCCTGCCACTAATCCTAATTACCGGCCACAACCAGCCATTGACCCAAGACAAGGAGTTCATACTCCAGTCAGACCACAGGTAGTACGAGGACCAATACCAATAGGAAGACCCAACTACCCTGTAATGCTTAGACAACCTGAAGCAGGAAGGAGACTAAGGCCGATCCAAGTGGCCAAGTGCATGAGAAATCATTATGATGGCTCTAGTGAACCCTATAATCACATAGCAGAATTTAAACAAGTAGTTAGAGCCGAGCAGGTAGATGACTTCATGATTCAATATGAGTCCTTTGGTCTTACCTTGTCAGACACGGCTTTGGCCTGGTTTCAGCCATTGGATCCAAATACCTTTCAGAACATGGATCAGGTATACCAAGAAATGATTGAAGAATTTACCAAATCTGGAATTAAAAACAATTCTTCGTCATTAATCCACAGCTTCAAACAAGTCCCTACCGAGTCAGTGAGATTGGCTGCCAGGAGATTCAAGCAGTATGTGGATAGATGTCCTGTAGAAGAGAGACCAACACAAAACAAAATGGTATCATTGTTCTTAGAAGGATTATTGAACGGAACCTTGAGGTCACTAGTGTATGTAAAGAGAGTTCAAACTTTGCAAGAGTGTATGAAGGAATGTATAGACCTAGAAGATAACCTTGCAGAACACTTGAAAATACCCCAAAGTAGTGTGAAAAGCGAAGAGTCAACATGTAGCACATCAAACCCCAAAAACAACGTAGAGGAAATTGCCGACTTGTTAGCAAAAAAACTGAATGTTCAAGGACAGAGGAATTATCCCACCAATCCTATGAGAATGCCTATGCTTAGATGTATGCAGTGCGGAGGAGATCATCCTTCTCATTTGTGTACTAGGGAAGTGGTCCCACCACCTGCTTATGCTCCTCATAGACCCTCTGTCCCCGGACCACTACAATATTGCAGTATAGAGCAGAGATACACAAACCATAGCACCGAGAACTGCCCTTACAATCGGCAAAACAGACCCACCCAGCAGTATGCGAGACCATATGGATATCCGCAGAACCAGCAGGGAGGAGAAGCCTTTAGATATCCCTCATATCAGCCGCAGGCACCAATACCACGACCATACGCATATCAGGGATATACACAACCTCAACCAGTGCTAGGACAACAACCGCCCCACCCTCAGAACGTTGTCCCAGTTAAGATAGCGCAACCAGAGGAAAACTTAGAAAGGGCCATAGTGCCAGCCACACCTTTGACTAGTAGTGAACCATATGACTCATTTTACGAACCTAGTCAAGGAACATACTCTGGTTATGAGAGCTCAATAATGGAATATGGGCAACAATATGACCCATATGCTTATGGCATGGAGACACCAGAGAGTTCATACAATTACGAGCAAGATTATGTACCTTTAATGTACACAGCTCCTAGAGCGACCATGCCACCTCGACCAATGAATAGACCGCCTGTACCTAGAGGACCATGCTACAGATGTGGAGGTGACCACTATATTAGAGAATGTACATTGCCAAACCCACCACCACCACAACGAATTTGGGAAGGTTACTGTAGCGATTGTGGAAAGGAACATCTTTTCAGAGATTGTCCTAAGAATCCCAACAAAGTCACATCTACTGTGCAAATTAACATGATAGAAGTAATTGAATCATCAGGGAGCGACAAAGAATACACTATACCTTTAAAAGCCATAACAAGAGCAAAAGCTAGAGAGAACCCTGGTAAAACAGACGGAAATAATCAAAGTGACAAAGAGGGAAATACACCCATCCCTCACAGAGTAGAAGACTCCGAAGAACCAGAAAAAAGTATCGCCAGTAAAAGATCCCAAAGATGGAAGCAAAGGAGAGACAGGATAAAGGAGAAAAAGTTATTACAAAAGAAGGAAAATGAAAAGAATAAACAGAAATCAACAGAAGAATCACAAGTGGAAGAAGAAAATAAAAAGGAGAATAAAAGAGAGGAGGTAGGATCAATATTAGCAGACCCTATGCCTGAAGAATTAGCCATGTGGATTCAGGCATACAAGGCAAGAATAAAAGCAGGACCTACCATAGAACAACATGAGAGAGAGTATCCGAGAGGCGACTTAGAGAAAGAAAGACTGGAAATCTGCAAAAAATTAATAGAAGTTGCCCAACAAACATTAGAAAAACCCGCATCACCTTTACCAAACAACCGAATTTGCGAAGAAAAATTCCAAGAGTGCCTAAACACTCAGGAAAAGCCTAACGTGAATAGACCTCTGAATAATGAAATTGGTAATGAAGGAAAGGAAGGATCCATAGTCCCTGAAACAGAAGGAGATTGGACTAAGGATCTATGGGCGCGAGTTCAAGAGGACAAGTGGAAAAAGGTAGAAGGAATGGAACCGCCCTTTGAAGAGTTAGAAGCAGAAAACGAAATAGAGGGTTCAATACCTGAACTCAATTCAGAAGAAATTTTTCCAATGGATGCAAGTGACAAAGAAGTGGAAGACGATGTAAAGGAACTACCCAACTACACCGGGGAATACGAGCACAACTCAGAATTGTATCGCATTCCATCAATAACGAGACGAGAAACGAATCCATCAGTTCAAACATCGGAAATCATACAACGCCTTAGAGAGGTGAAAATCCCATGTACCTTAACGTTCGAGGAACTGTTAAAGGTAAAACCACATTTAAAAGAGAAATTGATCAATCAATGGGAAGTTAAGGGGGAAAAGAAGGAAGTAGCTGACGAAGTGAAAACGGTGAGAATTCCAGTGGATAAAGTAGGAGACTTTAGTGAAGGAGATGAAGGAAATACATGCCTACCCATCACCTATAGGGGTTATACTACCAAAGCCATACTAGATTCAGGAGCCGGTGTTGGCATTGCTACCAAAGAAATTTGGGAGAAATGGGGAAAACCAGCATTGAGACCAACACGCATGAAAATTCAAATGGCAGATGGACATACGGAAAGACCCTTAGGATTGTTGGAACGAGTAATCTTCACTACGTGCGGTGTGGAATTCGAACATACTTTAGCAATTTGTCACTTTGAAAGGCCAAGCAACTATGAAATGATCTTGGGAAGGCCATTCATGAGACAGCTAAAGGTCGTACAAGATTGGGGAAAGGATGCAGTGTACCTACAACACGCAGGAGTCACCACTAGGATCAACCTACATACATACACATATCAAGATGTACCACCTCTGCAATGGAATCAAATCCATAAAGAGGAAGACGATCAATCGATTCATAGTGCAGGTTCTAGTGACCAATCCTGGATGAACGAGGACACTCATCTATGGATATGCCAAGCTGCAAAAAGGGAAGAAGAGAGAAGAAAAAGTTGGCAGCAGAAACAAGGTGTAGTGAGATCGGTACAAGATCCAGCTTATATGCCACAAGTATTTCCAAACGAAGAATTCGAACCTCACGGTTGGATGGAAATCTTAGCCACCCTCGATGTTTGTGTAAACGAAGAAGTGAACGAATGTATTGACGAGGAGGGTTATGATGTTAGTTTGTATATGGTAGTCCTTCAGGAGGCGGAAGAAGGAGAAGTGATTGAGAAAGACTGGAAGGAGGACTACGAGAGCATTGAAATGGAACCAGAACCCATGGAGCTAGGAATTAGTACCACCAACATGGATATCACTGCCAATGAAAAACATAAGAAACTCACACAAAAAGAAGAATTAGAAGTTGAAAGGGAGTTAGAAGATGAAGAAAACAAACCCCAAGACCAATTTGAGGTACCAGCTCATTTCAAAAAATATGAAGTGGAAGGGAGGAAGATTGCTATTCAAATGCCTAAAAGAGAGGCACAACCGGGAATAGCATATGATAATAAAGAACAAACCAAGAAAATAGTTGTAACCATGGAAGGAGGAGAGGAACGATGTACTTTCATAGGACAGGATGTCTCAGCGGAAGAAGAGCAAGAGTTAATTCGACTCATAAGAGAATACCGGGATGTCTTTGCTTGGACTTATAAGGACTTAAAAGGAGTAGATCCATCTATATGTGCGCATAGAATCCCCATGACATCCGAGGCCAGACCTTCAAAACAGAGACCATATACGTATAATGATGTGTATTCAGCCAAGATAAAAGAAGAAATAGATAAGTTGCTAGATGCTGGATTCATCTACGAAATTGAGCACACGGAATGGGTATCACCCTTAGTGGTTGTACCAAAGAAAAATGGGAAGTTAAGAGTGTGCATCAATTTGAAAAAAGTAAACGCCGCAACCATAAGGGATAGCTATCCCTTACCAATCACTGACCATCTCTTGGAAAGGGTAGCAGGGAAAGAGGTGTATAGTTTTCTGGATGGCTTTTCAGGGTATAATCAGGTAGCTATTGCTCCTGAGGACCAACATAAGACTGCATTTGCAACTGAATGGGGGGTATACGCCTTTAGAGTCATGCCTTTTGGTTTAACGAATGCCCCAGCTACATTCCAAAGACTGATGTGTCATGTGTTCAAGGAATTTTTGAGAAAGAGCATGGAGGTATACGTGGATGATCTGTGTACATATTCAGCTATACGATCAGAGCACATCCCAGAACTAGAAAAGATTTTTGCTAAATGTCGACAGTATCGAGTATGCCTCAATCCTGAAAAATGTGTCTTCATGGTGCGACAAGGAAAAATCTTAGGACATATTGTTTCTAAGAATGGAATTTCCACAGATGAAGACAAAATTAAAGTCATTTTGGATTTACCGAGACCTAAAACTGCTAAAGAAGTTCAAGCATTTATGGGACATTGTGGTTACTATCGAAGATTCATACATATGTATGCCATAATTGCTAGACCTCTTTATGCACTATTAACTCAATTCAATTGGACCGAAGAATGCGAAAAAGCTTTTAATGAGTTGAAAAATCGATTGAGTTCAGCACCCATTCTTCGAGTCCCTAACTGGAATAAACCGTTTCATATTCATGTTGATGCTTCCAAGTTTGCCATTGGTTGCATCTTAGCTCGACCAGCGGATACAGGTAAATTAGACCACCCGATAGCCTATGCTAGTAGACAGTTAAATCAAGCTGAACGCAATTATACTACTACGGAAAGAGAAGGCCTAGGGATGGTTTATGCCGTCAAGAAGTTTAGACATTACTTATTGGCAAACAAATTCAAATTTTTCATTGATCATCAAGCTCTATTGTACTTAGTCAACAAGCCTTGCAATACAGGACGACTAGTACGATGGTTTTTATTGCTAATGGAATTTGATTTTGAAGTAATAGTCAAGAAAGGAAACACACACATAAGGGCAGACCACTTATCTCGCATGACCCATGGAGAACCACCTATAGGAGTTCCTGATGATCTGCCAGACACCTATCTTTTTAACCTGGAAGTATGTCCTCAATGGGCCGAAAAGTTGATTCCGATACTTACACATGGACCTAAAGATGGGATCACGCCAAACCGAAAGCAAGATCTTTGGAAGACTAAGAACCTTCACATTATTGCTGGAAGTTTGTACCACCAGGACTCAAGCGGACTGTTGATGAGATGCGTGGAAGAAGGGGAACAAAAAATGTGGCTTCAGAAAGCACACATAAATCAATGGAACACTCACTTGAACGCAATTGGAACGTGGCAAACACTCAAGAGATTTGGCATATATTGGCCAACCATGCAACGAGATGCACATCATTATGTGTCAACCTGTCCAACCTGTCAAGAACAAATCCCAGATGAGAACTCTACGTTATGCTATTCTACAATAGCACCAAGGTGGAGCATGCCTTTAGTAAAGTTCTTGAAAACTCGAGAGTACCCTGATGGAGCTACTCTAGCAAGGAAACGTGCTCTTGAAGAACAGAGCAAGGATTACGCCATCATAGGAAAACAACTCTTTAAACGTGGGAAGGATAACCAGCTAAGATTGTGCATTCATGAAAATGAATATCTCTCCGTCTTAGAAATGGCACATGCAGGAGCTGCGGGAGGACATTTCTCAGCAGACAGAACGGTCAAGATGATTCTCTTTGCAGGCTTGTGGTGGCCAACTCTACATATGGATGCGGAAGCATATGTGAGAAGCTGCGAAACATGCCAGAGAGCTAAATATCCCATTAGAAGAGATGACATGCCTTTACGACCGATGGTTTGTGCAAGAGCGTTTACCAAATGGGGAATTGACTTCATAGGACCTATCAATCCACCGGCCAAGGGATCACACGCTGAATACATCATAGTAGCCACCGACTACTTGACTAAGTGGGTAGAAGCAAAAGCCACTAGAAAGAATGATGCTCAAACCACTGCAAAATTTCTCTTTGAGCACATTTTCACACGCTTTGGACTACCACTTGAGATAGTGAGTGATCGCGGAACACATTTCTTAAACGAGGTCATTGAGTCACTAATGAATGACTTTCTGGTGATTCATAAAAAATCAGCCCCATACCACCCTCAAGCTAATGGGCAAGCTGAAAGTTCCAACAAGGTACTATGTACCGTATTGACAAAGATTGTCAATAATGGAAGGTCAGATTGGGACAAACAATTGCATCACGCAATTTGGGCCTTCCGAGTGGCATATAAAATGGCCATTGGAACCACACCTTTCAACCTAGTGTATGGGCAGAATGCAATTTTGCCAATTGATTTCTTAGTACCTACACTGAAAGTGGCCCAGCAATATGAGTGGAACGGTCATGAATTGTCTCAGCAATTAGATCAAATTGAAAAGCTGCACGAGACTAAATTGCAAGCGGTAGCGGGCATTTATGCAGCTAAACGGAGACAAAAGGCTTATTATGATGCACATATAAAAGACAAGGGACTAAAAGAAGGTGACTTAGTCCTAGTTTACACCCTCAAACAACATGCAAAGAAGCTCCAAAAACGCGGATACGGACCCATGATTATAAATCGAATCTCTACTAGTGGTGCAGTCAATCTCGCCACACTAGACGGAGACATTTTTCCCAACTACATCAGTGGATGCAGAGTGAAAAGATACATGGAGCCTTTGACTGATCAAATGCTAGCACGACTGTTAGGAGCTCAGAGTAGGAAAAAGGAAGAAGAACGCATACGAGAAGAAGCGAGACAAGAAGCCCTAGAACGTATCAGAAAACGGAAAGAGTGGATGAGAGAAAGAGACGAGAGATATCGAATAGGAGAAGAACTCATCCCAATGGCTAATTTTAGAGCCACTGAGAACTCTGGACAACAAAGAAGACAGCCTTACCTGAATCTGGGAGCAGGACGAAAAGAGTACCACTTAGTGGATGCTCTCATAGACACAGGAGCAACCATAAGCTGCATCCGGTTTTCTTTGTCTCAGAGACTTAACGAGGAGTTACGGCCATCAAAGGCACAGCTAATTGGAATAGGAGGAAAAATTACTCAATGCATAGGTGAGATAACTTTACCTTTACATATGGGGAACAACACTATGGAGCAGAGACTCTTAGTGTGTCAGGACCAGGATCTGCTTGAAGATGTGGTGTTAGGACAGGATTGGATCTATGAATATGAGGTAACCATTCAACTGGCTTTAGGATACATATCTGCCAGAATAGGGCCTCGTGAGGTATTTAGTTTGCTAGACGAACGACCACACAAAGCCGCTAATATAGATCCAGAAGTTCATCCCAATGAACAAAGTCAGGATTGTATGTTCACTAGCAATATAGAAACCCCATCGTCAAGTACTTCATGTGAAAATACCGTGAGTCCTGTGTGTACTCCATCTTTGAGTATAGAGAGTCACAAGAGTGCACAAGAACCTGAAATCTAGCCTAGAGAACCACAAGGCGCAAGAGAGAATATTCCTCTGCAAGAATTGAAGTCTACACCCATGAAGGTGTACCCTATTCCACATTCTACACTAGCTTGGATAAGGAAGGGTCAAAAGAAGGCATACCTTCAGCAACAGAAAAGTCTTCGACATCAGCATGTCCAATCAAAGAAGAAGACAAAGAGTTTCGAACACTTCAGTCAACCACGACTCAATAGCAGGTGGATCCCAAGGAAACTGATAACAGCACAACCTGATCGAACAAAAATATGGATCCCAAAGTCATGTAATCCAAGGACGATCATACCAAACAAGGAACATCCTCAGAAGGGCTATCACCATCAACATAGTCAACAGGCACATCAGCCGAGAAAAAGGACATATTGGAGGAAGAAGGAATCTACAGATGCAATACAAACCAACTTGAGATTCCCAAAACAGAATAAGTAGACGTACTACCGAAGAAGAACCACATTCATCAAAGAGGTGGAGAATACAGTACATGCCGCCCAAGTGAAGCAAATTTGGGTGCCGAAGGACAAGACAAGCTGCATACATCAAGAAACTACTTCCAATTGCACACATGAGGAGTTGTCGAGATCCAAAGTATGCATGATAGGGCCATATTACAAGGCCAAGCATTCGGCACGTCTTTCTTCTACTTCCGGATAGTCACGCACATTTTCCCTTTGGAAATAGGAGAGCACTTGTACATACATAAAAATATTACTCCAAAAAAATTCACTAACCGCTTCGGCTATGGACTAACTTTTATGTTTTCTTTTCAGCAAAAAATATGAAAATACATGGAAAAATTCAGGTATTACCTTTCTCACACCCACGGGAAAGGGACGGCACCATGCACTCGGAGCAACATCGAATTATTAATCAACATATGGAGGAGGCTTTCTGGAAAAAAATATATGGATACTAATTCATATTCCATATTGAGTGCAGATGGCTTCCACTGATTCCGAAGCAACACAGCAAGAAGAGGAGCAACTTCTTCCAATGGAATCGGTAACTAAAGCAAGAGGTCACTGGTTCAGAGACGATCAGCCAGTGTCGGACCTAATTTTCATGGCTACCATTAAGATCATGGACACGGACCATTACTTCCCTATCATGTCCCAAGATTTCAAGACAATAATACAGGGACTACCTCATATTGAGGATGTGTGGACTCAAGCTGGAATTGAAGCATTCTTGAAGATACCTATATATGTACCAGATTTTCAGAGGTGTACACAGGTGATGAACACTATGCAGCCTGCTGGAACAAAAATCTCAGTCCCAGAAGCGCAAGTATTGGACAAAGTTGGGACATGGAAGACTATACAGTTCACACATGAATTAATTAATAAAGCGTTTGGATGGAATCAAACAGGGATAACTAATGTGAAGGAAGAATGCCATGATCCGAAGAAGAGATCATTCCTGGAAATCAATCGAATTGACATAGAGGATGCTGTACGGCTGGTGCATCAACACTTCTGTTTTACAAGTATGCACAGGTACACCGCACCTCAAAAGATAGTCGTCCAACTACTGTCACATGCCATGAGACAGATAGGCAACAAAGTGAATCTAACAGGCTATGTACAAGAACGACTGTTTGAAGCCCAAAAGAAATGGGGCCATAAGAAATTTTTGAATGGGAGTTCAGCCTTGACACTATTGATCTATGAAGCTTTGGACATGAAGAATTGTTTAAGGGAGATGCCAACCTCAGAAGGGCTAGCTACATATGTGAAATCCGCCTCAGTTCCCAAGAAGAAGAAAAGTGCTACAGGTATGGAAGAGGCAGGAACTAGCGCTCAGCCAAGAATGAGAGGCACCAAAAGACTAAGGGAAGTCAAGACAGATGAAGAAGGAATACCTATGAAAAAAAGAGTCCATGTACTTCCAAAAGTGACACTTGCAGGACAGAAACAAATTACGGAGGAAGAATTGACCAAAGCACTTGAAGAAACGCACCAATATACTGAGGGACAAGTCAACTTACCAGTGCAAGGTCATCACTATCAGCAGTCACAACAGGAGTCAAAAACAAAAAGAAGACTCACGAAAGTCCACCGATACCGCGAAATCGGATTAGATAATTCCAGCTCATCTACTCAAGACAAAGAAGAAAAGGACACATCATTGTTGGATGTGGATATTCAAAGTGAATCCAAAGATGATGGGCAGTGGACCGAACTCAATGAAGTGAATTATGATGAAGAACCAGAAGGCCCTAATCCGATAGATCAAGATACAAAGATGAGTCCGAAGACCACAAGCACGAAGATAGATGAGGAGGTCTCGAAAAAGGAAAATGAAGATCATGAGATAGAAACGGAAGAGCCATTCACGCCTATCAGGGTTGTAGCAGAACCTTCCCCAATGGATGTCACGTTTCAGGGGAGTGCTACTAAAAAGAAGAAAGCAAAAGGCGATGATGAAGAACCCAAGATACAAATACAAGTTAGACAGCCACACAACGAGACACTTCAGGTGGCAAAAGGCAAAGATGTGCAAACAGGAGAGACTCCAGAAATCGCAAAGACATGGCTAAATGTAGACATCGCTCAGCTCAAGCCTGTTGTACAAGATATGATTCGAACAGCTCTAGATACACAACAGTTAATGCTTGATGCTGATGAAGATTATGACCAAGCCATGCAAGACAAGAAAGAACTCGAAAGAGCAGGCAAAGAGCTTTCCGAGGAAATAGTCAAGGTGCGCGAACAAGCTCTGAATAAAGAAAAGGAACTTCAAGAAGTCAAAACACAAAACAGTATGCTAGAAACAGAGCAGACAAAGCTAAAAGATCAAGTTCAAGAATTAACAAAGAAATTAGAGATGAGTGAGACTGAGAAGACACGACTTCAAACACGCAGCAAAATCTTAGAATCTCAGCTCAAAGTCAGTATGGAGGAGGCTGACAACATGCGACAAAGAAATAAAGAGTTAATGACAGCTCTCATTAGTGATCAGCCATTGGCAATTGCTGATGATCCACAAAGGAATGTCAAAGACCTGGAAGATCAGATCACAAAATTACAAGATCAGCTCAGACAGGAGCAAGAAGTCATCACGGATTGGGAAAAGAGATATATGGAGGACACCGCAGCCCTCAGAACGAAATGGAAAAGAGCAGAAAATAACTACTTGCAACAGTGCAAGGAAGACACGGAGCACATGAACATTGTGGCCCAAGAATTAATGAAACATCAAGCAAATATTGCTAAGGCCGAAGAGGAAAACAAACAAAAAGATAATTTAATCAAACAACTTCAGGAGCAATTAAAACAGCAAGCACAGCAGGGGACACCAGTAGTTCCGCCAAGGACCTCGGCTACTGTGGAGGAAGAGGTACGCCCTCTCTCTCCCCCCTTGTATAATTCACCAATAAGGGAGGAAAAGGAGGTTCCATTAGAACCTAACACACAAAAACTTGCAGAGCTGAGCAGGACAGAAAGGGCACTACTGGTGTCCCAGCTTACGGCTGAATTTGAAGATCAAGTCATCAATTTAATGAAAGAGGCTCAAATCGACAGCAAGCAATTGGAGCAAATACTAAGGCCATTCAATGTACCATACGGGCTTTTGAAGGAACAAACCAGGCAATACATAAAACATGCTACAAAGAAGGAACCTGATCACAATCTCCAATTTCGGTATGATACTTTTACATATACTCAAGTAGAGTTTGAGGAGGCAAATCCAATTTGGAGAAGAAAGCTATTGGAAAAGCACCCTACACTACGGGTACAGTGGGAAGCATCCCCATATGAGCTTCAAGTAAATCCATCATTTTGCCCACTACCCCGTCGAAGAGCATGGACGCAATTTTGGGAAGGCCAGCGACAAGGTAGCATTAATAACCAATGGCTTAATTATCCGCTATTACCTAGTCCACCACACAACTACCTACCGACAGAGGAATACATGGTCAAAACCATGGAATTTTGGCTTGCAAGATATGCTACGGTTCCCGACCTAGCAGTAAAAATGACAAATAAGATATTTAGCATGCTCCTTACAGTAATTAAAGTGTTCCAACATGCACAGTATACTTTTTTGAATTTCATCGGCATTACGCAGGGCTCGGAGGCTTTAATTTTTGATTTATCTACTATTCCCAGCCGGTTAACAATTATGGCTTATTTTTCTCGTCTCATGTTTCTACCATCGACATATATGCAGACATTTGAAGAAGCATTCTTTACGGGCTTCTTCGAAATGGATTCAGAGATCTTCATTAAAATGACCTCCAACTTGAATGCACGATTGGTGGCCTACGAGATAAGTTTCTTTGCTGACCATAGACAGGCCCCAGAGGATGGAGTAAAGTCTCGACAATGGAAGGAGTTCATGCTATGTAATGCTAATCTGCTAAATCAAAGAGAGCAACAGGTAATTCAAACCTATACTCGTCGCCACAAAAAGCCTGTCGGGGATGACAGAGTCCAGGAGGGGGGCAGTGTCGAGGGCGAGACGAGTAAAAAGAGGAAAAAAAGAAAACAACACAAGAAACAGCTTCACTAATAGGCGAGTAAAAAGAGGAAAAAAAGAAAACAACACAAGAAACAGCTTCACTAATAGGCAAATTTGAAGATGCATCTCTGCAGGAAGCCCCGCAGGGGCGCACACACCAAGGAAAAGCACGCAGCTGGAAGAAGGAATCAGGGCCAACATGTATCACCTATGTGGATGCGTCAACCTCTTGAGTTGCAGAGGTTTCAGATCAAGGCTTACGAGCTACATCCGCATATGTGCACTAATGGCGTGCGTGGCAAACCAAATCAACCAGGTCCAATGTGTGCAACCAGGACAAATCAGAGCGCCTCTAAAACGTAATGCAAGATCAAGAATCAGACAACACTGACCACTCGGCGCGTGCGCGAAGCAAAGTCTGTCAAGGGCGCGTGCGTGAAGCAAAGTCTGTCAAGGGACGACAGAGGCGAAGAGGGGGAGAGTGTTGCAGAGCTAAAGAGCGCACAAAGCAGAGAAAAAAGACGGGCCCCAAAATTTTCCGATTTGGACCACATATTTTTGTAACATATTCATTCCTGTAATATATTTCCCTTTGTAAAGGCACTAGAGGAGTCCTCTAGATGCATTCCCACAGAAGAATAGAAGCTTACCCATGTAAAATAGTAGGAAATTAGCTTTTAGTGAATAAAGTGCCGGTCACTTGTGTGAAAGGACCATTTTTAGGGCACTAGTATATAAGTCAAATGTGACTCTTTGTAAAGAACTTTTGGCCATTGTGAGAATAGAGAGCACAGAAATTCGAATTTGTGTCTTCTTCCCTCTTCATCTTCTTCTTCGCGAGCTTGTATGCATGTGTATTGCTTGGAAAGAGTGCTTGTGAGTGTTGTCTATCCTTGAGAGTGTTTCTTTGCTGTAGGAAAGGTGTGTGCGAGGTGTAGGAAGTGCTGAAGCGTAGGAAAGTATTTTCGCGATTCAGTATTTCTATCATAACTTGAAGTAGGAGCGTCGGAATTGAGCGAAACCACTGCCATTGGATGCGTCTTCTCGAGAGCTTCGAAACGCATATGCTATTCGCTATGTTTGGAGCTCTGAGCTGGGAGAAAAGTCCAAAATACTGACGGCTGCTGCACCAAGTATCGTTTCGTCTTGACCTACAGTTGAAGCTTGTTAGGATAAGCATTTACCTCATTTTCATTCTTGAGTAGTTCATTTGCATTGACCATTACGTGATTGCATGTCTTCATACACTCGGCTAGGTTTGCATACTCTTCAGATTGATAATTAAAAGCGTGTATCCCCACTATATGCACTTGTGAGGGGATTGAGGTATAGTCTCTTTCTCCGCAAGTCCCTAAGTTGAAGCTTAGGTCAACACAAAGCGTGACTCTTGACCATACACCTCACCATCTCCATGAGTGACAAATGCATTAAAGCTAGAAGACATATATTCCCCCCCTCAATTAGAAGAGAGGGTGCCCATTTTACATGTTGATAGATTTTCAGCCAAAACCAAAAACTGCTTGAAGCACATAAACACTTCGGACTTTGCTTTGAGTGGATAAACCCATGCATGCCTGGAAAAATCATCAATGAAAGTCACAAAGTAAACATAGTTTCCAAAAGAAGGTGCCTGCATAGGACCACAGACATCACTATGTACAAGATGCAATTTGTGAGTAGCCCAAACTGCACCATCTTTTGGAAAGGAGGGATACTGCATTTTGCCCAAAATACAGCCTTCACAAACATGTTTTCTAGGTGCCTCAACCTTGGGCAAAGAGGACACCATTTCAGATTTTTGCAGGTGTAGCAACCTAGCAAAATTCAAATGACCAAAGCATGCATGCCAAAGTTTTGCATCTGACATAGCTTGAGAATCATGTTTTGCACATGCCGAATCATTCACAGATCTTTCATAGTCTATGAGTTTATACAACCCACGACATAAAATGCCAAAACCAATAATCATGTCGTCATTTGACAGATCATGAGATGTACATCTGTCATCAACAAATTTCACAACCAAGATGATCTTGGCTAATGTCGATATTGATAACATATTTTTCTTGATCCCTAGCACAAATAAAGCATCTAAAAAGGTGAAAGAACTACCATCAGCAGTAGTCAGAATGATCTTACCAACTCCCATGACAGGATAAAAGGAGTTTTTAGCACATGTGATAGTATTCCGTGTAGTGCAGGCTCAAGTGAAGTGAAGAAACTGCACTGTGAGGTAATATGTGTGGTTGCCCCATTATCAAAATACCAAACATCTGAGTCTATTGTAGACATACACTGCTCATGACAAGTTGGGTCAAAATAAAAATAGCAATGTTCTGGAATAGTCTAGTGTGAACATGTGGCCATCATGCAACACTTATTCCCATTACTACCAAGTACCTTAGGATATCCCCCAAGCTTGGGACCTTGGCCAGTTGGCCCTTGTCCCTCACAATTCTCTAGGAGTGGTATCAGGCACGACACTTCATTGTTTATCCATAGCTTCAATCAGACAATATAGGAGACCATTAGCCTAGAACGGCATAGGTACACATGGACTGATCCCTATGGACCAAAGTCATGATCCATGTGGATCAATGTTTGATATCCATCCCTGCCTCCCTGCCATCCCCCCACCCCGCGTGCTCACAATCTTATCATCCTTTGTGTCTTCTCTCTCTCTCTCTCTCTCTCTCTCTCTCTCTCTCTCTCTCTCTCTCTCTCTCTCTCTCTCTCTCTCTCTCTCTTGTTTCCTCTCCCCTACCATCCTACAAGCTCCTCTTCCCCCCCATCTTGCAAGCTCCTCTCCTTTGTTAGTCTGCATCCCTGCAGGCCCATCGGTCTCTCTCTCTATGGTTGATGGCAACTGTACGTAGTTATCACCCATGGAAATATAAATTCTATAAGATGTCATATCACAAAGAAAGGACCAACAATTTGTGCACGACTTCTTTGCCAATGTTGTGGAAGGAATATTTCAAGGGCCCATCAGAGTGGTGAGATAATTGCTCTTGCAAAGTGCACCCATTGTATCCCAATTTCAAACATAAAGGCACAAAGTAGTGCATGTGGATCGGCAATCCTTGCACTTCATCATGGGTAATAATTGAGCTTAGCAGAAGGAGCGTGGAGACACCATTATCGGCTCGAGGAGTCGTGTGTGATAATTGTACAGCTTTTGTGGTATCACTAGGGGCATATGCAAAGTCCAAGGATTTGTGCAAAAGTTCTCTTATTCATGATGTTATCTTAAGGAAAGACTTAGTTGATCAATGCTCAGATGCTTTGATCACCATGAATGGGAAATGTAGAAGTATTGCAGAGGCCTCAGATGGTTTCAACAAGTTATAAGCTAAGAATATTGTAACATGGAACACAATGATCACTGGCTATTATGAACATAGGTGAGCAAAACGCAATAAATTATTTGTCTCCATTGAGCTCTATCAAAGAATGCAATATAGAAACATAAAGCCTGGTGTTGTCACCTACGTGTGCCTCATCACTTGGATTAGGAATTTCAAATCCATGCCATTGGAAAGAGGTCATGGGAAATCTTCATAACTGCTATTGCATGCCAAAAACTCTGATGTGTGACTGTTAGAAGATCCTAGAATGATGCCCTTTGTTTCTTGATTCAAGGCAGTCACACCAGAACATGAAACTGTTATTATTATCATATTGGTTTAGTGGTGGACACTTCTTTTCTGGTTCCTCATGAAGTGGTTAACTATTGGCTCCTTCTCTCCGGCACAGCAAAACATATTTTTATCAATAAAATGTGAGAGTCAGTTAATGCAGGGAATACCGTTGCCAAGCCCTGGTGGTGGAAGAAGCTATATTTGAGGGCCTAATTAAGGTTGGTTGCTAGCGCCATAATTATTCTACTCTTTCATCTTTTTGGCCACCACTTTGGCATGTACTCATTTAACGTTGGGATTTGGCAAGGTCACTCCTCACCCCTTTGAAGACTATATAAGCAGATGATTGGAACTCATTGGGGGATCAACCTTACCACCTATGGAATTATAATTAGCATTACCAGCATTACCATGATGGATTTCCTCTCATCTTCATCTAAGTCTTCAACTATTGTACTGGCATTCTCTTGTTGGTTGGGTTATTTTTTAAACCACTCTCTGCATTCTATTGTTGCAAGCACACTATTGCCGAGGTAACTTTGCAGTGATTATACAGAGCGTGGGCCCCCCAATGGAGTTGGCTATTAACATTATAGAGTGATTGAGTGGCTTGAATATTTTCTCTTGGTGTGAGTTCATTGCATCTCAGTCACAATTCTCTCACAAACTATTGCATTTCTATAGCATTTCCCTTGGAGAAAGTCCTTCATCCTTTCAATATTCTTTTGTTGATTAGTGCTTCATGTGTGATTTTATCTAGATTTTGGAATGGCATGACTATCCCACTATATTATTTCATTTGGAGCATTTTTGGACCTCTGTAATCATTTAGTGAGCTAAGAAGTTGGGGTTTTCTCTCATATGTGTAATTCTCATTTTCTTTCCCTCTTTCTTTACGGTTCCTCTATCTCCAATTAGTGTACATGTACTATGCATCAGACTTAGACCCTATCGGACAACTCAGGAGGGAGTTGGGAACATTAAAAATGCAACAAAGTCTTCATGAGGAGAAGTTCATGCCACCATCATCATGCCACAATGATGATGAAGTGGCTCAACTTTGTCGTGAAATAGAAGAGTTGTAGACCACGTAGGATGTATGTAGGCAGGTTTGGTGTATTGTATGCAATAATAGTGGACACTCTAATATGAATTTTCCTAACAAGGTGAGTTGCCAGTTTTGTGGCAAGGGTGGCCATGAGGCAAGGGACCGCTACTACCTCAAGGGAACACAGGAGAGAGGTAACACTCAATTTCTTGATTCATATTATGCTAGTACTTCAAATGTGCCTAATAGGGAGGAAAATTGTCCAACTCGACCAAGGTATAATAGACCAGTAATGTGTTACCATTGTGGAGAGTATGACCATATGTAGAACAGATGTTCCTTACTAGAGGGCACCCCTCCCTCTTAGCATCATCCCAATGCTAAAGATCATTATACCAAAGACTGCTCAAGGAATCACCCCAGTCTAATCCACATGATTGCAGTCTCTCCACACATAGAAGGTATGACTACCCAATCTTATGTTGTTTTATCTTCCATAGTGCCCATGATGACTAGAGCCACACAAGCGATGGAAACCCACATGGATGAACAACATGGATTCAAGGAAAGAGAAGGAGAACGGAAGGCTAATTGGAAGGATCAAACGACCATTGAAGGAGCTTATGGCATGGTAACAACTACATTAAAGAACCAACCTATCAACTCTCAAGAAGACACACAAGAGGTAAACATTGAAGAAATCCTAAAAGGGATTCATCACAAGATTAGTCTATACCAACTCATAAAAATGGACTCAAAGGTAAGAAGTGACTTGATAAAGGTCATACACTCTACCTACATGAGCCCACCACCTAGTATAGATGGGTTCATGGTTGATTTTCCTCCTACACCCTTGGTAAAGTATCAAAGTTCAAGGCTATCTATTTCCATAAAAGATGAAGTTTTGACTAGTGTTATTATAGATCGATGCTCTGGCATCAATCTGATGCTCGATTTCACAATGAAGAAACTAAATTTTGGACCTCAGTAAGGTGGTACCATTTACTATCATATTAGTAGATCAACATCGGATTACACCAATCGACATCATTGAGAAGGTCAAAATGAAAGTGTAGGGTTGTCAATTTTTCTTAGATTTTGTTGATTACCCTATCACAGGAGAAATCTTATCCTCTACTCTTGGGAAGGCCTTAGTTGAGGCAAGCAAAAGCACTACAGGATTGGGGAAGAAACCGGTTGTGGATTTCCACACAAACCAATAGCAATTTACAGATATATTTAGAGGAGGGATGCGACACTGCCAAGGCAACTAGATACTCAGTGGATACACAGGTAATGCCTTCTCTACGCCAAGAAGAAGATAATATATTGAATCAAATGATGGTTGGTGTAGAGTTTTGCACTATTGAGATTAATGAAATAGATGAAGAATTTGTAGAGGAAGCTCGAGAAAGCCAAAAACAGTTAAAAAATGAAAATTTTCTCATGAACACTAATAGAGGAGATAAAGTAATTCATTATAGGAAAAAAGAAATAGGGGTCAAAACACAGCCTCTAGGGACCAAAATTGGTCATTTTTCACAAGATGTTCCTTGTAGGCAAGAGTTAACAGGTAGTGGTCAAATAGACAAGGAGCCTCCCCTAGACAAAAATGAGCTCGTACTTTCAGTAGAACCCACCACCCCTATAGAGCAAGGTGGTGAACTTCAATTTTTGCAGGCATCTCCATAGGGGCAACGAACACCAAGGGAGCCTCTTGACCTCAGTGGTCAACTTTTACCAAAGAGGATCAGTACACTTCTTTCTCTAAGTGAACAAGCAAAGGTCAATAATATTTTGGATGTTGTTTTAAATTATGCAGAACATGACCAGGCACCCCAAGCTACATGCTATGATTTACTAGTACCTAAGGAGGTATTCTTTCTAGAAATCTCTTTAGAATGGACCATGGAGCCAATCCTAAAGCATGATATAAGTACTAGTCTCACAATTGTCAATGAAAAAGAATCATTCTTACAAGATGTGCAGTTTGAAGAGAAACAAAACTATCAACTGAGCAAACAACAAAGCAATAGGATTATGGTACTAAGAAGACACATTCCTAAGGTAAGACCAAATCCTCATTACAATGAGGCTAGGAAGAAGAAAAAACTAAGAAGGAAGCACCCTCAAGATGCAAAATGCCATTGGCGGACAATGCCTCACTTGCAAGGTGATCTTACCACTCTAAAGAGGAATGTAGACATGAAGATAGATGCACCCAATAGAATGGCTCGAAAGAGAATCAGGAAGATGGACACTACAACTTTAAACTCATACCTATGGTGGACAAAGATTTTCTATTTCTTGGAATAGCTACTGCACCAAGGCCTTGACTTGATGTTGTAGCCCCTCTAGGTGTTGTAAGACTAGTTTCCCCTCCTTCTTGGATACTTCCAAACTCATACCTATGGTGGACAAAACTTCTCTATTTCTTGGAATAGCTACTGCATCAAGGCCTTGACTTGATGTTGTAGCCCCTCTAGGTGTTCTAGGACTAGTTTCCCCTTCTGCTTGGGTACTTCCAATTCCACTTAATGAAGATGATGAAGCACTTTGAGCATGGGACCTAAAGAATTATATTAGTCAAATTGATACCTATGGTGGACAAAGCTTTTCTATTTCTTGGAATAGCTACTGCATTAAAGCTACTATAATATCTATTACTCAAACTCATACCTATGGTGGAGAAAGCTTTTCTATTTCTTGGGAATTGCTACTGCATCAAACCTTTGACTTGTTGTAGCCCCTCCACATGTTGTAGGACTAGTTTCCCCTCTTGCTTGGCACTTCTGATTCCACATAGTGAATATGAAGAAGCACTTTGAGTTTGGGACCTAAAGAATTCTTGTGCAGCTAGCTGTTGTATATAATCCAATTTTTCCTTGTCGAAGTCACTTTATCTCTACTTCAAACCCATCCCATAGATCAGTGATCATTAGATAATATTAGAGACGTGTTTTCCATGTATGGAAATTACTTCCACTAAATGATCTACTAATACCATGTTGGAGGTTGCCATAATTTCTCAGTATAATACTTTAAGCAAGTATGTTGCTCAAACTCTATACACTCACACTCCTCTCATACCAAATGCTGGTTTTTCGGCCCACAATTAGAGTAAACAAGAGGAATTATGGCCAAGACTCTAGGGCCAAGAAAGAGATAGAAGAGATGCTTCATGGATCTTTGCAACTCAAAGAATAAGATGAGGACAAGAAGCTCCTGGACAGCACTTCCACGATGGAGTCTAATTCTCTGTGATGGAAGAAATTTACTCACTATGCATACCGTAGGTCAGCTCATTTCAATTTCTGCATTTCATTTTTGTTTGATTGAATAAGAAAATAAAAAGAGTAGTTACACTGAGACAGTGCAAAGACTTGATGTGGGGATTTGTAGAGTAGAGGATATGATACTCATTCCTACTATCCGAGACCACCAGTTCCAAATCTCTCTCTGGCACCAATGGGAGCATCAACAAAGGCTTGAATTTGCAATGGGCTTCTTTGCTTGATTTGTCGAAGGATAGTTCATGCCCTATCCACATCTGTTGGAGTCAATATCATATGGTCCAAGAATACCTTTATAAAGTGTGTTTTAGATTCTTCAACAACAACAGTGCTTGGGCATAATGGTTAGAGTGCTTGCCTCCCAACAAGGAGACCCAGGTTCAAACCCTATTGCCAGCACATCTGATTAATTGATTTTCTTTTTGTTTCTAAACACACACGACGGCTGTTGTGAAAATATTTTCAAAAAGATTTCGATGGTGATTTGCTTTTGGAAACAGGTACGATCGCTTTTAGCTTTACATAGAGAGCTTTTCAAGGCATGGTTTACAAGGCTTCTAAAACTATATAAGAGAGCATAGTCTTATTAATTTTAATCACTCAAGTACTCAAAGAGAACTTGGAGGAGATCTTTGAGGCCATCTTGGAGGAAGAGTTCTCCTACTCATAGAGGAGTTGTGGTCTACGTCTTGGTGATTATTTGGAGGAGATTCTGCCAGCTTACCATCAACATCCATTGTTGATTTACTTGAGTAGCAAGTCTATTTTTGTTCTCACTTGCTAGGTCACTCGTTTTTTATTTAGGTTGATCAAAATTTGGGTTTTCTGTAAAACAGTTCTAAACTGTTCTTATTCTCCATATTCTCACAAACACACACTCTTCATAGCTCTTAGGCACACAATCTCTTGTATCTAGTTCCTATTTTAGTGCAGATATAGATATTGCCAATTTATTCACACATTGTAATTTGACATTGGAATATAGATAGTGTAGGTGGGTCTCATAGCTTACCATTTGTCTATTCTCTCTCTATCTCTCACTCATCTATTTTTGAGTCTTAAGGTGTGTATGTTAAGGTTCATATGTTGGAAGATCTTGTAAACATGTGATATATTGTTATTGTGGCCCACTACCAAATCCAACATATGGTATTCAGACCTTAGAATACCAACATTTGGTATCATAGCCTAGTTGACATACACCCTTAACAAGATGAGTGACTATAGACTTGAGAATGAAGACAAGCTTGAGGGCATGTCTAATTATCGAATGTGGAGTTTTATGATGATGAATCTGTTAGTAGTAAAGGACTTATGGAATATTGTCAATGGCACTTATCCAAGACCAGGACAAGTCGGAGAAGAGACTACTTCATGTTCTAGAAGACCTGATATTCCTATTTCTGCTCAACAGAAGGTTAGTGAAGAAGAAGAAACTCTTTCATCATCAGGAGTCTGTACTACTACCAGATTACTTCCTACAGAAGAGCAATCTATATGGGATTCAAGGGATGCTTTAGCACTTCCATATATTGCTATGGGAGTCAAGAGACATATTATACCTCATATTAGGTCTTGCAAAACCTCTTGTCAAGCTTGATTGGAGTTAGAGAATCTCTATCAGAGCAGAAACCCTGCTAGGAAAGCTCATCTAAAGAGACAACTAGCCAACACAAGGATGAAGGTTGGTGAATCAGTCCAGACACATATTTTGAAGCTCAAAGATTTACGAGATCAGTTACTGAATGTTCGAGTTAACATTTCATATGAAGAGATGGTAAACACACTTCTAAACTCACTTCCATCTACATACGATGCTTTTGTTACTTCTTTATCCCTCTCTACAAGAGATAGAGAAATTTCATTCAAAGAGCTATAGTTCTTATTACTTCAAGATGAAGATCAACAAAAGGGTATGGAAGAGAATGGTGAAGCCATGTTATCATCGTCAAAGGGAAAGAAGAAGAAGGAGACAAAGAAGGAGTACAAGATTCAGCAATCCAAGAAGGAAAGTAAGTCTGTTAATCCAAAGTTTTCTAGTCCTTTTCCTAATGCTGCCTCTACACCCAAAGAAAAATCTTTGACTACATCTGATTCAAAGAAAGGAGTACGCCATTACAGTAAGAAGCCAAGTCATTTCATAGCAGAATGTAGAGCAAGGATTTTCAATGAGAATAAGAAAGCATCAGGTAATAGTGTTGAAGATGATCCAAAACCTAAATCTTCAAAGGTAGATTCATATGCATGTGCTACTATTGAAGAGATAGCTTTTGATCAGGCAGCGTTAAATGCAATCTCAGATAATCCTTGGATTTTTTATTATGGAGCTACTAAGCATATCAGAGGTTGCAGAAAGGTGTTTTCTTCCCTTTCTAACTCTTTAGGTAGAAGAGTGACCATTGTAGATGGTCATGATTTGGCTGTTGTTGGTGTTGGAAAAGTGAACCTTAAGTCTAGAGCAGGTGGAAATTTCACAATTTCCAATGTTCTTTATGTTCCAAAAATAAAGAAGAATTTGCTCTCTATCTCTACTTTCTTGTCAGATGGTTATAAAGTAGTTTTTGAGAAAGATTAATGTCAGATCCTCGCACCTAATGAGGAGCATTGTCTACTTCAAGGTGAAAACAGAAGTGGCATGTTTGTATTCTCCAAAATAAGTCATGCTAATGTTGCTAGGTCTACTACACCTAAGGAGAACATGAAGTTATGGCATGCTAGATTTGTTCATATCAATACACAACTCTCAAATGTATCAAAGATCAAGGTATGGTAGAGAATTTGCCTACTTTTGCATTACTAGATGATGCAGAATCATGTGAAGGATGTCTTGAAGGAAAGCTTCACAAACTATCTTTCAAGAAACATGGATTTATCACGGCCCCAAGAAAGCTGCAGATCATACATTCATATGTGAATGGTCCAATGAAAATAGATTCTATTCAAGGTTACAGATACTTTGTTATGTTCATTGATGATTTCTCAAGATATTCATGGATTTATGGTCTTAAAGTGAAGTCAGAGGTTTGTCCTACTTTCAAGAAATTCTTAGCTATGGTTGAAAATGAAAGTCAATTAAAGATCTAGATTTTGAGAAGTGATAGAGGAGGAGAGTACATGTCTAAAGACTATAAGTCTTTTCTTGAAGACAAAGGTTTCTCTCATCTACTCACTGTTGCTTACATGTCAGAACAGAATGGTGTTGTAGAGAGAAAGAATAGGATAGTTGTTGAGATGATGTGTAGTATGATGTCATCCAAAAAACTTTCTCCCAAGTTTTGGTTTGATGCAGTACATACAGCTAATCACATTCTAAATAGGTCTTCCTCAAAAGCTTTGAAGGTCATTACACCTTATGAAGCTTATTATGGGAAGAAGCCCAATGTGAGCTACCTCAAAGTTTTTGGCTCCCCATCTTATGTTCACATTGAAAAGAAGGATCATGGTAAGCTTGATGTAAAATCCATTAAAGTGGTCTTTATTGGTTATGCAATTGAAAGCAAAGGATACAGATTCTATGTTCTAGATACAAGTGATATCCTACTTTCACGCAATGCATATGTTGCAAAAAGTCAGATTTATGATAAGAAGGAAGAAATTCCAGAGTTCATAAAAGCACATGACTATGCATTTTTTAGGAGGAGTTTGGATACTTACATTCAGCCATACAAGGGGGGTGATGAACCTACTCAAAACCTAAGAGATACAGGTGAAGAGAGACTTTCATTACATACACCAGTACCTAGTCCCACATCAATACCTCTTGAAATTCTGACTTCTGAAGTTGGAGAAGGTTCCAGAGTTTCAGAAGAAAGAGATATTGAAGAACCAAAAGATATACCACCACTTTTCAGGAATATGCCAAAGTGGTTATATCAAACATGGAAGGACATTGGTATATACACAGGAAGAACTAGAATTTGGACTAGGAGACAACAAAAAGACCAAGTAAATTATGCAGAACATTTTGAGATTCATAATGTTTTAGCTCTTACTTCAGTTGAGAATGAACCAGCTAGTGTTCAAGATGCACTACAAAGTGATGTGATTATCACAAGTCCTAGGATTGAGTTCAAGTACAGAGATGAGTGTATCTACATGAAATAGCAGAAGTACATTGAGAAATTATTAGAAAGGTTTAAGATGACAGATTCTAAGCCTATGCAAACACCCATGGATGTTAATGTGTTATTACAATCGAAAGCAAATTCAGAACCATTTGATGCTACATTATATAGTCAAGCAGTTGGTTGCTTGATATATTTATGTAATACACGTCATGACATTCAATTTGCAGTTTCTCAAGTATATAGATTCATACACAGTCAGCTCAAGATTCAGTGAAAATTAGTTAAGAGATATTTGCAAACATCAGAAGTTTTGAAGGTTATTAAACCTTGTAGCATTATGACATTGAAGGGGGAATTGTTGGAGTCAATATGATATGGTCCAACAATACCCTTATAAAGTGTCCTTTAAATCCCTCAACAACAAGAGCGCTTGGGCATAATGGTTAGAGCGCTTGCCTTCCAACAAGGTGACCTGGGTTCAAACCCTGTCGCCGGCACATCTGATTAATTGATTTTCTTGTTGTTTCTAAACGCACACAATGGTTGTTGCGAAAATATTTTTGAAAAGATTTCGATGGTGATTTGCTTTTGGAGACAGATATGATTGCTTTTAGCTTTACGTAGAGAGCTTTGTTGATATATTTAGGTAGTGATGTGTGTGAACACACTAGGACCGCCAGGGCACTTTTTTCCCTCTTTAGGAGGTTTTTTTTCCCCCGGCTTGTATATACGTCTATTGCCCTAATGGGCTACTTATCTTTGTACATTCTCTAGTAATACATTCAGTATTGTGTGTTTATGCTCCAAGCTTCTTCTTCTTCCTTGTGTTGTTCGCGTGCTTCCGCAGACGTCTAACTCCAACAATTGGTATCAGAGCAGGTCGTCGCTTCATCTAGGGTGCCGTCGACACTCCTCCGTTTGTCGGCCATGGCTGAAAGCAGTGATGTATTCCGTATGTTGGCTGTTGAGGATAAGTTGGATGGTACCAACTACCCATTGTGGGCTTATATGATGTGACATGTATTGGTTGCAAAAGGATTGTGGAACATTGTGCAGGGTGTTGAAAGACGTCCTGTTACACCTGTAACAACAGGTATTGCAAATACAGGTGCTGGAGCTGATGAAGATGGTGTCGAAGCTGATGTTGTGCAGATTCCTATTCGTGTTGTTGTTTCTGCTGCACCTACTACAGAGCAGATTCGTTGGGATGGTAGAGATGCCTAGGCACATGCATTGATAGCTTTGTCTGTCAAACGTGCCATTATTCCTCATATTCGCTCTTGCAGAACAGCTAGGGATGCTTGGGATACACTTACCACATTGTACCAAGCTAGGAATGAGGCTCGTATTGCTTACCTCCGAAAACAGTTGGAGAGTGAGCACATGAATGAAGGTGATTCTATGGATAGTTTCCTAACGAAGATCAAAGACTTGAAGGAACAGTTGATTTCTGTTGATGAGGTTATACCAGATAGCTCACTTGTGCAGACCGTTCTGAATGGTCTTCCTAATTCATATCAGAGTTTTGCTTCTACTCTTCGGTTGATGATGAAAGGCAATCCGAATGCCTTATCATTTGAGGAGTTAGTCTCTGTTCTGTTGCAGGAAGATCAGTCAAGGCAGAACAGGTCCATTATGCGTGTTGCAGATCAAGCTTTCCTGGCTAGTCATAAGGGCAAAGGAAAATGGAGCTCTTCTACTAGTAAGCAGAAATCTGCAAATGCTGCACATTCGAAGAACCAGGATAAAGATGAGAAGAAATCAGAAAAGCAGAAATTGTTTTGCAAGTACTGTAAAGGGAATGATCATATCATAAAGAACTCTCCAAAACTGGCTGCAAAAGAGGCAAAGAAAAAGGAGGCTGGAATGGTTGTTGCAGAAGCCTCTACACCAAAAACAGAGTCTGCTAATCTTGTGCAGGAAGAAGAATGGACATTTACTACTGTTTGCAATTTTGACCCATCTTCTCATGAGCAGTGCATGTCTGCAGTGGACTCAGATGTTTGGTACTTTGAGAGTGGGGTGACCAAACATATTACCTCGCAGCGCAGTTTCTTCTCTTTACTCGAGCCTGCCCCTACAGGGAATACTGTCACATGTGCCAACAACTCCTCTTATCCTGTTATGGGAGTTGGTAAGATCATTCTAACTACTGCTGATGGTAGTTCTTTCACCTTGTCAGATGCTTTATTTGTGCCAGGGATCAAGAAGAATTTGTTATCAGTTTATGCATTAGCCAAGATTGGCTTGGTTGTGAAATTTGTTGATGACAGATGTACAGTTCATGATCTGTCAAATGGCGATGTTATTATTGCTTCTGGCATTTTATGTCGTGGGCTGTATAAGCTCATAGACTATGAAAGATCTGTGAATGATTCGGCATGTGCAGTTCATGATTCTCAGGCTATCTTAGATGCAAAGCTTTGGCATGCATGCTTTGGTCATCTGAATTTTGCTAGTTTGCTACGCCTGTAGAAATCTGATATGGTGTCTTCTTTGCCCAAGCTTGAGACACCTGGAAAACATGTATGTGAAGGCTGTATTTTGGGCAAAATGCAGTGTTCCTCCTTTCCAAAAGATGGTTCAGTTCAGGCTACGCAGAAATTGCAGCTTGTACATAGTGATGTCTCTGGTCCTATGCAGACACCCTCTTTTGGAAGTTACCTTTACTTCGTGACTTTCATTGATGATTTTTCCAGGCATGCATGGGTATATCCACTCAAAGCAAAGTCCGAAGTGTTCATGTGCTTCAAACAGTTTTTGGTTTTGGCTGAAAATTTGTCAGCATGTAAAATGGGCACCCTCCGTTCTGATCGAGGGGGGGAATATATGTCTTCTGATTTTAATGCATTTCTGGCTGAACGTGGGATAAAACACCAGTGTACAGTGCCGTATATACCTCAACAGAATGGAGTTGCTGAACAGAAGAACAGGTCTCTCATGGAGATGGCGAGGTGTATGATCAAGAGTCAGGCTTCACCTCATAGTTTCTGGCTTGAGGCTGTCATGTGTGCAGCATATGTACTGAACAGGTGTCCCACTAAAGCGCTGCAGTCTATCACTCCATATGAGGCTTCGCATGATCGCAAGCCATTTGTTGCTCATGTGCATGTTTTCGGTTGTTTGGCATATGCACTAGTGCCTGAACAACATCGCAGAAAATTGGGTGATAAGGAAGTAAAATGTATTTTTGTTGGGTACAGTTCTGAAAGTAAAGGCTATCATCTGTATCATCCACAGACTAAACGCATTCTGGTTAGCCGTGATGTTGTCTTTGTGGAAGATGCTATTCAGCCATTGCTTTCATGTACTAAGGAGACATCTGTTAGCTCCAAAGACATGTATGATACTTTGATGCCTCTTTTTACAGGTGGATAGTCTAGTGTTGGTCCTAATGAGGCAACTTCTCAACCTTTGCAGGTTTCATATGATGATGCAGATTATTCCATTTCTGATGCAGATTTACATGATGCACTTGTTGATAAGAGAGCTGATATTGAGCAGGCAAAAACTATGCCAAAATGGCTTGTGCAGACTTTGCGTGACAGTAAATTAGATGCATCTTTGTCATATGGTACTCGTTCAGGCTCTCATAGTGCCTCCTTTGCATCAGATTGCTATGCTATGGCTGCATCTAGTCTCTGTGATGAGAATGAGCCTGTTTCTTTTGACGAAGCACAGAATTCAGAAAATTGGATGGCTGTTATGCAATCTGAATATGATGCTATAATGAAGAACGGTACATGGTCTTTATGTGACTTGCCTCCTGGCAAGAAGGCCATTGGCACTAAGTGGGTATACAAGTTGAAGCGTAAACCTGATGGTACAGTTGATAGGTATAAGGCTAGGCTTGTTGCAAAGGGTTATGCGCAGGAAAGAGCCATTGATTTTGATGAGACATTTGCACCTACATGACGTATGACTACTGTTCGGAGTATTTGTGCACTTGCAACCCATCATGGTTGGAATGTACATCAGATGGACATTAAAACAGCATTTCTGAATGGTGACTTGCATGAAGAAGTGTATGTTTTTCAGCCCCGTGGCTTTGTGCAAAAAGGGCATGAAAACCAGGTGTGCAGTTTAAAGAAGGCATTATATGGTTTAAAGCAAGCACCACGTGCTTGGTATGAGAAGATACATGCCTATGTGATTGCACATGGTTTTAAGAACAGTCCAACTTAAAGCACCTTATATGTTAAGTGTGCTAATGATGTGCTTCTGATCATTGTTGTCTATGTTGATGACATGTTGCTCACTGGTCCTATTGAGAAGCATATTGCTGATTTTAAGGCTGATTTGCATGCCTCATTTGAGATGTCTGATTTGGGGCATTTGCATCACTATTTGGGCATTCAGTTTATGCAAGTTGATGGTGGAATGGCTTTGTGTCAAACGAAATATATTGACACATTATTGCAGTGTTTTGGCCTTGAAGACTGTAAGCCTATTGCCACTCCTATGGAGACAGGTTTACGGTTGAGTCTTCATGATGTTGGAGATGCATTTGATGTTGTTCTCTATCAGCAGGCTGTTGGATGCTTGATTTACTTATGCATTACTCGGCCAGATATTCAGTTTGTTGTCTCACAGATGAGCAGGTTTATGCATTGCCCAGGAGTCACGCATTGGAAGGCGGTTAAGCGCATCTTTCGCTACTTGAATGGTACTTGGCTACTTGGGTTGTTTTATCCCAAGGGGGGATCACTATCGCCAAATTTGCATGCTTTTTCTGACTCTGATTGGGCTGGTTGCTATGACACTCGTGTGTCCACCAATGGTTTTTGCTTCATGCTTGGTAGCTCATGTATATCTTGGTTGAGCAAGAAGCAGCCTACTGTGGCCACTTCCAGTTGTGAGGTTGAGTATAGGGAAGCTTTCACAGCGACTGTTGAGTGTGTGTGGCTCAAACGCCTTATGGCTGATTTGGGTGTTGGCGAGTCTTCTGCCACCACCATCTTCACTGACAGTCAGAGCGCATTAGCAATTGCGAGGAACCCTGTGTTCCATGCTCGCACTAAGCACATTGAGGTGCATTATCACTATGTCAGGGAGAGGTTCTCTGCTGGGGAGATCAGCTTGGCATATGTGCCCACGCAGGAGAACATTGCAGACCTTTTCACGAAGGCTCTGCCTAGGGAGAAGTTTGAAGCTTTCCGCAAAGCTTTGGGCTTACTTCCTTTTGTGGAGTGATTTCCACATAGCTTGGCACTTCCTTATACATGAGTGTCAGCTCCTTGTTCACCGCATCACTCCCAGGGGGGATTTGTTGATATATTTAGGTAGTCATGTGTGTGAACATACTAGGACTGTCGGGGCAGCAAAATAGATGAATGCTACTTAAGGTTTCCTTATCAGATTCATCTCTCAAGTTAGAATCCAACTTGTTTTAAAAGGAAGATGAATCTTACATAATCCCTGCCCGAATCACTCTCGTTGGGTGGATTTTCTTGTTTGCAATTCGCCTCCAATAATCTAAATAGAGGGGAATTTCATTACTTAATCCCTACCTAACCAATAGAATGGTAAAGGTGGATTATCTTTTCTAATTCTAAGAGGATATAACATCCTCTTTATGTTTAGAGAGAATAGCCTACCAAAAGTAGGTTCAATGTTCTTTCAAAACTTTACATAGTTTTGAGCATCCACTTTAAGGGACTAGAATCCATAGGGATTAATCTAACTATTGTAGACTCCAATTGATTGAAAACTATTTTACTTGTTCTTCCAAAAAGATAAGATCTTTATAACTACGTCCCAAGATGGGAACTCATAGTGTAAAAGATCGTGTTATCTTTAAGGTCATAAGTAGAAATAGATTATTCCAATCATTTCTTCAATGTTTAACCTTTACAGATCTTTAATTAGATCTCAAACCTTAAGGGTCTTCTTGATCCTTCTAGAGTTCTCTCCCTTATATTCTCAATCTGTTAAAGATGTCCTATGTTGACATCTTTCTTATTCTTCAATTGACTTGAAATATCAAGTATCCAAAAGATGATCTTTCTGAGCTTTCTTTCAAGCTTGGTCTAAGATCATTTTTATGTTCCTTGAATTTCAAGTCATACTTTGGCATGAAGCTTTTAGAGCTTCATCCTTTGGAGTTTACCTTCAAACTCAAAAAAGTTGATCCTCTCCTTATTTCTAACTCTCTATAAGAGAGATACTTTCATATCTTTTTGGAAGAATTCTTCTTCCCTTTGAGAGGATAATTGAAGAAGATGCCTATTCCTAGACATTGTCTTCCTGATGTATTCCACTGGATCATGAGTCCCTTTTTCTTCTGGCCATCAAGAAAAAGTACTAATGGGTTCCTCATCCAATCCACATAACTTTGTTTTCTCACCTTTTCTGTCCTTTTAAATGCCCTTCATACTATGGTACCAGATTATGAGAGCAAGGACTAAGGTGCTTTAGATACACCACTACTAATCTTACTTTAAATATTTGGCTAACCGTTTAATGTGGTGTGACTCATCTTATCAAACTTAAAGTTTGACTTGATCTTTGCCCTATTTGGGTCTTTTGGCTTTCTTTTCTTCTTTAGCCAAAATAAGAGATAAGACTAGGTCTTTCCCAAAATAGATCCCTTTATTTTCAATGCTTTACCCATGGGTTTTACTTGGGGATCTAGCTATTATGCTTCCTTCATACAAGAAGCCATTTTCCTTAGGTCTATACTATTGGAATCCATAACGTATGTTATGTTATCCCTATGAAGCATCAAAATACTTTCAGAATTATCCTTTTTGGCTCATCCAACTTCTTTTCCTAACCCACTTAGGATTCAAAAAATCCTTGTGGTGTATGCAAGTCTTCTCTTATATTGGGGTTCTTTGAGAATTACCAATCTTTGAGAACTTCACTTAGTTGGAAGATGTAATGAAAGATATATGAAGTACTAAAATACGAGGAAGTACTTCAACTTTATCCATTTCTTGCATATCTTTTACCTTGCAATACCCTATTTGGTTTTTCAAGGCATAGGATACAAGTTCTTGGGGACTTTCTCCCCTCCTTAAGAGTTTTCCTCCTCAAAAACTACCTAAGAGTAAATTGAAAATTGTGCTCTTTCAGAAGTATTTGAAAGACTTTATTTTCAATCTTTTATTGTCCTTCCTGGTTTAAAAGAACTATTCAGAGCTTCTTGCTTTCTTAGAACAAATGTCCCAAAGTTCAAGTTGAGATTACCCACAAATTCGATGTCCCATACCACCGAATTTACTTCAGTGGTAGTGTAAACCTAGATGTCCCATACCATCCGGCTTACACTTCCACTTTAGTAAAGGTAACTTTAGCTTGAGTTTTGGGATCAAACCTTCTTCTAATCAAGTCAGATCTATTACTTCTTGGACTTGTAAGTGTTATTTCCACTGCAGAGCATATGTATTGCCTATGCTATAATGGACTTTCCACTTACCAAGTCTCAATTGCAACTTAGTCTCCAAAAATTGGCTTTTCAATTATACCTTGATTCAGATATACTCTACAAGATCCCTTTCGTGTCACTTGATGATAGAGCTAGACATAATGAGTAATCTGAGAAAGAATAATTGACTTGCCAATCTCTATGTTAAAGTAGATGGTAATTCCATGTACTATAGAGTCCTTTATTTCTAGGACATTAGAAAATGGTACTTAGGGTTTATTACAACCCTTGATCAGTTTTACCTTCTCTTCATGCCTTTCATTTGCTTGGAAGAATAATGTAAAGCTTCAAATAGTTTTGTAGTTCTTTCAAACAAAGAACTTTCTTGAACAAAAGCACTAATACTTCCATCTTCCAAAACTAAGATTCTGTTATATCATATTTTCTCTTCCTTAGAGCTTTGAGAAGATAGTGCTCTAATTTACCACCATTGTATCGTGGTTTTAAGAGAGAAAATTTTTGCATTACTATCTTAAGTCTATGGCCTTGCTGATCAAGCATGCCATGGGTTTTTATAGAATTTAAACTTCCATAAGAGGGATTTTTAGTTTTAAGGTAGTTCAAGAAGTTATGATTATTTGGACTAAGCCAAACTTAAAGGAATTAAATGGTTTATAGTGGCCAATTGGCCTTATCATCATTCTTCCTAGAAACTAATAAAATCAAATCCTACTTAACTTCAAGAACTTAATCTCCCTCTCTACTCAAAAACCCATGTAATATATTCCAAATGCATAGTTTAGTGTATGCCAAAACACTTACACCTTTATTGGAAAAGGCATTGCATGCATAAGGTTCAGAAATTGAACCGCTCCTTAAAGCATGCAAAAGTTCCAATTCAGAACTTTGTTCATCCAACGGATGGTGCAAAATTTCCATGAAACTTAGTACATGTGAGTTTCAACAATGCATTAGATGCATTCTTCCTAACCACAACCGTTTTAATGCACCTCCAATACTTCTTTTCAAAGTAATGAACTTGATGCATAGTGCAACTTATTTCCATGATTGATTGTCGATGTGACCACAAAAACTGGGCCACCTAAATCTATGCATCCACTTCCGAGTCATGTCTATTATGACATACACTGTATGTTCTTTAATTTGCGAAGAAAAGAAAAAGGTGCAAACATTTACCTGGAAATTAAGCTTCGTCCATCCCTTGGTTCTATTTGAGTACTTTTCTGGTAATGAAGTAGGCTTGGACCACCACCTCATCCATTGTTGAAATCCTCCAAGGGCATTTCATACTTAATTGTGTGTCCATATGTGTGCATCTTAAAATCATGCATGGGAAGGTAGAGGGTTCAAAACCCGTTCACTTCATGAAAACTTTAATGAAAGAAAACCTCGTTTTTTCCTTCTATCCTTGAAAGGAGCTTTCCTGAACTTAGGGTTACACTATAGTGCATTGCCTCTTAGTATTCATGCATGGAGTTTTGCATTCTATTGGTACAACCTCTATGCATATCTTAATGGATGTCACATATATGTACACCTTACTATTGGAAAAGAAAATTTCTGAAAAGAGCTATGCTTCTTATATAAGTATTGTCATTTTGCACAGAGTTGTGATTTCTATATGAGGAGCAACACACTTCCTACCTATATGATGAAAATTAGAGCATGGAAATACTTCTCCTAAGCTAACATTGTGTTCCTTATGCTCCTTGGAACATATATCTCTTGTCTTTATGTTCGCCTCATAGTGCATAGCTTACAAAATGGATGTCCTCTTCTAAAATACTTAAAGGAACATTTGTTTTGGTTTATAAGTACTTACTCGTGCGATACAAAAGAAAATAAAAATAGAACTGAATTCATATGATGAAGAAGCTCCATTTCATAGTTTCTTGAATGAACATCCTCCCTGTGTCATAACTTCCTCAAAGCTATAAGTATTGTGAGAATACTTAACATTATACATCCATTTGGGCAATAGATAATTAAATTCTATTATGCAAAGAATAAGGGAAATGACAACGAAATACTTCCCCGAATTCAATTTGTTGAAGTTTGGGTTGGTATCTTCAATAGAAACCTTTGAGGGAGAGAAACCTCCCTCTATGCTTTTATCTTATCTTGTCCCTCCAACACGCAGAGGTAGATACTTTCCAAGCTTCGAATTGGTGGTTGAAGACGTAGTTGCAATTGCCCTTCCAAGTAGCCTTGTAACTTTCTATCCTTTCAAATGGGAAAGGATAAAGAGAGAGGTTGTTGGCACCTCTCGTGCCATTATGCACTTGTTATCAAGCAAATCTATCTCCTCTCATCTTTGCACATCAAAGATTATTGCACAACCATTGAGAGGCTCCTAAATCTCGTATATTGAGTTTGGGAGGAGTAATTGAAGGTTGCTCACAATCTCTTTTACTACACACATAAAGAGTGTGCAAGGGCGAAGTTCTCCATAGATGGTCGGAATGGGCGTTCACCATGGATGAGGGCTACCGACTCCTGCATAGGTTTTTTTTTTTTTTTCGAAAGAACAAGGAAAATTTGTATTAATGGTGGCCGTATACAGCGTGCCTTGGGCAGGAGACACCTGACCCAGAGGACAAATTACAAGGAGAAATACATGTCCAACCTTTTACAAGAGTACTGTTCAGCTAGCAGTTTTTTCCATCTAGAGGGAGAATTTTCAGACAAAATCTTGTAGACATCATAGTTATTACAAGAAGCATCTCTGATTCTCCTAATACAAGATAGAGAAGCATTTTTCAGAATAACAGGCAAAGTGATGAGGTAGTTCCTTTTTCTGCTACCAAGGGTAGCCTCATTCCTACTGAGCCATATGTTCCAAAGAATATAGCCCCTCCAAATATTCCACAGCAGAATATCCAAGTGTTTACAGCAACCAAGAATCACCTCCATTTTACTAAGTTTGGGGAGACCATTCACTAGCAGATACTTCTCCACAGCAGACCAGAATTTTTTGGTTTTGTTCATAGGTTTTGTTCCCATTAAAGTGCAACAAAAAATGTCTTTTAAAATCGAGAATGCCCGGACAGGATGCGACGCGTGCGTTGCGAGCTGCTGTTGTTGCTCGTTAAAATCCCATATGCGAGTTTTAACTCGTTCAATATGTTTTCATAAAATCTGGTGCTAACTAGTTCACTTCTGTAGCGCGAAGCCATGGCCGAACTTCCTTTTTCATAAAAAAAACTATCAAGCGCGAAGCGCGCGACTACTGCTGCCCTCCCGTCCATAGCGTCCCCCTTGTGCGCCCGTCAAATGTTTGATAGGGACCCATCGAGGCCAACACTCTCCCTTGTAGGAGAGTCATATGCCAGATCTTTTGCACCTCTCTCGAGAAGAGATTGCGATCTGGCTCACGGATTCATACTTGCGAACGGCTCACGGACGCCTCTCAAAATCATCTCAGAACTATACTTACAATGAAATCAGCCTGGCTCTGATGCCACTGTTGTGTGAGGACTCCATAGCCTCCACACAAGTGAACTAAGAAGTCTAAGAGAACTAACTAGTAAGGCCACACACTAGGAGAGAGATGTGTTTCCACCCAACCAACCCCTCCAATATATAGCTCCAAAACCAAGGGGGTAAGTCCTTCTCAAGAGGACATGTGTACCTTCCTTCACATGGGTCCCTAAGGTATTCATGTGTGAATACCTTAGTTCACATGTGTGAGGACTCCATAGCCTCCACACAAGTGAACTAAGAAGTCTAAGAGAACTAACTAGTAAGGCCACACACTAGGAGAGAGATGTGTTTCCACCCAACCAACCCCTCCAATATATAGCTCCAAGACCAAGGGGATAAGTCCTTCTCAAGAGGACATGTGTACCTTCCTTCTCATGGGTCCCTAAGGTATTCACATGGTTTCCAATCTTAGGAAATCACATGGCTTCTAAAAGAAGACTCTCCAAGCTCTCACGTACAAACCAAGTGGCTAGGAGAAGCTTCTAATCAAGCCTAAGGTAATCAACCTTAGAGAATTAGCCCTAAGGTTCAAAACCCATCTAAAAGGGGTAAATAAACCATAAATCCAAAGGGTTTCACACCTAGAAACCCAAGGGTTCTACCCCTTAGACCCATGTAATTATACAACAGTGACCTTCTTCACACTCTAGTCTCCACCCTAGTTAAAATTAGGTTCTAATCCCTCAATTGGGGTTTGATTTGTGTGAAAAAAATCAAGATTAGGGAATCGGAGGATCTTGAGGACTCTATACTTCTACATATATTGAATAGATTACAAAAAAAGGGTTTGATACATAATTCTAAAGGTGCTATTTTACATAAAAATTGCCATTATGAAGGATAGTTTTGGTGATTTTGGGCTATTATTAGCCTATTTGCATTGCTTGAGTGCATCCAAATGCTTCTTTCTTAAGCTATTCAAAACCCGACCATTTTCTCTCTTTTTTCCCTTTTAAAACTACTTCTTGCCGGATAGAAGATTTGCATGTGGTTGGGCTTGAAGAAGCATGTGTATTGAGGCACCTTCGGATTGTCAAGTTCTTGCAAAATAAGATATGACATATAGTACAAGTGATATTGCTTGTGTTTCTGACAATTGTACATGTGTACTAGTTATTGCATTGCATGTGTGAAAAAGAATGAAAAGGTGCATTGCATGTCCTTGTAGGGTGACCCTATGCATGCCTACTCTAGAAACACAAAAAGAAAAAAAATGGTGCAAAAATAGAACGGTACTTGGGAAGGGTACCCAAGAGGTTGTTCTTGATGACGCATCCAATTGTAAAGATTGGAAGAATTGCATATGATCATATGGTTGAACTTGACCTTGACCTTGAGAGCATGAAAGTAGTGGTTGTGTTGACATGAGGTAGTACCATTGATATGAGTTTATGACACAAAGGAGGCAACAATTTGGAAGATATTCCAACAATTTGAAATACATCTTTCAAAACTTGAATTTTCATTTAAACGAACCTTTGAACTTCAATACAACAGTGACCAAAGAAGTTCAATAAGTATGGTACAAAGTACTCCAAGGATCATGAAAATTTGAAAATTACCTTCCTCGAGGAAAACCTTCTTTGTTATTTCTGACACAAGTTTTACATGGAAGGAACTTGAAGGTCTACTATTCTTATTCAATGATAAGAGTACCACCAAAACTTCCACATAATTCATACCCTTATGCTATACAAACCTTGAAGTTAAAGCCACTTTTCCTAACATGAACAGAAAAAAACTTACATTTTGGGAACATAAAAGCCCTAAGTAGTGGATCTTAATTGATTTATGAACTTTCCCAAAAACAAGCAAAAGTCTGTAGATACGTTAGGATAAGTGGACGCCAAGGACGTTGTAAGAAGATATTTTGTTAAATAACAAATTCTTTTCTTATACATCTACTTAAAGAAGATACTTTCAAGGTTCAAAAAATCATAAGGGATATTGAACATTAGCATAAGGCATAGTCTTTGGCTCTATAGTTTTGAATGAATCTATATAATTTATACTTTTCAAAGAGAAAAATTCTTAAAGATGGGGAAGAAGATATTACCAAAATCTATCAAATTGGGTGCAATTGAATACATGGTCATAGAAACATGGATGAAGAGGATGGGCTAGAAGAACATCTTTTAGGTTATAGATGTTAAGCAAAGGAGGAGTTGCTCAGAAAGAAACTTCATGGCATGCTAAACTTGGTGGGATTATGCCTCAGTCATGGACAAAGAAGTTAGTCAGTATCAGCTATTGAGTCATCTATCCCTCACATCCCTTTTATATAGTGTCAAGAGATTGTAGTTTGACCATAAAAAAGCGATCAAATAAATTATGCCACGTGTACCAATACTATGGATAGTTAGGTTTATTAAGTGGCACTATGAAAATGTTGCGACTTGAGGTGTGGCTGTGGGATGGGAGGAGGAGATGCAATGGATTTAGAAGGTGAATGTATAGATAATTGATCCTCTTAACCCTCACGGCCATCACATTTGCACAGGAAAGTGAACTTTTCATACTCATGCTTCAATTCTTCTCAATCCTCTCACTGATTATCTCTAAATTCAATGCATCATGATTTGGCTCACCCAATTACCTCAAATCTTGATGCCATGGTTGTATTTTGATGGCCTTGTATGCCCTTCAATTGTTGGAGTCTGAGATCTATGGTAGCACACAAACAACACAAGGGAGAAGAAGAAGTTTGGAGCACAACACATTACACAATGTATTATCAAGCGAATTTACAAAGATAAATGATCTATTAGGGTTATATGCTTATATAGAAGCCACAAGAAAAAAACCTCCAAAAGAGGGAAAAAAGTGTCTCAATGGTCCTAAGTATGTTCACACACATGACTACTCAAATATATCAACAAAACCCCCTTAGGAGTGATTTAGTGAACAAGGAGTTGACACTCATGTATAAGGAAGTGCCAAGCTATGTGGAAAGAAATCAATCCTCAAAAGGAAGTAATCCCAAATCTTTGGAAAAAGCTTCAAGCTTCTCCCTAGGCAAAGCCTTTCTAAAAAGGTAGACAACATTATCCTACATGGGCACATACATAGAACACATGGTTCCTCGCAACTACCAATGCACTCTGAGTGTTCGTGAAGATGGTGGTGGAAGAAGATTCACCAACACCAAAATCAGCCAAAAGGAATCTTAGCCACACACCCTCAAGAGTCATTATGAAAGCTGTCCTATACTTAACTGCACAACTAGAAGTGGCCACAATAGGTTTCTTCTTGCTCAACCAAGGTATGCATAATCTACCAAGCATGAAGCAAAGATGACTGGTGGACACACCTATCATAGCAACCAACCTAACATGAGTCAAAAAAAGCATGTAAATCTAGCTGCAATTATGCCTCTCGTGGTAAAACAATCCAAGGATTACGACACTACTCGAGTAGCATAAAATGCACTTAGCCATGTGCCAATGCTTGAAACCTGGGCAATGCATAAAATCACTGATCTAAGAGACAACAAAGGGAATATCACATTGAGTTATGCATAAGTAAATCAAGCATCCAATAGCCTGCTGATAGAGAACAACATCAAATGCATCTCCAACATCATGAAGACTCGACAATAAACTTGTTTCCATGGGAGTGGCAATAGTTTTTCAATCTTCAGGGACAAAATGCCATTTTACAAGTATTGTGAGGCAAATGATCATGCCATAAAGAGTTCGTAAAGTCCTTGCAAAGGAGGCAAAGAAAAAAGAGGTTGGAATGGTTGTTGTAGAGGTCTCTCCACCTAAAACAGAGTCTGTGAATCTTAAACAAAATGAACTATGGGCATTTACTTCTATTACCCATCTTCACATGCGTAGTGTATGTTTATTATAGCTTCATATGTTTGGTACTTTAATAGTGGTTCAACCAAAAATATTACCCCACAACACAATTTCTTCATTTCACTTGAGCATGTTCTATAGGAAATATTGCCACATGTACCAACGACTCCTCTTATCCTATAATGGGAGTTAGAAAGAGCATGTTGACTATTGCTAATGGTGATTCCTTCACATTCTTGATGCTTTATATGCTCTAGGGATTAAGAAAAATATGTTTTAAGTTTCAGCATTAGCCAAGATTGGCTTGGTTTGACAAATTTATTGAAGATAGATGTACAGGTCATGATCTATTGAATGGCGATGTTATAATTGCTTTTGGAATGGTCTATATAAGATCATAGGCCATGCAAAATATATGAATGATTTTACATGTGACACTCAAGCTTCTCAAGCTATCTCATATGCAATGCTTTGGCATGCATGCTTTGGTCATTTGAATTTTTCTAGTTTGCTTCACCTCTAGAAATCTGAAATGGTGTCCTCTATACTGTTAAACGTCTAAACGCGGGACTAACTGTCAGTAGCGCGTTTAAACATTTATTGGGTTCTTGGGAGTGGAAGGGGTCTGTTAGACAGAGGCCCTATGCTTGTTTCCCAAAATTACGTCACAACACACAATATACCAACATTCAAGATGTTATCAAGAATTGGTATCTCATTCTCATTCTTTACGGTTCATCATTTTAACTCTACCAGAGTCTACCAAACACATTGTACCAGACTATCAGTATCGTAATACCGAATTACCTCAAAACCCTTTTTTCCGAATACACACGACTGTAACATCTAACAGTAGTTCAACCTTCACCAAACAACGCTCACAATCAGACAAACCGAAAACACAGAAGGACTCAATAGTTTCAAACATACAGTGCTGAAGACTAACACACACTGGAGATAACCATTACTGTAGCCAAATCTCACCGTACGAGTATAGATCTCAATACTGAGAACAACACAATCCTGCGCATCGTTTTTAGGAACACTACCACAGTTACACAGACTTCATCAGCAATTGGCAGATCACTAAAGAAGAAGGACACCACGATATACGTACTTAACAGAACAATCGTCACAAAGATCCGCAGAACAACTCTCTCAGACAATAGTCCGACGATCTATTGAATGTAAATAAAACTCACAGCCGCAACAGAGATCGATAGACAACGAACACGGATACGTACAGTATACTCGGAATACTCAAGAATTAGACAAGCAACGCTACAACAACTCGAACAAGTGTTGATAATACCACACAGAAATGAACACAGTACTCCAAATTAGCCAACTCGACACACAGTAACGACCACGACAATCACCCAGACAGACAATCTGGTGATTGCACGAATCATCCCTAAGCGTCTCTTTTTCATTGCTTTATATAAAGATTACAACGTATTTGTGTAACAACCTTTCGTTCGTGCGAACAAGATTCAGTTTCGTTTTTACAATCGCCAATCCGGCGGCCGACTAACATTGGCACGCACGGTGGACTCGAACCCGCAGGTCTAACAAAACTACAGTTCATCTATAATGCCTTCTAAATACATGGCTCTGGCTAATCTAAAGGTTCGGGCGATTTTCTTTTTTAAAGCTTCTAACATCTATTTCAAAGTATCGGGTTCTACTAATTGTGCATCGGTTCTTACAGAACTTAGGGAAATTACTTCGGTCATCCAAATTTCTATCTGCGTCTGCAGAAAGGCCTCTTGTAGGTAGAAATCGTTCGATAGGGCCACATCTCTGGAAACTTTCATTTCTGCCACTTGTTTCTCCATCTTGCTTACTCTTTCTTTCTGATTGTCCAGCTGATTCTCCCTTCTTTCGATCTCTTGATTTTGAAACTGTATGGTTCTGGAATATGCATCCCTTTCTCTTCGGAGATCTGTTATTGATTTTTGTAATTGTGCTTCTAATGTCAGTTTTCGTCGTAGAATGTTGTTTACCTCGTCGAATTCTATCTTACATTTTTGGAGTTCTTCGGTTGTTTTCATCGCCAGATCGTACTGTTCTTGGCCTTTTTGAACCACTTCATCTAGCTGCTGTCTTGTTTCTTCTAATAGATTTCCTAAAGCGACTCTTGCATCTTCTTTGTCCTGTATCTCTTGCTTCAACTAGATGATTTCTGTATTTGCATCATTTAGTAACTCATCTTTCTTGCTGAGCTCAGCCAGTGCCGCATCCCTTTGAGTTGTAATTTCTACCTGTTTAGCCATTCGGGATTGTAACTCCTTCAGTTGTTCTTGTAGGGCTTGATTTTTTGCCTTAGCCACCACCAATTCTTCTTGTAGAGGACTAATATCTGCCTCCAGCACATCTACTTTATGTTGGAATTCTTCTCAGATGCTATCAGTGACATGTTTCATCTGTACTGGTAATTGCTGCGATAGCTGAATTAGCAATTGACCCATATTTGCAAGCTCAGAGATCATGGGAATCGAAGGAAGTGGAAGATGAGGACGAGGTTGAGATGAGGATGTGGTGAGTAGCTGCTGGGAGTTCGGTGGAGAGTAGTTTGGGGATGAGGAAGAAGAGGCAATGGGTTCTTCGGGAAGAATGGGTGGAGTAGGGATAATTGGGTTGAGTGGAGGTTCCGGTGGGGGAGTGGGAAAAACAGAGTGAGATTCTGTTACCTTTTCTGTGGGTTGTTGTGTGTCAGCGGTGTCGGCAGCTATGGACTCTACTGCTTTAAGCAGTTCCTCGAAGACTTCTTTGATTATATGTTCTTCATCTCTTTGCTTTTCCTTCTCTGATTGTTGCTGTGATGCTCCTTGTGATGAGCTTGTGTCAGATTCGGTGGGAGCCTCCTGTTCTTGATGTTGTTCTGAAGATGACTGTGCTGAAGATTCATGATGCATGGTAGTTGTGGTGTCGTGAGAAGTTTCGTCTTCGTTTGCTTCTTCTTCTTTGTCGTCGGCCTTATCATTTGCGGTTGAACCCTGTACTTTGCTCTCGAATGAACTGATTCTAATTCTTTTTTGTCGGAAGAGTTGGAATAATTCCTCTTCATCTTCTTCACCGTCCTCTAAAATCTGTGCAGACTCTTCATGGCACAGGATGGGTCCTCGGGGTGGGGGTTGCGCTGCTTGGATGGCCGGAAATAAGAAGCTGAGGATGTGCGGTAGCCTGGATCTTGGCATATCCCCCTTATTTACCTGCTTGATGATGGAGATGCATTCTTTGTGTATTCGCCGGAAGAAATATGATGCAAAATTGACGGGTTCTCGAGCAGCTAAATCTATAGCGGAGTAAAAAGGACGAGAGATTCCATAGGTTCGTTTCTGCAGGTTAAGAATGGCTACTAGGAATTGTAGCGCAGATCTCTCAGGTTCAAGACGGTAGAGGATGGCGTATTTGTTTTGAGGAGCTCTTAGGGAATAACTGATTCATTGTTGCAATTGGTAGATTTGGGCCATTTTCCAGACCTACTGGAGCGAGTCGGAATGCATCAGAGAAGGTTTGCATAGTGATAACTACGCGGGATGGTAATGACGTTATCGGCCAACTCCGCTCGGTGGTAGGTATGGCAGCGATGGCGGCGATTATAGGGGCATAAAATGGGTGGGATTCCACTAAATTCCAAGGCAGTTCAGCGAAATTGGATAACCCACGGGTGCGCAGGAACTCTCCCACGTCGGCAGGGAGTCCGTCAGGAAAAGCGGCGAAGTTTGCTAGAGCTTCCATGGTGCACACAGTAAACGCAAGCACAAGGCACAAAGCACAAGGTTTACACGATCATACAAATTACGCAAACACAATAGCGATTTTTGACGAAACGGAAAAGGTTAAGTAGATGCTTTGCAGTGGAGAGGAATCAAAATCACTAATCATCGTGCGACGTTGAGATGATAACTTCATAACTTCGGTGGGCATGCATGAGCGGATCCAATAAGGCAAGGCGGCTGTTAGTCATAATTAGGTATCAAAACGCGGATAATTACAGACTTATTTTATTAGACGCGTAAAAACAAAAGAAAAGAAAAGAAAAGAAAAGGAAATGCAAAAGACGCGCCCAATCCGCAGAATGTTTTAGTTTAGATCGGCTGCTTGTTGGTACGGCTGCAGCTTTGAACCATTTATCACCTTTGGAAGAGGATTTCTGATCAAAGTAGTCAACCGAAAAGTGGCTGGGTCCACCTGTTCAGAAATCCGATAGGGACCAAACCATCGTATCTTGAATTTGCCAGCAGAGCGATTTGACTTTGCATTGTAAAAGAGTACAAGTTGCCCCACCGTAAAAACTGGAGTCCTTAGATATCGATCATGTGTTCGAGCTTGTCTTAACTGAACTTCCTGGATAGTCAGAAAACTTGTCCAACGATGCTCATCCAGTTCTCTGAGTGTATCTAGCCGAAATGATAAAGAATCTTCTGGTATCAATTTCTGAGTGAGAGCTACGTGTAGACTTGGCACAACAATCTCCATTGGTGCTATGGCTTCCAGTCCATAAGCTAGTTTGAAAGGTGTTAGTCCTGTTGCTACCTTGTAGGTAGTTCGGTATGCCCACAGGACTGCAGGTAACAGTTGGTCCCATCTTTCCGGTGCTTCCAGAATCAATTTTCAAAGCATATTCAACAGGGTCTTGTTTGTACTCTCAGCCAAACCATTTGCACGAGGATAATATGATGAACTGAATTTATGTGTGATCTGAAAAGAATGTGTGAGTACTTTCATTAGATTGTTAACAAAATGAATGCCCTGATCTGTAACAAGTTCCAGAGGTAATCCAAAGCGCGGAAAGATATCTTTCATTAGGCAATATGCCACCGAAACAGCTGTGGCAAATTTTAAAGCCCATGCTTCTGCCCATCTGGTAGCATAGTCTGTACATGTTAGAATATAACGATTATTACTGAGTATGGCAGGAGGTGTAATAGGTCCAACAAAATCTAGGCCCCACTTCTGAAAAGGCTCCAATGGCAAGACCGGTTGGAGAGGGAAAAATGGCGTTGTAGAGGCTGTCCAGACCGTTGACAAGTATCACATTGTTTGACAAACTGAGATACATCCCTGTACATAGTAGGCCACCAAAGTCCACTTTGCAGAATTTTCCGGTGCATTAAATCTGCTGCAAAGTGTCCACCGGAAGGAATTGAGTGAGCCAGAATAATGACTAAGTTAACTTCGTGTGGAGGAATACAACGAAGTAAAACTCCAGTGTGATCCATATAGTATAATTCCCCAGCAATTAACCGAAATTTGCGACTGTACACTGCAATCTTCCTACGCATTGCAGGAGATGTTGTAGAAGGAAGACATCGATCAGTCAAAAAAGTTAACAACTGATCATAGTAATTAGTTGTTGCGGGAGGGTTTGCTTCTTCATCATTAGTTGGTTCAGTACTGTAAATCGTTGGTGTGGTGTCATCAACACCGATCGGAGCTTCACCGGAATCTAAGCGAGAAAGAAAATCTGCTAAGGCATGTGAGTTGTCGGGCCGATGGATTACTTCAAAATCAAACTCTTGTAAAAGTAGAACCCAACGCGCTAGTTGACCACCTAAATGGTGTTGTCGTACCAGATAGACAAGTGCAACATGATCTACATGAAAAGTAATTCTGCGGCCAAGTAAATAGTGTATGAATTTCTTCACTAAATACACTAAACCCAGACATTCTCTTTCGGTTACAGAGTAATTCTTTTCTGCAGGAGCAAGTCTTCTACTCGCATAGTAAATAGGCCAGAACCACTTATCGGTTTGTTGCATTAGAACACTGCCAATGGCAATATCTGATGCGTCTACAAAGACATGAAATGGGCGATCCCAGTCAGGAGGCTGTAAAATTGGTACCTGTGTTAATAAACACTTTAGACGATCAAATGCTGTTTGACATTCCGGAGTCCAATCAAACTGTTTAGGACTCTTCGTGATTAATCGATTAAGTGGAATGGCTAAATGAGCGAGCCACCGTAAATGACGACCATGCCATCTCACTTGACCCATGAAACACATTACTTCCTTTGGTGTAGTAGGTATATGTGCTTCTAACACAGCTGCTACCTTATCTGGGTCGACTTGTATGCCCTCTGGAGATACAGTATGGCCAAGCAATTTACCACATGAAACCGCAAACACAGATTTGTTTGGGTTGAGGTAGAGTCTGTATTCTCTGCATTTCTCAAAGCAGCACCGTAAATGGAACAAGTGTGCTACCATCTTACCGAACAAAGAGAAATCATCAAGATATACTTGCATGAACGAGGTAAGATAAGGGGAGAATATTTCCTGCATACACCTCTTGAAAGTAGTGGGGGCATTTCTTAATCCAAACCACATAATAGTACAAGCAAATACACCCCAATTGGTGATGAACGTTGTTTTTGGTATATCTTCCTCAGCCATTCTTATTTTATTGTAACCACTGTATCCATCTAAGAACGAGTACATTTCGTGTCCTGCTCCTCTATCAAGCATGGTGTCCAGAAATGGTAGAGGAAACGGATCTGGCACCGTAGCTACATTTAGCTTTCGGTAATCCACACATATTCGCAATTGCTTATTCTTTTTAGGGACAATAACAATGGGTGATATCCACTCAGCATGCTCTACTGGTACAATAAATCCAACCTTTAATAACCTATCCAGCTCTGCCTTTACCTGTGTTGCATAATTCGGATCCATTCGGTAGCTGGGTTGTTTGTTTGGTTTTGCTTCCGGCTTCAGCATGACCTTGTGTTGATAAATGCGGGGGTCCAAACCCTTCATATCTTTGTAATCCCATGCAAAAACATCATATAACTCTCGAAACAACTATATTAACTCTGCTTGAAACATTTCAGGCAATCCCTCCTTTATTTTTATAGGTCGCTGATTAACTTCATCACCTAAATTATATGTAATTAATTGATCTTCTGGAACATAGAATTGTCGGGACTTCTCTGTAACATCGGGTGGGTTTAAAAGTTGGTGTAGATCAGCGTCATCTATAGCAGTAGTATCTTCTTTTTTGTCTCCTTCCATCATAGGTATCACCGTACAACCTGTCGGGTTCCAATTATCTACAACAGATTGTAGATCAACAGTTCCTAGGGAGATTAAATCAATATTATTCTTCAAAAATTCTTCTTCTTCGTCATCTGACAAACCATCTAACATATGAACTGGTTCTGCAAAATAAGGTCTAGCATGCAATTCACAAGGCTGTATAGCATATAACTTGACAACATATTTACGATTATTATCCTTGAAAGTGAGTTCCTGTGTAGACCAATCTTGTATCACCTTGGCTTGTTTCAACCAAGGACGGCCGAAAAGTAAATTATAATCCAAGCTAGACTCTGGTAGCTCTAAGATGACAAAAGTCATTTTAAATGTTGTGCCTTGCAGAGTTATGGGCACATCTCGTACTAGTCCTACTGGGTGGACTCTGGACTGATCAGCCATCCTTACAAAAAACTGGACAGGCTCAATTTTCGTCCATCCTAACCTTTTACACAGAGCGGCAGTAGCAATATTTACACCAGACCCTCCATCAATTAGTACGTGATTGATTTTATGATTTTTGTACCATACCGTAATCAATGGGACCGAATGATCCACCGTAGCGTCAATTTCTGGTTGTATTGTTGCTGTTGTTGGAATGCAGGCAGACTCAGTACTAAACTGTTTCTAGAATTATTGGCGGACTCCTGGTACTAGTGCAAGTAATTGTCCAAGAGGAAGAGTAATGGACGCTTTAGATAAGATTTCCCATTCTTGATTTACTTAATTAGTACCTTTCACCGATTCTGAAGACGATGCGTCTGTTACTGGAATTGACTCTTGCTCCTGTGTAGTTTCTTATGATAGTGGAATTGGTGTCACCGGAATAGGCTCTGGGAACACCGGAGGTTCTGTGGTGGTCCACTGACTAGCCTTGTCATATGTTCTTTGCTGTTCTAGGATGCCTGGTTCAAATACTTCAGCTGCTGGTTGTAGCGGCCTACCAGATCTGGTCTGAACTACTACAGCTTGTGTCTCTATGGGTGTGATCTGAACCATATTTATCATAGGGTTTTGGCACTCTTTCTTCCTCTGATCGTATTCAGCTGCATCCTTACAAAATCTTCTAATGTGGCTAAATTCACCGCAAAAAAGGCAGCGAGGTGGTGGCAAATTAGTATTTTCCTGTGCTGGTCCTGCCTGCCAATGGTTCGCATTGTAATTATTATTTCTCTGTCCTCTGTAATTTCGGTATCCCTGTTGCTAGTTGTTTCTCATTTGCGGAGGAACATAATGATTGGCCGGCTGCCCTGGTTCTTGTATGATTTCATTTACTGTTGTCGTTCCCTTCATTTTAGCGTTGTATGCACAGTTTTTGGTGGTATGTCTGGTCGTGTTACAGATAGCACAAAACAACTGGTTGAGGGTGCAAGTGGCACTGGTATGCCCTGAATTCTTGCACGTGGTGCAGTACATCTGTCTGGTCGGATCTTCTGCGACATTTTTACTTGTTTTTAACCATTCCAGGTCTTCTGTAAATCCTCAAACCTTGTTTTCCAGCTGCAAAGCCATTGCGATCACCGCATCTAGCGTCATAGCTCCTACATAGCATATGATCATAATCTGTTTAAGCTGTGGAGTCAAACCATTGATAAATGTTACAAGGCCGACGGAGCGAGACAACCGCAACCGCAGAAGAAGGACAAACATGCCAGTGTTACAAGGCCGACGGAGCGAGACAACCGCAACCGCAGAAGAAGGACAAACAAGAATTTTGGCTGAAATGACGGAGATGCAGGAAATTACGCAAGAGTCGGTAAATGAAGGATGCGAAAGCAATAAAAGTAGGATGAAGAGAACGTCTGCCGTTCCGCTAGACTCGTGGGAGCAGAGATTACTATGTGAGACAGAGAGAGAGAGAGAACGTCCTGGAGTGATAGTTAACAGGAATTTATTCGAGAGAAATAGAGAGTTAGAGACGTCAAGAGAGAGCAAGAGTTCAACTGTTGTGTCACTATTGTATTTTGTAAGTGCATAAGCATTGAGTACTTCTTGAGAAGAAAAGGTTAATTGATATCGGCAAGAAACTGCGATACTATTTTCTGTAGTAGTGAATCTGATTAATACCTTGGGATATACCTCTTTTTGAGTACTCTGAATTAAGTGTTACAGTAGATGACGTACAGTATACTGTTATATCATTTTTGATGGTATATGTGCACACTGTTGATAATAAATTTTCTGGTATTCACCATTGGTATAACGGATTGTGTGATTGAAGATGAATATGACAGCTTGGAAAGTGTAGTATCGTGAACCCTTGAGTAATCTATTATGGTGTTGCAGTACTGTGTACGACGTTTTATTCGGTTATAATCAGAATATAAAATAAGAGACGGTATATTCTGTTTACCTTTGTTGAGAGGACGAGAAAGATAATCACAACTTTGATGTTAGAGCTTTTAAATAGTAAAAACGATAGTATGGTAATAAATTGGCGCACCTGATTCGTGTTAAGAACGATTTTACTGTTGTGAATTGTCCGCAAATCTATTTTGGATATTGTTGAAGTATTAGATAAAATGTGGAATGATTAGATGGGAAAATAGTACAGGGCCTCTGTCTAACAGACCCCTACCACTCCCAAGAACCCGAGGACCCGATAATACTCTTTCGAAAGTTGGATAGAAGTATTATCGTTTAACATTGGCGATCCTACTGGGGATGTGGCATTAAGATTGCCTGGTATTTTGTTCAAACTAAATTTTGTTGGAAGGACAGTAGCAACAGAATCAGATTGTTGCAAGACTGTTCTGTTCGTAATACTATATGATCAGTACGAAAATGCTACATGCCGATTACTCGATCAGGTGAAAAGTATCCCAAGAATCATCAGTTAGGGGTATTAAGAACAACTCTGGGAGGTACTAGTACAATTAGACCTGACCCAGTTGTCGAAAAAGTGACGAACGATAACACTGATTCCGGTGAGATTACGGTAGAACGTAGTACATCTCTAGAACTGTCTGGTATCACTACGGTGCGGACTGTCGAAAATATAGCAATTTTGGAATCTACCAAGACGCAGTTGGAATCTAGTCTAAAAGTTTTCGGAATAGATTCAGATACGATTAGAAACACTTTAGGGAAGGAAATTAACACAGGCGAATCAACACTGTATCCAGTCACAACTTCGAATCCTTCCGGTGGAATTTCGATAAGAAAAACACAGTTTTTCGGTGACGATTCAGCAGTTTCGGCTGAATCTTCCGCTCAACTACAACATTTGGAAGCAAGTCCTCCTACTCTGGATATCAAGGAGGAAGGAAGACTATTTGAAACAGAAATTCGCAATATAGTAAGTAAGCTAATTGCACCGGAAAGTGTGCCATTTGGTGAAACAAATTCCGGTAGTTCAGAAACTCAAAACAGAAATACAAAAGGAGTGTATAATACATTTACGATGAATGAACAACCGCAACGACAGTTAGGTCAACCCAGATTGGCTCCAACGGGAGTAACATACACAAAGTTTAGTGGATTTCTAGGAGATGATCCAGATGCTCACGTACGCACCTTTGAAATCAGTTACGCTGTCCTCAACCATCCACCGGATCCGGCATACAAAGCATTTGTTTTTCAATCTACACTTGTGAATGAAGCAGCAAGATGGCTTACTGAATACGATATTAATCATTTCGGTACTTATGAAGCAGTACGAGACGCTTTTCTGCAGCGATTCAGGCTGAAAAAGAATCCTGCAGAGATCTTTGAGTATTTACAGAACAACAGACAGAAACCAAATCAAACTATACAAGAGTATGCTACCCTTTTCAGAACACATTTAAGACAGTTACCCCAGGCTCATGCTAATTTACCAGACGACGTTATTACACAGTGGTTTATCAATGGCTTACTTCCTCAACTTAGGCAAATCATGATTATAAGATGTGTAGGAGCCATGACCCTCGATGCAGTGATCGCAATGACCCTTCAGCTGGAAAACAAAGTTGGTGGATTTTCAGATGATTTGGAATGGATAAAAACAAACAAACATGTGGCTGAAGATATAACTAAGCAAGTATATTGCACCACCTGCAAGAATTCAGGACATACTAGTGCCCAGTGTGCGTTAAATCAGACCTATTGCGCCATCTGTAACATTGTTGGACATACCACTGAGAATTATGCATACAATGCCAGAAGACAAGGAACAGCAACAGTTAATGCAATTATTCAGGAACAAGGGCAGTCAGCCAATCAATATGTACCCCCACATTTGAGAAACAATCAACAACAAGGTTATCGACATTATCGAGGTCAGAGGAACAACAACTATAATACACCGCGCTGGCAGAATGGACCACCACCGGAAAATCATAATTTACGACCACCTCGATGTCATTTCTGTGGACAATTGGGCCATATTAGAAGATTCTGTGGAGATGCAGCGGAATATGATCAAAGGAAAAAGGAACGTCAGAACCCAATGGCCAATGTGGTAACAATCACACCTGTAGAGACGCAGGCAGCAGCAGTTCAAACTCGTTCCGGTAAACAATTGCAACCGGCAGCAGAATTATTTGAACCAGGGATACGTGAACAACACAGAATGTATCATAAAGCTAGCCAGTGGACCACCGTAGAACCACCTGTTTTTCCAGAACCTACTCCAGTAATCCAGTCCCCGGATACGACACAAGCTCGTGCTGACAATACAGAAGCAGGTACATCATCTGCAGTAGAATTACCATCTTCAGACCAAGCTTCATTTTCAACAGTTAAGGAAGATGCAAATCAATTGCAACCAGCATGGGATATATTGTCAAAAGCATCCATCACACTGCCTTTCGGGCAATTACTGGCATTAGTACCAGGAATACGCCAACAATTTCAACAACAGTTTACTACAAAATCTGCTTGCATTCCGGCTACCGCAACAGTACAACCAGAGCCAGACTCTACGGTAGATCACTCAGTTCCTTTGATTACGGTATGGTTTCATAAACATCAAATCACACAAGTTTTAATTGATGGGGGGTCTGGCGTGAATATTGCCACTGCGTCACTCTGTAAGAAGTTAGGATGGACTAAGATAGAACCAGTTCAATTCTTTGTTAGGATGGCTGATCAATCTAGAGTTCATCCAGTAGGATTGGTCCGAGATATACCCATAACTGTGCAAGACACAACATTCAAGATGACTTTTGTTGTTCTAGAATTGCCGGAATCCACCCTAGATTACAATCTACTTTTCGGCCGTCCTTGGTTGAAACAAGCCAAGGTAATTCAAGACTGGTCAGCCCAGGAACTTACGTTCAAAGATAAAAATCGCAAATGTGTTGTAAAGTTAGATGCGATACAACCCTGTGAGTTACATGCTCGACCATATTTTGCCGAACCAGTCCATATGTTAGATGGGTTGTCTGATGACGAAGAAGAAGAATTTCTGAAGAATAATGTTGATTTAATGACATTAGGAACTATTGATCTACAGTCTGTAGTAGATACCTGGAATGCTTCAGTATGTACAGTAATGCCCATTGCCGAAGAAACTAAGGAGGAAGATACCATTTCGATTCACGGTAATGAACTACAGCAACTTCTCGAACCATCAGCTAATACAGAGAAATATCAACAATTTTATGTTCCAGAAGACCAGTTAATTACTTATAATCTTGGAGATGAAGATCACCCTCGTCCTATAAAGATAAAGCAAAACTTACCTGAAGCTTTTCAAGCAGATTTAATTCAGTTACTCCAAGAATTTACTGACGTTTTTGCATGGGATTACAAAGACATGAAGGGCTTGGATCCTCGTATTTATCAACACAGAGTTATGCTAAAACCAGAAGCGAAACCGATAAAGCAAACCAGCTACCGGATGAACCCACATTATGCATCACAGGTAAAGGCTGAACTTGATAGGTTATTAAAAGTTGGATTCATAGTACCAATAGAACATGCGGAATGGATTTCACCGATTGTAATTGTACCAAAGAAAAACAAGCAATTGAGAATTTGCGTAGACTATCGGAAATTAAATGCTACAACAGTACCGGATCCTTTTTCGATTCCTTTTTTGGATACTATGGTTGACAAAGTAGCAGGTCATGAGATGTATTCATTTCTAGATGGATACAGTGGATATAATCAAGTAAGAATGGCTGAAGAAGATATACCAAAAACTGCATTTATTACAAAGGTGTTTTTGCTTGTACAGTAATGTGGTTTGGATTGAGGAATGCACCAAGCACATTTCAAAGATGTATGCAAGAGATATTTTCTCCTTATCTCACCTCATTTATGCAAGTATACCTTGACGATTTTTCAATTTTCGGTAAGATGATCGCACATCTGGTACATTTACGATGTTGCTTTCAGAGATGTAGAGAATATAGATTATGTTTAAACCCAAACAAATCTGTGTTTGCGGTTTCATGTGGTAAGTTACTTGGTCACATCATATCGGCACAGGGTATTCAAGTCGATCCTGATAAAATTTCAGCAGTATTAGAAGCTCCGGTGCCTAATACACCTAAGGAAGTAATGCGGTTTATGGGTCAAGTGAGATGGCATGGAAGGCATTTACGGTGGCTTGCTCATGTGGCAATACCACTGAACAAATTAATTTCCAAGACTCCACGGCAATTCGAATGGACTCAGGAATGTCAGATAGCATTTGATCGACTGAAACAGTTATTAACACAGGTTCCCATTTTACAGCCACCAGATTGGGATCACCCATTTCACGTATTTGTTGATGCATCTGATATAGCAATAGGAAGTGTAATGATGCAACAAACAGATAAATGGTTTAGACCAGTATACTATGCTAGCAGAAGATTGGCACCTGCAGAGAAGAACTACTCGGTAACTGAGAGGGAATGCTTAGGACTAGTGTATTCGGTAAAAAAATTCAGACATTATTTGCTGGGCCGAAAATTTACATTTCATGTCGATCACGCTGCACTTGTTTACTTGGTTCGGCAGCAACATATAGGTGGCCGCCTAGCACGATGGGTCCTACTATTGCAGGAATTCGACTATGATGTCGTTCATCGACCAGGTAGTTCACATGCTTTAGCATACTTTTTGTCACGCTTAGATTCAGGTGAACCTCCGGTTGGTATAAATGATACAACGCCAGCCATCTATACTTCAGAACCAACTACTGAGGAATTGTCAACCCAACGAGTACCAACTACGTATTATGATCAGTTATTGACCTTCCTTTCGGATGGATGCCTACCTTCTGAAGTCCCTACAGCTATACGCCGAAAAATTGCAGTTTTTAGTCGAAGATTCCGGTTAGTTGCTGGAGAACTCTATTATGCAGATCATACAGGAACCTTACTCCGATGTATCCCTACACATGAAGTAAATTCAGTCATCAATGTAGCTCACTCAAGTCCAACAGGAGGACATTTTGCAGCAGATCTTACTCACCGAAAAATTCTGCAAAGTGGACTTTGGTGGCCAACTATGTACAGAGATGTATTAGAATTTATCAAAACTTGTGATAGCTGTCAAAGAACTGGACAACCACTACAACGCCATTACTTTCCACTTCATCCAGTACTTCCTTTAGAACCATTTCAGAAATGGGGTCTAGATTTTATTGGTCCAATCACACCTCCCGCGGTATTCAGTAATAACCGGTATATATTGACTTGCACAGATTACGCAACCAGGTGGGCAGAAGCATGGCCTTTACGTCCGGCTACAGCAGTTGAAGTAGCAAAATGTCTATTATCAGATGTCTTTCCAAGATTTGGATTGCCACTAGAGCTTGTTTCAGATCAGGGCACCCATTTTATGAACAATTTGATGAAAGCATTAACACAGTCATTTCAGATCAGTCATAAATTCAGCTCACCATATTATCCTCGTGCAAATGGATTGGCAGAAAGTACCAACAAACCTTTGCTGAACATGCTTCAGAAATTGACTAGAGAAACACCGGAAAGATGGGATCAGTTGCTAACTGCAGTCTTATGGGCCTATCGCACTACATATAAGGTAACCACCAGCTTGACACCATTCAAGTTAGCCTATGGACTAGAAGCAATAGCCCCGATGGAAATTGTAATACCAAGCTTAAGAGTAGCAATGTCTCAGAAGCTTCTACCCGAAGAGTCACTGGTATTTTGGTTAGAAACACTTAGAGAATTAGATGAGCACCGATGGCTCAGTTTCTTAACTATGAAAGAAATCCAACTAAGACAGGCCAGGACACATGACCGCAATTTAAAGACCTCAGTATTTTCGGTAGGACAGCTTGTTCTTTTCTACAATGCGAAATCCAGATCAGCAGGAAAATTCAAGTTACGTTGGTTCGGTCCATTCAAAATTTCAGAACAAGTTGGTCCGGCAACTTTTCGGTTGACTACGTTGACCGGAAATCCATTGCCAAAGGTAATCAATGGGTCGAAGCTGCGGCCGTATTATCCCAGTACTAGTACGCATTAAATTATTCGGCGGCGAATCGCGTTTTGTATAAATTTTTGTGTTTTTCTTTTCTTCCCTTTTAGTAGTGTTTTGTCCGAATCTTTATGTTACTAGCCGCCTCTCCCTACCGGTCACTCAAGCACACACGCCAGCATGCAAACAGTACCTTTCACGCACCGAACAATGATACCCATTCCCCTTCCCTTTCTCACCGTGTTCTCCTTATTTAACCCCCTCGGTTGCGCCTAAACATTATTGTGTTCTCGAGACTATACGTATTCCCTTGTCTTCTGTGTTAAACACCATGGAAGCGCTAGCCAACTACATTGCTTTCCGTGATGGTATCCCGACAGACGTCGGCGAATACCTGCGTTGTAGAGGATTGTCCAACTTCGCTGAGTTGCCTTGGCACTCAGTGGAAGCCCATCCCTTCTCCGCACAAATCATCCACGCCATCGCCCAATTCCCCGTCACCGAACGACAGTGGGTCTTCCCTTCTCTCCCATATAGGACCGTCATCACCTTCCAAGCCTTCTTTGCAGCCTATCGCCTCACCCCACAAGGACGCGAAAATGGCCTTAGCATCCCTATCGCTCGCATGACCGCACTCTTTCCCCGCTCCTCATCAAACGAATATGCCATTCTCTGCCGCCCAGAACCCGAACGATCCGCCCTACAGTTTCTTGTAGCAATCCTCAACCTGCAAAAACGAACCTACGGTATCTCTCGCCCCCTTCTACTCCGCTCTAGAATTAGCCACCCGTGAACCTGTAAACTTTGCCTCTTATTTCTTCCAACGAATCCATAAAGAATCCGTCGCTATAGTGAAACAACTCCTGAAAGGCAGCTCTCCGCCCTCTCGCCTTCCCCACATCATCTCCTTTCTCTTCCCAACCATTCTCGCTGCACAACCCCCACCCACAGGCCCAGCACTTAGGCACGAAGAATCAGCACAACCACTCGAGGAAACTGAAGAAGACGACGAAGAGATCAATCAACTCTTCCGCACGAAGCGAATCAGGATCAGCTCTTCAGAAAGTGAAGTCCAAGGATCCGCCGGAAAGAAACACGACGCCGAAGAAGATCAGCAAGAAGAAACTTATCACGACACCGCCACTTCAATACACAATGACACTTCGACAGAGCAACAAGACCAACAAAACCAAGCAGATACAGAGATACTATCCACCGAAAAGGAGTCTGAGCATCAACAGGACGAACCGGAAACTGCCACAAAAGCATTGGATGAACTTATTGAGGCCATCAATCATACAGAAGCCGAACAACAGAATGTTACAAAGGTAACCACTATTGACTCTGCTCTACCCATCCCACCTGTCAACCCTGACCTCCCACCGGAACCATCCCGCCGACTCGATTCTGAACCTACACCTTCCTCCTCTTCCTCCCCTAACTACTCTCCGCCAAACTCCCAAAACCTACTCACCGATACCTCCTCTCAGCCTCGTCAACCACCACCACCACCCACCGTATTTTCAGAACTAGCATCCATGGGACAGTTCCTCATGCAGTTATCACACCAATTGCCCATACAATTTAAGGAAGCCACAGACAACCTAAAGGCCGAATATCAAAACAAGGTCGACGTACTGGAAGCAGACATCACCCCCCTCCAGGAAGAAATCGAAGCCACAAAGATTGAGAACCATCAACTCCAGATGCAGTTAGCAGAGCTACAAGCCAAATTTTCGGCAGAACAGACCTTAGTAGAGCAACGAGATGCAGCCCTTGAGCAACTTACAGCCAAAGATCGACTCCTACACGCCGCGCATGAAGAAATCCGCGCCCTGAAGGCCACCCTCCACGAAAATGAAGATATGAACGCCTCCCTCGAAGAACTGGTCGCAGAGACAAAGATTCAATTGCAGGAATCAATCCAGAAGAATCAGGAGTAGTAGAAAGAAACCGAACAAATCCAAGAACAGTTACGGAGAGCCGAAGAATGCGCAAATGAAGTAAACAGTATCCTAAAATGCCAGCTGATACGGGAAGGACAATACCTCAAGGATATCGACAGGACGCGCAGAGAACGAGATTCACTGAAGAAAACTCTGGATTTCCAAACCGAGCAGTTTGAACGCCAAAACAACCAAATACGCAACCAAAAGGAGTATATTGCAGAGCTAAAGACCAAACTAGACGAAATGAAGACTTCCAAGGACGCCGCACTAGCCAATGATTTTTATCTACAGGAAGCTTTTGTGCAGACCCAGGCCGAGAATGTACTCACCGAAGCCATCGCACTTAGCTCTGCTAGAATAGATGCCCAGCTTCTAGAGCCTGATACGCTAAAACAGCTATTAAAAACCCTTAAGAAAAAGATAGCTCGAACATTTAGATCGGCTAGGAGTATGTACCTCGAAGGTCTCATCGACGAATGAGTATATTCGCCCACCCAAACTCATAATGTATGAATATGATAATCAAATTTTGGATTTCTCACATTTTCGCACATGACAAGTCTTGATCAGTCTAGCACCAATCGACAATGTAACATGCGGCATAATGATTTTTATTCGGATACAAATATTATCAAGGGAGGGAAGAGTCATGTCATACTGACATACAATCAGTAGAGCAAATGGCAGTTCAAGTTCTAGTGCTTATAAAATGCGTATGCCCAGCATAGTATCTTTCTGTATAGTATTCTGCGAGCTCTCGTACTAATTAACAAAACTCCTAGCATATTATTTTCGGCGAGCCTTACAACTATGTCTGAATCGGATATACTAAGATGGCGACTCAGGAAGCGCGCAATTGCACAGAACTGTGTTGTGACTACAACAGATACTACATTACAGGATGATGAAGATGACTCAAAAACTTCGGCAACATCACCGGATCAGCATAACAACATATTATTTTCCACAGAATTCAAAATAGAGCTTGACATCCATTCTAGGAGAAATGAGAACTGGTTACGGAGGATCGGACTCCTCCAGTTTGCTAAGTTACCCTGGGAACAGTGGACAGGTAATGAAGATGCAGAGAATCAGTTACACAGCATGCGACAAACAAAAGGTCTCCTTATAAATCAGGTACAATTTTCACCACAATTAGTTTCGTCAGTATTCCAATTACCGTTGTATGAAGAGGCAAACTTTCCCAAATGTTCTTATAACGACCTGCGAAAAGAATTTGGTAAGGGCGAAGGTCGTAGACGCTATTTTATGATGAAGAATGCCACATATACTCGCCGTGAACAATTTAAATGGTACTTAGAAAGGCTCTGCTTTATAGTCAGATTTGATCTTATGTCTAGATAAAATTTTTCGCCTCTAGTACAAGCGGAGACGGGAGGGAAAGTGAGCTGGGCTCACTGGTTGTACAATCATTTACACAAACAGTTTTTTGTTGGGGACAAACGCAGGTCCCAAAAATACACTCGTTTACCAGTGTATTTAACTGCTATTTTTCAATTTATACAAGCTAGAAGACCACATGTTGAAAAACACGGTATGCTCCGTTCGGAGCATAACTACACAAATGAACAAGATGAACCTGATACAATGTTAGACTTCTCTGAGCATGTATGCCCCACACACGGCACTGAACAGGCAAGGGTGTTTGGAACACCTTTTTCGTTGATAACAAAAAGAAAGATACAGCAGTCTCCCCAACCAGTAAATTCGAAGAAGTCGAATACTAATGATTCTATTGCCGGAACCGGAAATCAGGTATATAGCATGCAGGAAAAATTACAGGAAGTCTCAGATTTTTTAATACAACAAGAACATAAGCTACAACTGGGAAAAGATCAGGCATTGGCCAATATGAACCATTTTAATTCTTTGTTAACATCAAATCAACAATTGCAAAACGCACTGAAAGATAAAACAGAACTGCTGAAAGAAGTACAGAATGAACATAATAAACTGATAGTTACATTAGTTAATATTACCAAATCTATTAAGGAATTCAAACATTACCAGGAAGCGGTGCAGAAACAGATACATGATGAAATGACCAATTTTTCGGCAATGAATGCCACTCTACAGAACGAAATTGAAGTCTTACGATCCAGAATACAAGTCTTGCAGGATTTAGAAAAACAGGTCTTAACTGGCGAAGGAATTAATCTGGATGCCACTTTGATTACAAAAATCGATATCGAAGCAGTAAAACAAAAGTTGAGCACTCATATACATAACAGTTGGAAACTTTTTCGTCGCAGATGGTTGGCCATTACAATTCCAAACATGGAAAACATACGCTCAGGTTTTGTCTCCCAACATGACCATGATTTGGTCGATATAATTAACCAGCAGAAGCAACAGTTGGAACAACAAAAACAGAAAATCAATCAATTACAGAAAGAAATTCGGCAACAGAAATCTGGAACAGGTAGTCCCAAAAAACAAACGCCCCCGATTGCAGATAATGATATCTCTGATAAGATTCAGGTCGATCTTGCGGGTTCGAGTCCACCGTGCGTGCCAGTGTTACAAGGCCGACGGAGCGAGACAACCGCAACCGCAGAAGAAGGACAAACAAGAATTTTGGCTGAAATGACGGAGATGCAGGAAATTACGCAAGAGTCGGTAAATGAAGGATGCGAAAGCAATAAAAGTAGGATGAAGAGAACGTCTGCCGTTCCGCTAGACTGGTGGGAGCAGAGATTACTATGTGAGACAGAGAGAGAGAGAGAGAACGTCCTGGAGTGATAGTTAACAGGAATTTATTCGAGAGAAACAGAGAGTTAGAGACGTCAAGAGAGAGCAAGAGTTCAACTGTTGTGTCACTATTGTATTTTGTAAGTGCATAAGCATTGAGTACTTCTTGAGAAGAAAAGGTTAATTGATATCGGCAAGAAACTGCGATACTATTTTCTGTAGTAGTGAATCTGATTAATACCTTGGGATATACCTCTTTTTGAGTACTCTGAATTAAGTGTTACAGTAGATGACGTACAGTATACTGTTATATCATTTTTGATGGTATATGTGCGCACTGTTGATAATAAATTTTCTGGTATTCACCATTGGTATAACGGATTGTGTGATTGAAGATGAATATGACAGCTTTGAAAGTGTAGTATCGTGAACCCTTGAGTAATCTATTATGGTGTTGCAGTACTGTGTACGACGTTTTATTCGGTTATAATCAGAATATAAAATAAGAGACGGTATATTCTATTTACCTTTGTTGAGAGGACAAGAAAGATAATCACAACTTTGATGTTAGAGCTTTTAAATAGTAAAAACGATAGTATGGTAATAAATTGGCGCACCTGATTCGTGTTAAGAACGATTTTACTGTTGTGAATTGTCTGCAAATCTATTTTGGATATTGTTGAAGTATTAGATAAAATGTGGAATGATTAGATGGGAAAATAGTACAGGGCCTCTGTCTAACAGACCCCTACCACTCCCAAGAACCCGAGGACCCGATAATACTCTTCCGAAAGTTGGATAGAAGTATTATCGTTTAACAATAAACCATTGAGTGATAACGTCATCCGGTAGGTTGGCATGTGCTCGGGGTAATTGCCTCAAATGCATTCTGAATAGGGTGGCATATTCCTGCACTGTCTGATTCATCTTCTGTTTATTGTTTTGCAGGTAATCAAAAATTTCGGCTGGATTCTTCTTTAGCCTGAATCTCTACAAAAATGCGTCCCTTACTGCTTCATACGTGCCGAAATGGTTAATATCATATTCCGTACGCCATCTCGCTGCTTCATTAACCAAGGTAGATTGGAATACAATAGCTTTATACGCCGGATCAAGTGGATGATTGAGCACTGCGTAACTTATCTCAAATGTGCGTAAATGAGCGTCTGGGTCATCACCTGGGAACCCACCGAATTTAGTGTACATTACTCCTGTTGGAGTCGGCTAGGGTGGAAATAGATGTTGCTGTTGTTGCTGCTGTTGTTGTTGTTGTTGTTGTTGTTGTTGTTGTTGTTGTTGTTGTTGTTGTTGTTGTTGTTGTTGTTGTTGTTGCCCACTCATCATGTTGGTGGTGGTATTGTGACTATCTTCTGTACTCCGAGGTTGAATCGTTAGCCTGTGCACTTTCCGGGTCGATAATCTTGTTCAATATGTTTCGAATCTCGGTTTCGAACAAGCTACCTTCCTTCTTGATGTCAAATGTAGGAAAGCTTACTCCCAATAACGGTGACTAGGCTGATGATTCACCAAAAAATGGTAAACCGCCGCCGAAAAACTGCGATCTTTCAGCAACTGGTACCGAAATAACACCGCAAGGTGTCGAATTTTTACCAAAACAAAGTGCTTTTTTTCACCGCCATTGATTTCTTTGGCCACGACGTTTCTATCCGCAGATTTTGGAGTCACTATTTCTTCGACAGACTATGCCAAAATCATACCGAAATCTGCCAGAAGGGTAGTACGTTCCACCGGAATACTACCGAAGTCACTACTCGCGTTCTTCAATGTGTTGACAACTGGGTTAGACTTATCTGCACTTCTACTTCCTGGAGGCGTCCTTAGCAAATTCGGTATCGCCCAAGACTGTTGGTTTCTTTTATGCCTCGGGTATGATTCACCGGAACGAGTAACCGGCATATACTACATTTGCAATACTTTGTGTACCTTCTTTACGGTCGATTCATAGTCTATGACCACTTTCACAATTAATCAGCGAACATTCTTGATGCCGCTTTCGCACAAACCAACGACAACCATCTGGTGCCACTTTCCCACAGACGGCACCAGTGTTAAACGTCTAAACGCGGGACTAACTGTCAGTAGCGCGTTTAAACATTTATTGGGTTCTTGGGAGTGGAAGGGGTCTGTTAGACAGAGGCCCTATGCTTGTTTCCCAAAATTACGTCACAACACACAATATACCAATATTCAAGATGTTATCAAGCATTGGTATCTCATTCTCATTCTTTACGGTTCGTCATTTTAACTCTATCAGAGTCTACCAAACACATTGTACCAGACTATCAGTATCGTAATACCGAATTACCTCAAAACCCTTTTTTCCGAATACACACGACTGTAACATCTAACAGTAGTTCAACCTTCACCAAACAACGCTCACAATCAGACAAACCGAAAACACAGAAGGACTCAACAGTTTCAAACATACAGTGCTGAAGACTAACACACACTGGAGATAACCATTACTGTAGCCAAATCTCACCGTACGAGTACATATCTCAATACTGAGAACAACACAATCCTGCGCAACGTTTATAGGAACACTACCACAGTTACACAGACTTCATCAGCAATTGGCATATCACTAAAGAAGAAGGACACCACGATATACGTACTTAACAGAACAATCGTCACAAAGATCCGCAGAACAACTCTCTCAGACAACAGTCCGACGATCTATTGAATGTAAATAAAACTCACAGCCGCAACAGAGATCGATAGACAACGAACACAGATACGTACAGTATACTCGGAATACTCAAGAATTAGACAAGCAACGCTACAGCAACTCGAACAAGTGTCGATAATACCACACAGAAATGAACACAGTACTCCAAATTAGCCAACTCGACACACAGTAACGACCACGACAATCACCCAGATAGACAGTCTGGTGATTCCACGAATCGTCCCTGAGCGTCTCTTTTTCATTGCTTTATATAAAGATTACAACGTATTTGTGTAACAACCTTTCGTTCGTGCGAGCAAGATTCAGTTTCGTTTTTACAATCGCCAATCCGGCGGCCGACTAACACTACCCAAACTTGAGCAACATTGTAAAAATGTCTATAAAGTCTATATTTTGGGCAAAATGCAGTGTTTCTCCTTCCCAAAAGATGGTTCAATTCAAGCTGCTCATAAATTGTAGCTTGTTCATAGTGATGTCTATGGTCATATGCATACACCTTCATTTGGGAACAACTTGTACTTCATGAATTTTATTGATGATTTCTCCAGGCATGCATTGGTCTATCCATTGAAAGCAAAGTCTAAAGCGATAATGTGCTTTAAATAGTTGTTGGTTGTGGTTAAAAATGTGTCAACGTATAGATTGGGCACCCTCTGTTTTGATTGAGTGGGGAATACATGTCCTTTAATTTTAATGCATTTTTGGGTGAGTGTTGGATAAACATCAGTGTATGGTGTCGTATACACCTCAACAAAATGGATTTGTTGAAATAAAGAATAGATCTCTCATGAAAATGGTGAGGTGTATGGCCAAAACTTAGGCTTTACCACATAGCTTCTGACTTGAGGTCATTATGTGTGCAACCAATGTACTTAACATGTGCCCCACCAAACCATCGCAATTCATCACTTAGTATGAAGCTTGGCATGGTTGCAAGCCATATGTTGCTCATGTACATGGCTTTGGTTGTCTAGAGTATGCATTAATGCATAAACAACAAAGAGAATTGGATGATAAAGTAGTGAAATATATTTTTGTTGGATACAATTGTGAGAGCAAATACTACTGACTATATCATCGACACACTACTATATCATCGACACACTAAAAACATTTTGGTTATCCATGTTCTTTTTGTGGAAGATTAAATTTCGCCCTTACTTTCATGTACCAAGGAGACAAAAGTTAGCTCTAAAGATGTGTATGACACTTTCCTGCTTCTATTTATAGGTGGACAATCAAGTCTTGGTCCAAATGAGGCGATTTCTTAGCCTTTAAAGATTTCAAATAATGATGCAAATCATTCCATTTTTTATGCAAATTTACATGATGCACTTGTTGATGAGAGAGCATACATATATAGAAGAGGCAAAAACTATGCATATATGGTTGGTGCATACCTTAAGACATAGCAAATTAGATGCACCTTGGAGATATTATACTCATCTGGGCTCTCATGGTGCTTCCTTTGCATCTGATTGTTATGAAATGGTTCTCTAGTCTTTGTGATGAGAATGTGCCTATTTCTTTTGATGAAGCACATAATTTAGAAAATTGGATGGTTGTTATGCAATCAAAATATGATGTTATTATGAAGAGTGGTACTTGGTCTTTATGTGATTTGTCTCGAGGCAAATAGGCCATTCGCACTAAATGGGTATACAAGTTGAATAGTATGCCTAATGGAATAATTAAAAAGTATAAGTCTAGGCTTGTTGCAAAAGGTTTTTCCCACATGTCGAATGACTACTATGTTCATAGCATTTGTGCACTTAGCTCATCATGCTTGGAATGTACATTAGTTGGACATTAAAACTGCATTTTTGAATGGTGATTTACATGAACATATGTATGTATTTTAGCCTTGTGGTTTTGTACATAAAGAGCATGAAAACAAAGTGTACATGTTGAAAAAGACATTATATGGTTTGAACCAACCACAACATGCCTGGGTTTTATTATTATTGTGATTATTATTATTTTTTTGGTTTTTGGTTTTTGGTCATCCTTTTCTTAATTTTTTGACTATGCAACATTAGCATATTTTTGCTTACTAATAGATGAGCTCCATTTAACTTTGGCATTCTGATTAGCTAAGAAAGCTTGATCCGCAACACGCATAATTGACCTATCCTGCCTAAACAGATCTTCCCACAACAAAAAATGCTCAAATGTTAAGGCATTTGGATTTTCTTTCATAATCAATTAAAGAGTAGAGGCAAAACTCTGATATGAATCTATAAGAACGTTGAGAACAATCTACACAAGTGAACTACCATGAGACTTCATCAACAAAAATCAAATGTTCCTTTAAATCTTTGATCTCTCTCAAAAAACGATCCATATAATCTCCTTCATTCATATTCTCACTCTCCAAACGTTTTTAGGGGTAAGCAACACGAGCTTCCTTTCTTGCCGCGTATAAAGTTGCAAGAGTATCCCAGGCATCCTCTGCCATCTTGGAGGAGTGAACATGAGGGATAATGGAACAGTTGATAGACAAAGCTATCAATGCATGTGTCAGAGAATCTTTGTCATCCCAATGAAGTTTCTCTGCAATAGATGCAACACGAACCACAACACGAATAGGAAATTGAAGATCATCATCTTCAACACTATCTGTATCACCTTCAATAATTGTATTTGCAGGTGTAATAGGACATTTTTCAACACCCTTCACAATATTCCACAACCCTTTTGCTATGAATACATGACACATCACATATACCCGCAATGGGAGATTAATGCCATCCAACTGATCCTCAACAACCAACATACGAAATACATCATTGCTTTCAGCCATGGCTAGTGACTAAATATCCTAATGTAGGAAATTGATTGTATATCAAAAAGTTGAATAAAAACACCTTGTCGAGCTCTACTAGACCTGTACAAACTTGGAAGTGCTTGTATTGGTGAATCAAAACCTATATATATGTTTGACACAACATGACAAAATTGTCTATAGAATCATTGTGATAGTGCGTTCGGAGGCTGAATCGAGCTCAAATAAAAATTTCGATGTGATAGTGCAAAGCTGTTTTGAACTCCTAATAAGCTTGAGCATGCTCACCAGTTTTTGTGCAATTTTGAGACTATGATCGGGGGGTGTCAATGATGCCCTAGATGAAGCGACAACCTGCTTTGATACCAATTTTTGGGGTTTGAGGTCTTCGGTAGCACACAAAAATAGAAGGAAGAAAAAGAAGCTTGTAGCACAATACAATACATAATGTATTACCAAGTGAATATACAAAGATAAGTGATCCACTAGAGTTATGGCATATATTCAAGCCGAGGGAAAAAACCTCCTAATGAGGAAAAAAAGTGCCTCGATGGTCCTAAGTGTGTTCATGCACATCATTACAGAAATATATCAACATTAATGTTGAAGGATGTTTGAATAGAGTATACGTATTTCATGTTTTTAGTTTAATTCTTGAAGTTTTATCGATAGTTATGACCTTGTTTTTGGTTAAAAAATGGCTAGAACGAGCAATAAAATTGTCAAAAAACAACTATGTTTGAAGCTCTTCTTTTCTCACATCATCAATGTTGATAATGATCTCACTTATTGAAAAGATTTTGTATGCCTTTATTTTTCCATATCTTGGTATTCACAAAGGTAAATGCAATTTTCTTCGATGCAGTTTGGTTGCTTCTAAGTTTGAAAATAGCACTATCTAATAACCTTAAAAAATATGGTGAAAGAAATGGTAGAGAGTTTGATGAATCTTTTTGACTTGATCACTATTTCTAAGTTTTAAAAGTGGTTCTTTTATTTTGATTGCAAGTTTTAAAAGTAGTTCTTCTAATTTGAATGTATTTATTAGGAGTCCAAATCTGTCTGGTTGTGTTGTACTGCTTTTGGGAAGCCTACTAAGTCCTAGCCTCTACTTTTTGGAATATGGGGTCTTATGAGTACTAGGTCCATCTTCAATCGTATAATTGTTTTTTTATATTAATTCAAGCAAGAGAGTAGGCTTTGCCTGAACTTTGCTTTTAAGTCCATGCATGCTAGGTTATCTGGTGGGGCCTTTTGCTTGTTTAGATGAGGGCGAGAGTTCAACCCCTCTCTATGACAGGACAATTATAGACCCAATATATTGCCCTCGAATAGAGTTAAAACAATTGCTTTCGGAAAATCCTTTTCAAGTGTTGTCTTTAGGTAGTCTAACCCTCCATTGTGAGAATAAGGGGGTCCCATAGATACTATGCCTTTCACCTCTACATTTGTTCTTTATGCCCTTCCCCTGTACATTTGTTCTTTATGCCCTTCACCTCTGCATTTGCTGTTTCAATCTAATTGAAGCTATTAAGAGATTACGCTTGGGCCGAACTTCCTCTTTAAAAAAAACTTTATTTTCAAAACTTATTAAAAAAAGATCGAACTTCCCTTTGATATAAA